>CM053783.1:854849148-855186648 GCA_028749045.1 Cupressus sempervirens | reverse complement strand
TATATATATATATATATAAATTATCTATATATAAGTATGTATGATATATCTATATAAGTATATATAGATATATATACATATCTCTGTATATGAGAAAAAATGCTCCCAGCAATGCACATAAGTCAAAAAGAAAAGAAAAATAAACATTTTTGTTGTGCGTTAACACACACATACATATTTGAGTACAAATATGTCCCCAAATGTATATATATATATTCACAACTAAGTATGTATGTGCATATGTGTGTGTGCATGTATGCACAAAATTAAGAGAAAAATAAAAGGAACAAAAATGGGATAGAAACAAAGGAAAGGACACAAACAGGAGTACCTAGGACAAAAGGGCAATGAAAAAAGAAAAAAAGGGAGGTGGAGGGCACAACACACCTAACTAAGAGGACCCGAGAGCTAAAGGAGTACAAGAGCACCACCAAGAACCTAAAAGAAGATTAAAATAAAAACGGGGGGTGGGGGCGGGAGTGAGGGGGGGACCTAAGGATAGGAGGAGGAGAGAAAGGACAAGAAACAAGGCGAGGGAGAGCAACCAAGCAGGAAGGAAATGGGACAAAGAGACTAACCAGTACAATGAGGGTGTCTGTCTCTTGAGATCAACATAGGATGCCAAGAGGGGTTGAGAATCCAACCATCATCACAATTGAGGTTGATGGGGACTTTCTTTTGATCTAACTACTTGTTTGAAATCATTGCTTGATCAAAACATGGTAAGAATACAACTGAATAACTTGCAATATTTCTACTATACCAGCAAGGCTATTTCAACTTTCTAACTTAATTCCCTCGTAATTACATTCCGATGAGAACAATATAAAATTACACATACTTCTTCAAAATTCCTTTCTTTCTACCATTGTGAATAAGATAGAGAAATCTTCATCTCTTACATATGAATGCACATCACTAAACAATGATATAATTACATCCCCACAATCCTATACTGCCAACATGAAACCATGCTTCAGAACAATACAAATAATGTTGGGAATTCTTTATTACAAATGCAATACACCAAAGACAAGATCTCCTTCATGCTACATCAACACATGGGATCACACCAACTTCTTCCTTTGATCCAATGAGCACAAACCTACAAAAACATTTACACTAGAGCCATGGAGGCTCACCTCCCATCCTAGGCCTCCAAAGAGGCCACCTACCGAGCTAGGGAAATAGGATTCAAACCAGGTTTCATTCCAACCTTACAAATGCATATACATCAAATTACAACACTTGAACAATTCCATCCGAAGGGTATTTTACAATGGTTCACCAATAGAACCTTGAACATAGGGTGAAGGTGTGCTCTTCAAATGGAGACTTGCCATATCAAACAATATCTGCAATAAACATATTTGCTTTCCCAAATCAAAAAATTGCATGCCCTTTTGGGGCTTTCACAGTCCTCCTCCAAACACTCTACCATCAGTTGTAGCTTCCTTGGAGCCCATACTCCATAATCTTATTTTCTACACCGAACTTCCTTTATCACCCCCAACAAGATATGAATGAATATGACATACAATGGAGCCCATACTCCAAGGTTCTCAAATACATTTTCAAGCCCAGCTAACCCCTTCACCTTGGACTTCTCTTCCCTTCCCAAAGGCTGAGTGAAGCCCTCACACCCATAACAACACTCATGCACAAAATCATTGAAAATCAAAAGCAATAAAAACCATGAAAAATCCAAACCTCATGCTCATCACAACATGATAGAAGATGATACCACACATTTTCCTTACAATGGCATTCTCACTACCTACATTCACATGAATACAATACCTAGATTCAATTTCAAAATGGAATAAATTAACTACATGGCAAGAAACACCAACCTTGAATTCCTTTGCAAAATGGAGATGAAAGGTTGTAGAAGAGCTCCCTCCAAGCTTCCAAACCCTAAGGGTCTCTAAAGTTAGAGAGTGGGTGAACACCCAGTAGTTTTTCCAAACTCTCTTAAAAGACCTCAACCCCACTATCTCCATTTTTGGCAAAACATGAAGTCCACTTTCTCTTACACTATTGTCCCTTCTAAACATAGGACCTTGACCAAGTGTGAAGAAAAGGTTAAAGTCATGTAACAGCTCCAATTTCGGATTGGTGGAAGAATGCATTGGTTAAGTGGTCCCCTAGGCTAGCTAAGAAATAAAATGGTCAAATTTAGGCCCCTAACATGTTATGCTAACATATGGGTGGCTTATTTTCATAAAAATGGCACTTTGGGACCACCTATTGACCCTCTAAAATCCCTGTCAAGTTTGAATTCGAATTTCCCTTGATAGTGACCCATCCTATCCTTTCTCTAAGTGGATTTTACTTAATCATATGAAAGGTAATTAATTTAAGGTTAAGTATAACCATGACTAGAACCCTAGGTGACATGTCATCAACACAAACAACTACAAGTTCAAGTGACACATTAAAACACATTACATACCACAATGATATGTCCCTATTTACTCATGAATTTAAATCCACCACACACATGCAAGCTTACATTTTCGAAATCAACTCATAGAATTTAAAAGATTAAAAGAAACTTCAAATGTTTATATCTTTTTTCTAATTTTTCATTATTTTATATGTCACATTTTCATTCATTATATTGGACCATGCTATTTTTGGTAGGGAGAAAATTCATTTTCTTTAACAAAAAAAGAAATATTTTTTAACAAGTCTATCATACATTAATGAATGCATTTATTACAACTTTATCCTTTTCACATTTGTGACAAATTGATTAGATTATATATATATATATATATATATATATATATATATATTGATGAATAGTCCCTTCCTTATATTGAAAAAAATGTAATAAAGTCACATATTCACAAAAAGGGGCCATGGGATACAGAATCACCCCCACGAGTCTATAAAATCAGCTATTCATCAAAAAACTTTAGAAAACAACAGAAAACAAAGAAATCCTCAAGCTGCTAGAAAAATCATTTTATTTTCTACCTCACACCACTTTGGACAAAAATAAACATCTAATCAATATTAATTATCACAATCTTATTTTCTTACCAAGTTCAAATATAGAGTTAAATATTTTATATTTCTTATTTTAAATATATTTATCAGTTTTACATTGATGTTTATTTTTGCCAATTGTAAAATGTTATTTCTTTAATTTTACACTATGTTTTACTAGTTACTATTTGAATTGATCTTGCTCTAATTTTCTTTTATATCATTTTACAAATTGTAAAACTAATACTACCCCTCAAACTTACTAGATATTTTGGTAGTTTGAATTAATTAATCAATAAATTATTTTTTAAAATTGAATATTTCAACTTATAATTGAATTGGTAGAAATAAGTAGTACATTCATATAGTATTATTTTTATTATTATTTATATATTTCTTAAAACAATATAATTATTAATATTTTTAAAATTTTCTTCAACTCTTTCTATCATTCTACCTTCACTTGTCCTTATAATAACATATCATTCTCTCTCTTTTAGCTCTCTTCATATCTTTCCTTTTTATCTATAAATCTCTACTTTCCTTCTTTTTTGATTATTGGCAGGAACTTTGATGCATTTTGTCTCTCGTTCTAAATGATTTTTAAAAAAAAAATTATGTTTCATGTACATTACATTTTGGTAAGTTAATTTTATGTAGTATGTTCTATGTAGTATAGATTTTTATTAAAGTTTTATGTTTAATGTATATTATGTTTTAGTTTTAGGTAGTGTAGATTTTTATTAATGCTTTTTTTTTTCAAATGTTGACTAAGTTATATATAATATTATATATTTATAAATATATTCAATGTGGTATTTTTTATTTTTTATATATTTGAAATTTAATACATAAAATGGTTTAAATGTAGATAATTCAATTTATATAATTGAAATTTTATATTTGTAAAATATTATATTATTACATAATAATAATAAATATTCATATTATATAATGTATGTCTTATATTTAATAATCATTATTTAAAATATATTTTATTTAATTATTTTAACATATATAAGCTAATACATGAATTTTATTTTATATATTTAGAATAAATTATACATATATAAAACCTAAATGTTTAAGATAACCAAAAGATATAATCTAAATAAGAGCTTATTTTTATTATTACATATGAATGAATCTAATTATTATATTTTGAATTATGATATAGTGAATAATGTGTTAATTTCATTACGTAGATTTATTTGTATTTGTAAGAGAGCTAAACGATTTTTTTTACAAAAAATATCATTTAAATAGGCATGATGGAAAACTTAACAAAATCATATAACTAAATATGTTTTGAGTCAACAATTATTTGTACGCAATAGTGAAACTTAGATATCAACTGAAAACTTTAATTAGACTTTGGGCTTTTTGTTTGTAAAATTGGACTAAATGACAAAGAAACAAAACAAGTTATTTATTAAAAAAAGTAAAAATATTAATAAATTTGAAAGATTATTTTAGATTTAATTTATAATAATAAATTACTTAGTAAAAATTCTATTATAATTAATAGATTCATATTTTATATAAATTTTGATATAATATGTTATCGAATTCTTTTAAGATTTATAATATTAGAATTATTATATTATTTAACTTTAAAAATATATATTCAATGTAATAATAGAATTTTTTTAAATAAAAAATAAGTTTTAAAATGACCTATATTTTATATATATTAGAAAATATATGTTAACAAATAATTATATTTTCTAAAATTTAATTTAATAATACATATCAGATATAAAACTAAAGAAAAATAATCACAACTCCATTTTATAACCCTATCACACAACTTAATTAACATTAAAAAAAGATTAATAAAAATTTATACTACATAAAACATAAACTAACTTTACCAAAATGTAATATACATGGAACATAAAATAAAACATGGAAGCATGGCATGGCCATCCATGTCATGCCCAAAAATTTTAGGGCAAAAACACAACATAATTTTTTTTTTAAAAGATGAACCTAAGGTACTCATACAAGGATTTAACAAATCACTCCTAGGTTGGTGATATTTTGAATGCATAATTCTAGCTTGATAGTTATTAGCTCTCTAGAGAGTTGAAGGTATGTGATTGATTTTAATGGTTCTGATACAAAAGATAGGCTAGGATGTAGTGCCTCTCCCATTTGACTTCTGTAAGTCATCCTGATGGATGCAACCTTGTTGATCTTTTGTTGTGATGGATCATGATTGTGACCATGAGTGGTCTACACCTTTGAGGTGATTTGATTTATTTTTTTGTATCAGTTACTTTGATTATGCTTATGGTTGTTTATGAGATTATGATGTGATTTACGGTTCATTGAGGTTTGTGGTAGTGCTTACCAAGATTGATGTGGTATCATGAGGTTGTTCCGTGATTACCCTGAGATGTGTGCAGATATTGCATTGTGTACTTTTACCATGCTACACTAGACTAGGTTCCTGTAGCAGTGGTTAGTCATGTTTATGACTATGTTTATTTTGTATTTTAAGTGTCTTTTTGTGTGTGTAAACTACCATTATTAAATGCTTAAATAATTAGAAATGGATTGTCCATGTTGGATTCATTGGTTATGTGCTGTAGAAATTTACCTTGTTATATTTTGATCTAAGAGATGGTTGTTACTCATGTTGTGTTGTGCATTTGAGATGACCTGAGGGTCAGATGTTATACTTTGATTTCAGTATCATAGATGTTAGAATAATACACTGCTCAGTTGATCATATTGCATGATGATGCCATTTTGAGATGACAATGTGTTTTATAATGATATCTGGTTATCTAGTATTCGAGCATATCTTTAATTGTATTATGTGATGGATTTAATGTTATGGTTATTTACTTCATTCCTATGTTGTTATGCTTTATGCGAACATAAGTGATGTAAATAGATTATTTTGATATAATTAAATAAATGGTTAAATTAGGTGTTTTAATGCATTTATTGCTTCATCTATGTTATTATATGCAATTGTACTTGATCATGTTGTTTAGTGTGCAAGATTTATATCCCTAGCAGTGGTACATGGAGTTAATGATTCAACTATTCATATTTTACCAATTTCATCCTTGTATGGTTGACGTATCCTTATTTTAATTGATAAATTAATCCTTTTGATGATTATTAAAGCTGAACTCATTTGCATTATGTGATTAGACTAGTAAGCGTGTCTGTGCATTTAGATGTTTGCATTGTCACGAAAGTTGTTGAAGAAATTTGTGTTTTTAGGTTTTTGAGCTTTTTAATTGATTTGTTTTAATTTTTGGCAACTTTTCCATAGATGAATTCCTATTTATAAGAATAGCCTGTTTTTGTTTGGGTCAGGTCGAGGTTTAACTAGGTTGGCTGGTTATTTGCCCTAATTGATTATTCACTTGAAAAGTGAATAAATATCCAAGAAAGAATTTAATTCCTCACTTCTCACTTTCAAATTAGAAAGTTGGAGAGTAAAACCCAAAATCCTCTTCATGAGGATTTACTATTTTGTTTGTTGTGGGAGTTACGAGTGTGAGATCATTGTGAGGTTGATCTCATTGGATCTAGCTCATGGAGACTTTGGATTACTATGATTTTTGGCCACTTTTGTGAGCTTTTTATTTTTTGGTTCAAATTCCTATGTTGCCCTCTTGGCTGCAAGGTATGGCTCTCTTATTTTGTTGTTTCTACTTTGTTTTAGATTCCATTTTTGTTAGCTATTTGTTAAGAGGCTGAGAACTACTGTTCCCCTCCATTTTTGTTTGCTGGATCTACCTAGTTGGTCAGGTATGAGCATTTTCCTATTTTTTGGGATAAGGGTGTAGGGTTTTACACTGTTATAATGGTCATTTTTGCATACAGTGTCTGAACTTATTTATTTTTGAATTTTTGGGGCTTTTGTACCTAAAGGCCAAATGGGTTTTAATTTTGAAGTTTTCCAAAATTTGAGGATTTTTACCTCATTTTGTGTGCCACCCTATTTTCTCAGGTTTTCTTGGCACAAGTTGGGTTGTGTACCTAGATTATCTGTTTGGATATCAGTCAGACCTTTGTTGCACTTTTGTGTTTGCATTTGGATGCATGTTGCAACTGTACTCTTGACTTTGTGTTTAGTTGAGTGATTTTTATACCTAGTTTTATGGTTTCTTTTGGACCTTTGCTTTTGTTTTGTGGACACTAAGATTTGTGTAAAATCCATACTCCTGGATTGAGGTCAGTTGAGTGAATTCATGATGTTTGGTCTTGTTGCATCATTGGGATTCATGTAGAATCCATACTCCCTGATTTAGGCCAGTTGAGTGATTTCATGATGTATGGTTTTATTGGTTCATGGGATTTATATATAATCCATCCTCCTGAGTTATTTTCGATTGAGTGTTGTTTTGCATTGTGTTCTCATCTAGCCCTTGTGTTATGATCTTCATGATGGTGGTGTGCGACACACGAGTATGTGTGCATACATTTTTTGAGTGACTTGCGAGGCTTGATCTTCCATGGTACTTCCAAAAGTTATGATCATTGGGATTAGGATGGAAGTATGGATGCCCATGGGTACTTGTTGTAGGATGAGCATGGGTAGGGTAGGGTAGCATATGGAGGGGGCTTTTATCTTGCTTTCTTTCTTTCTTGGGTGACCATGTGTTAGCATGGTGTGATACAATAAAGTGTCATATGCCCATTGGAGTTCTGTCATGTGTTCCCTGATTGTGTCACATGCCTATTGGAGCTTTGTCGTGTGATACTTTCTAGTATTGCACCCCCATTAAAGAAGTATCGTATGATACTTGTATAGTATTGTACACCCTTAAGAGAAGTGTTGTCCAATCCTTAAAAGTGTCACCCTCCTTCTTGAGAAATGTTTCACGATGCTTTAATGTATTGCCTAGTGCTGATTTAAAGTATCGCTTGGCTTTTGTGAAAACCTGTGTGAGCAGACAAAGGGCACTTTTCGGTAAGACCTAGGCTTTTTAGGAAGTGTGTTGGGTACCCTCTTAGGTGTTCTTCAATCCTTTGGAGTCACATTTTGAATTCATAATATTTTGATTCAAATTCAGTTATGCATCTTCCATTGTCAGTCATTTTTTTCGGTAACCACGTTTGGAGATTCATTGGTTGCTCAGATTGTTGGTGAAATCTTCCATTGTGATTTTTTTTTATCCTTGTATGATGTTGTCTTGTGTATTCATACTTGTTTTGAAAAAAAATATCTTGTCTTGAATTGAATCCTTGTTCCAAGGATCTCCAAGTGGGGCATTACATCTTGTATCAGAGCCTATGTTCAAACATTGGGATCTCGGTGTATATGTTGCCCATATAGTTGATGTTGCATTGTATGAGTGTGAGTGTCTTGGTTAGAGCTCACGATATTGGTTGCTTTGGCATCTACTTGTGATTGACTTTCTTGTCTAGTAGATGTGGGTAGAGCATTGTGAGGAGAATGAAGTGGGTCTTCCTAGTTTTGTTAGCAGAATTGATGTGCCTTGTTTGGTTGGTTGCGTGTGTGACCCTTTTGGATGGAGCCACTGATTGGTTTCCATGTGTTGGTTTTGTGTGCCTCTTCTTGTTTCTCCTTGTGGAGAAAGGTGCATTGTTTCCCTATTTTCTCCTAATTGTAAGAAAATAAATGAATCTTATTTGTGATTCTATATTTTGTCATTATAGTAATGAAATGATTCATTTCATTAAGAAACAAGTATTTATTGTGAATCATTGTAATTAAATAGGTGTTGTATTAAGATCTTTTGGGGTAATGGCTTAAGTCCCTAATTTGAATGCTTTATAATTTTATGGAAATTTTATTAAATTGATGGATACCTAAATGTTTCCTTGCATGGAAATTAATGTTGTCTACATATGCATGAGGTTATTGATGGTATACTACTTGATGTGTGTGAGTGTGTTCTCTAACATTGCTAGGATGATGTATTCCTTAGCATTGTGTGGTGATTTATCCCTCTTGTGTGACTATTCTCAGTCATCGCATGTTATGTGATTTGTTTGATGCCTTATTTTATTTGGCTGGAGGTACCTTCCTCATGTTGTTGGGCTAGCATTGGTTTTTAGTATTTTCCTTCTTGGAATACTCATCAATTTTATCTATCGCACTCTTTGTGATAGTTGTCATGTTTGACTTATTGTTGAAATGTGAACTTTTTGATATTTATTGTTAGAATTGAAAATTCCTCATTTGGGCTTTTTGTTTTGGTTCTTGATGAGTATTCTAAATGTGTTTTAGCTACTGCCTAGTTATGTGTTGTGATTCTACCATGTTCATCTCGAACCTTTGGTAGTATGTATAAAGGATAATATCATGGAGAACATGCTAGTGTGTCTTTGATAGATTTAAAGTTGTTTATGTATTGGATGGTTTAAAATATGAGTAAACATAATGTTATTCTTGAAAGAAATTGAAAGATATGTACTTGTTTATGGTGACACTTGAACCCTTGCTTTGAAAACCTTTTAGTTTCATTGTCGATTAGCACTTATATTATGTTTAATTAATGAAATTATGAAAGATAAGTAATGATTGCTTTTAGTGTGTGAACTAACTTTCATTCCATTTCTTATTTTGTTTTGGGCATGTGTGTTCTTGAGTGGTTTTGGACATTTTTTCCATCGCTTCTCTTGGTAAGAAAGACTATTGTTTTTGCCTATGTGGTTTTGTCTTGACTGGTGACAAAAAACTCTTAGATTTTAGGACTCTCTAAGCTATATCATGTTGTATTCCTCATCATTATCTTTCTAATGCTTTTCAAATGGAGTTAATCTGAGTTCGGATGTGAAAGTTATGGCCTCCAGAGTGAAGGCAATTTTTTGTGCTAATTTGAAATTTCATGTGAGAAACTGGTGATGAAGCATTTTCTCATCTGGTTCGTTGCATTTTATCACCTGGTTTGTTGAGAAACTTTGTGTAAGACTATGCTAATGCAAAAATTTTCTTGAGGAGCAAAAAACATCTTGTTTGCATGTCTGGAGTTGCAGATTGATGTTCCGAGTACCCTTTATCAAGTAGAGGTCAATTCAATCATGACATATCATATTTATGGCCATTGGAGAAGTTTAACCCTTCATGTTATTCTTATGGAAGAGTTATCTAGTATTCATAATCTAAAAGGTATTTGTTGAGGTTTATTCTTGGGTTTGTGTGTTTCCTATAGCATTGACCCACCCTTGTGAGGTGAAGTGTGGTTTGCGAGCATTTCTTGTTGAGGTTGATGTTGCCTTGTCATTTTAGAGTGACCCAATTCTTTGATGAGTCTAGATTCTCTTTCTTTTTAATGTTGACTTTGGCGCATCTCTGTATCCTTTTATCTCTTGAGAGAGTAGGCTAGTGTGGTTATGCCACTAGCTTAGTTAGTGTTTTCAGATGAGTATGTTGATGGTTGGTGGAATTGTGAATTCCCTAACACATCTTGGGCTAATTTAGTGTAGAGGTTGAGAGAGACTCCCTCTTAGTCCTAATACTCTATAGTTTCTTTCTCCCTAAGCTTGTTTCTTCAAGAGAATTGTCCTAGTCAAGTTTTCTCATTGACTATTGACTTGAGGCTGGAGATTGAGTTTAGCGGTAGGTTGGGTGTGGTATTCCCTACATGGTGTTGGAGGGACATGGTATCATTAGACACATGTTACCATCTTATGAGTTGGTATACAGATACTACATGGTTGTATCTACTATTGTATTAATTGCAACCTTGTAGAAAGGTGATATCTTGTCTAGTTGGGTTATGTAACCCTAGTTCCTAGTGATAGTTGAGCTTTTGTACCCTGGTGTCTATGTGCTCCTATGCTTGGTGGTTAGTAGTGGTGAGTATCCTTTTTGGAGTGTGTAATTTTGTTAGAAAAATGTTATCCTCTTTGTTCTAAGGGTGAATTTACTTGGATTCAAGCATGCTCATGTGTGACATGATAGTATTCTTGGGAATTTTGGGATGGTTATTCCCCATGATTCCAACTCTTGTTGGAAGTGCATTGTGTTTTAACCTTGTTTTGTGGTCACGTGGTAGGTGCATGTCATAGTTGGGCACCTATTTATGAGGTAGAGTGGCTTTTTCCTTACCTTATATTGTTGACTTTATGGCTAGATGGGTTTTTTGTAGCACATAGAAAGTTCCTTGTTGGAGGATCTTGTGTTAAGGTGACACCTTTTCTCTTGTGGTTGACCTATTTTGGGGTTGACATGATGATTTGAGAACATTGGAGTGATCTGGTTTGACTTGTGGTGAGTTGTTGAGTCATTCCTATTGCTTTCTTTTGATTTTAGTTCTTGGTGTGTTTTGGTTTCTATTCTTGGATTGTAGGCTTCTAGGAGTAAGCCTAGTCTTTCGGGTCGATGATGTAGTGCCTCTCCTATTTGAATTTTGTAAGTCATCCTGATGGATGCAACCTTATTGATCTTTTGTTGTGATGGATCATGATTATGACCATGAGTGGTCTACACCGTTGAGGTGATTTGATTTATGTTTTTGTATCAGTTACCTTGATTATGCTTATGGTTGTTTATGAGATTATTATGTGATTTATGGTTCACTAAGGTTTGTGTTAGTGCTGACCAGGATCGATGTGGTATCATGAGGTTGTTTCATGATTATCTTGAGATGCATGCAAAGATTGCGCTGTGTACTTTTACAATGCTACGCTAGACTAGGTTCCTGTAGTAGTGGTTAGTCATGTTTATGACTATGTTTTTTTTTTTATTTTAAGTTCCTTTTGTGTTTTTTAAACTACCATTATTAAATGCTTAAATAATTAGAAATGGATTGTCCATGTTAGATTCATTGGTTATGTGCTACGGATATTTACCTTGTTATATTTTGATCTGAGAGATGGTTGTTACTCATGTTGTGTTGTACATTTGAGATTATTAAATAAATGGTTAAATTAGGTGATTTAATCCATTGATTTCTTTGACTATGTTATTATATGCAATTGCACTTGATCGTGTTGTTTACTGTGCAAGATTTATATCCCTAGCAGTGGCACATGGAGTTAATGATTCAACTATTCATATTTTACCAATGTTGTCCCTGTAAGGTTGATGTATCCTTATTTTAATTGATAAATTAATCTTTTTGGTGATTATTAAAGCTGAACTCATTTGCATTATGTGATTATATTAGTGAGTGTGTCTGTGCATTTAGAGATTCGCATTGTCGTGAAAGTTGTTAAGGAAATTTGTGTTTTTGTGTTTTCGAACTTATTAATTGATATATTTTAATTTTTGGTAGCTTTTCCATAGACTAATTCCTATTTATAGGAATAGCTTATTTTTATTTGGTTCGAGTCAATGTCTAATTAGGTTGGCTAGCTATTTGCTCTAATCGATTATTCACTTGAAAAGTGAATAAATATCCAACAAGGAATTTAATTCCTCACTTCTCAGTTTCAAATTAAAAAGTTGGAGAGTAAAACCCAAAATACTCTTCATGAGGATTTACTATTTTGTTCATTGTGGGAGCTACATGTGTGGGATCATCATGAGGTTGAACTCATCGGATCCAGCTCGAGGAGACCTTGGATTACTGCAATTTTCGGCCACTTTTGTGGGCTTTTTATTTTCTAGTTTAGATTCTCGTATTGCCCTTTTGGCTGGAAGGTAGGGCTCTCTCGTTTTGTTATTTCTTCTCTATTTTAGCTTCCATTTTTGGTAGCCATTTGTTAAGAGGATGATAGCTAGTGTTCTCCTCCATTTTTGTTTGTTGGTTCTACTCGGTTGGTCAAGTATGAGCATTTCCTTGTTTTTCGGGATGAGGGTTTGGGATTTTGCATTGTTATGCTAGTTGTTTTTGCATATGGTGTCTGAACTTATTTATTTTTGGATTTTTAGAGTTTTTGTACCCAAAGGCCAAATGGGTTTTAATTTTGAAGTTTTCCAAAATTTAGGGGTTTTTACCTCATTTTGCATGCTGCCCTATTTTCTCAAGTTCTCTTGGCAAGACTTGGGTCGTGGACCTGCATTATCTGTTTTGATATCAGTTAGACCTTTATTGCACTTTTGTGTTTGCACTGGGATGCATGTCACATCTGTACTCCCGACTTTGTGTTCAGTTGAGTGATTTTTATACCTGTTGTTATGGTTTCTTTTGGACCTTTGCTTTTATTTCGTGGGCATTAGGATTCATGTAGAATCCATACTCCTGAATTGAGGCCAGTTGAGTGAGTTCATGATGTTTGATCTTGTTGTATCATTGGGATTTGTGTAGAATCCATACTCTCAAATTGAGGCCGGTTGAGTGATTTAATGATGTATGGTTTTATTGGTTCTTGGGATTTGTGTAGAATCCATCCTCCCATGTTGTTTTCGGTTGAGTATTGTTTTGCATTGTGTTCTCATCTAGTCCTTGTGTTATGATCTTCATGATGGTGGTGTGCCACACATGAGTATGTGCATGTACATTTTTTGGGTGACTTGTGAGGGTCAATCTTCCATGGTACTTCTGGAAGTTATGATCATTGGGGTTGGGGTGGGAGTATGCATGCCCATGGGAACTTATTGTAGGATGAGCATGGGTATGGTAGGATAGCATATGGAGGGGTTTTCTATCTTGCAGCTTGGTGACCTCAATCCCATACGGTTGGAAAAGGAATTTTTAATCAAGTAATAATTAAAGAAAATGTGTGACTGGTAATAAAACTTAATATAATAAAATGTATGTGTTGGGCTTTCTGTTGAGGAGTTGAAATGTGCGATTTGGGCTTGGGCTTTTCAAAGCCAAGTGAGTCTCCATGATGTCAGTCCCTACTTAGTAGCCCATTGAGTTGTCTAACCAAGAACTATAGTTTATGCATTATCTATGTCTTGGTTTCGGTCATCATACTGCTTGGCATGTATGTTAGCCATAGATGTTTGCTTTGCATGTGTTTGTGGTTGGATCATTATCTCTATCAGCATGGTGGGTGTGGACCTACGAGTGCCACGTGATTGGGAGGCGTAGCTACCTTCACCACTACTAGGGATCGGTGTACAAAGACAATCTTTTATCCTAGTGCGACCATTGGTAGATGTGTTCACTTAGTACTTCAAGTTCCAGAGTATACTTTCATAAAATTGTAGGGGCCACCCTTGATAATGTGAATGTAGCTGGTGCAAATTCTAGCATCCTAAGCTGAGACAGAAAGATTTGCATGCCATAAGTTCATCAGGGAGCCAAACCATATAATAGTAGGGAAGTTTTCATGAGGAGCAGTTATAGCCTAGGGAGATCAAGCAGTGAGTTAGCCAGGGAGGGTCCTGCCAACTATAATTCGAGGAGAGCTCTAGAATTGGGTTGGGGACTCCCTCTACTATCTTCGAGTGGGGGGAAATAGAAGTTGGGGTAGCAGGATACCCCTGCTAATGAATAGAGGGAAAATTATTTTATAGATTGGGGTGGGCAGGGTAGGCAGGGATGAGGATAGAAGGGTGAGGAGGCCTATAATTTTATGGGTCTAGTTTGAGGCTATATCTTGTTGGAAGGAAGGTATGACCATCAAGTTAAGGATGTTGGGCCATCGTTACCACCCGATGTAACCCCTAATCGAGGAGCCCTATATATCTTAGTTTTGTAGTAGAAACTAACTACTTTATGCCCTCAAGTGGTGCATGATGCCCCTACTATTCTCAGGGGCCTTTACTATATATGGGGCTCTATGGGAACCACCTTTCTCCATGCACCATATCAATAGCAGTAGGTTTGAATGTAGAGGTCCCCTACAAGTGCACTTGGGATAACACTCAACTATAGTACAGATGTGGGTATGGGTACAAGTATAGGTACAGGTATGCACCAACCTTTTAATAGAGGGGATCGATTGGCTGACTATGCTTTGGAAATCATGTGGGGGATTTGGGAGGATACATGTGACGTATATAATGCTGAGTAGGTTGATCATATGAATAAGGCTTTATCGAATACTCAGTAGAGGAACATTAGTTAGATTATTGGATGTATCAATGACTAGGTAGGGTGCCCTTGCTTAGGTTCTTTGTTTCATGTAATATCCTCATCAACGAGGCACAGTGTGCCAACCATCATTATCGATGGTTTCCAGGTTCTATACGTCACATGTTTGTGGGTGGGCTTTCCCCTCCAGTTCCCTAGTTCAATGTTGGCCCATAGATTTACCCTTTATATCATCGATAAACTAGTCTTAGTTCTAGTTCCAATTCCATCAGCCTACTATTTTAAGGCCCCCTACCCTACCCCCTACTATTGAAAGGGAAGGGATCCATTATAGGAAGGAGGGCATTTTAGCAAAGATCGAGAAAAAGCACCAAGGGTGGAGAGATATGCCCCTTTGCATCTAAAATAATGGGATGGGGGACACCTATCAAAATAATGGGATGCCTATCAAAATAATGGGAAGGGAAAAAAATTCCTATCAAAATAATGGGAAGGGAAAAATAATGTGATGGAGGGTTGCCTATCAAAATAATGGGAATAGTAGGGGGCTATAGTTGTTTTAATTCATCAACTTGTTCTCGGGGGGGTGGGTGGATGATAGGCATGTTACCCCACCCCCTACCTCCTACCCTAAAATTGATAGGATAGACCCCCTATAATTTATAGGGCCATTGTGGGGGCCTATAGAATGGTAGGGACCTTACTCGCCAAAAAATGAGAGTTATGCCCTACCCCCTACTATTGTAGTTCCCCTTTTTAGATCAATTTGAAAGGGGGGTTGGTTCTTTAGAATAGTAGGGGAGCCATAGAATTTTAGGGTGGTGCAGTGGTGCATGCAGAGGGATCTATAGAGGAAATGGCACCCTACATGTAGGTTCACATGTAGGTTAGGCATAATGATTCTGCATGCATGCACCGTGATTAGATGCGCCCATTTTTTGATATCCAAGAGTAGTGAGGTTAGCCTATGCCTACCCTATATTTATAAGGGCTCCCTACTATATTATTGCAAAATTCCCTAGATAATGTGGGGTAACATGGCTAGTGCTTAGGTAGGTCTACCAGCATTCCCTCTTTGTAGATGATATGGCCTAACGGATTTCCATAGTCATGAAAGTACATTTTGTTAGGTTTGATGCAATATAGCTGGGGGTAGGGCTGGCAACATCGATCGAACATTAGGCGTAGCTTTTCCAAATGGTTAGTTACCATTCCATACATGATCTAGTCATCCAAATAAACTTGTAAGAACTCATGGATGAAGTCTTTGAATGCACTTGCCGCTATTCGCAAGAATACTGCCAATGCATTCTTGCATCCAAATGGCATCACATTATAAGCAAAGCTGCCCCATTTTGTAGTGAAGGTTGTTTTCATCCTGTCTTCTTTTGCTATTTGTACCTAATGGTATCTAGAGAATCCATAAGTAAAAGTGTATACTTCCCTTTCTCCTTCCAAGATCTCTTCTGTAAATGGTTTCGGGATAGGGTCAGTGCTATAGCCATATTTTAGCGCATGCCCTATCAATTCTATGGCAATGCATATCCGGATGTTTCCATCCATCTATATAGAAAAGGGCAATGAGATGACCATGGGACCCATTCTGACTCATCAACTAGAAAGATGAAGTCTAATTCCAATATTTTTCCCATAAATTTTAGGCTCTTCTTCAATGCAACAACTAGCTTGATCTAACCACCATAACTCTTCCTCAAGCACACCTAGAACTATAACTAGCCTTAGAATAGTAGGGGCCGACAGTATAAGAAAGGGGGCGGGGGGGGGGGGGGGGGGGCATATTATGTATAGAATCTAGATGTAGCCAAGCCAATCCCAATAGAGAAGTTTTTTTTTAATCATTGTCAACAATAGTTTTATGCTTTCATTAGAATGCTTGGATATCATGTTTAAATGATGTTAGTTTATTTGATGTATTCTTATATTATGATGTTTAGCATGTGATAGGTGATGTTATCTACTTGTAGGATTATCTTATTCTTTACTACTAGCATGTTAGATTTTCTTATGCTTATATTGTAGCATGTTGTAGTAGTGACGTCCCTATTATGATAGTACCAACGATCTGGTCAGTGGCTTGGGACATTACAAGTGGGGGATGGCTAGGATCCACAATGGTCTTATGATGGTATTGATGGTTGGGAGGCACCACGTACTTAGTTTGGTTATTCTATACATTGCGATGTTGCTTCTGTTGATTGCGATGTTTCTTTCAATATGTTCTTTTATTTCTATGATTTAGATGGATAGATGTTCCTCTTTCATGTTTCATGGCATATTGTTGATTATGCACTCGAGTGTTCACTCCTCAATCTATATCGATCTAGTACTCCCTAGTGTGGAGGTTGGTTTTCTCATTTCATTCCTCATTTTGACCCTTAGAGTAGTTTTCTTACTTTCTTGGGCAACAATGTGTCAGCATGGTGCAATACAATAAAGTGTCGTATGCCCATTGGAGTTTTGTCGTGCATTCCCTGGTTGTGTCACATGCCTCTTGGAGTTTTCTCGTGCAATACTTTCCAGTATCACACCCCCATTGAAGAAGTATCATATGATACTTGTAAAGCATTGTGCACCCTTTAGAGAGTAGTCACGCAATCCCTGAAAGTGTCGCTCTCCTTCTTGAGAAATGTTGCACAATACTTTAAAGTATCGCCCAGTGCTGATTTAAAGTATTACTTGGCTTTTCTGAAAACCTATGTAGGTAGATAGTAGACACTTTTTGGTAAGACTTGGGATTTTCAAGAAGCGTTTTGGGTACCCTCTTAGGTGTTCTTCAATCCTTTGGAGTCACATTTTGAATTCATAATGTTCTAATTTAGATTCAGTTATGCATCTTCTGTTGTTAGTTATTTTGTTTAGTAGTGGCATTTGGAGATTTGTTGGTTGCTCGGATGGTTGGTGAAATCTTCTGTTGCAATCTTTGTGGTCCCTGTATGATGTTGTCTTGTGCATTTATACTTGTTTAAAAAAAAAAAATCTTGGCTTGAATTGAATCCTTGTTCCAAGGATCTTCAAGTGGGGTATTACATATGATACATTTCATGTTGATTGTGCCAGTCCTCTTAATTACTTGACATGACATACTCGGTCTAGTTTCATTTCTCTCTAATGTCCTTATTCCTAGTTGAAGGTAAACACCCTAATAGTTTGCATTTATAAATGTAACTTATTTTAAAAGCATTATCGATTATAGGTTTGAGTGACTAACACAAATGGATCAACTCAATATGCAATACTATCAAAATTACCTTTTATATTGCATACTATGTTTACCATATTAACATACAAATTTTGTGCCTCCAATATTACATATTAATGTTAATGAACAACCTACACCCAATAATAATTAGTTATCTCACTTTAGCTAGTTGGTATGTACACGATTTATGATGTTAACTGATGACACTAGCTACTTATCCATATACTCTCAATATATCATAATACTTTTAGTATATATACATCTAATTTTGTCAACTTCTTAAGCTAAAACATATTTCCATCAATAAATACTATAACTTAACTAAAACTATTCTAACTAAATCGACACTTACTACTAGTTCCTAATTACTTAAATAATCCTCCATTGCTAAATTCCTTTATATACTAACATCAGATAACACTAAGTATTCCACCACCACTAACTAATTCATTAAAGTCAATTATACAACCAACTAATCAATAAATAATTATACTCTAATTAAATTTTCACTTACAACCCACTAACCAACTAAACTATTTATTTCTTATAAACTACACCTATTGATAAATTGCTAACTATCATACATCCATTACTCTACCTTGCCTCTTAACTTGCATGAATACATAAAAATTTAAAAATATCCTAGCTATACTTATTTATTTTACCAACCACTTGTCAACACTAATCTTCACACTTCATAATATATACTATCCTAACCCTCACCCAAAACCATATTCTAATTCCTACCTCTTTTCCTAATTTCCCCATGCACCCTCCTTATGTAAAAAAATTCCTAACACTACCCCTACCTTCTTAAGCACCAAAAGTATAGATGCCTATCCCATTGCTTCACGTGCCTCCTTCTATTTGCCCATGACCATACCTACGTGATCCACCCTTTCCCAAGGTGGTTGGTATGAGGTATGGGTGTGGTGGAAGTGCATGGTGCTGAAGGAAAGGAAGGTGGTGGAGAGGACCATTGACCCAAAAAGGGGTCCCTTTCATGATGACTTCCATTAAAGAGGTATATCTTTTTTTTTTGTTTCCATTTCTTTTCAAGTGAGTCGATACTCCTAAGAAATCATATGGGGTAGGTGTAAGATGCATTATTTCTATATGTTTATTTCGACGGGTGTGGCTAAGTAATGTATTTAATTTCTTTCTTTATTTTTTAAAAAATAAGATGTATTGTATGCCACTTTCATATTCACGTGATTCATATGAGTTCTCTTATTCATGTATTATTTTGAACTAGGTGATTTCCTAGGTACTACTTTCTGACATTTTATTTATTTTATTTATTTTTATGAGAAATGATGCTAGAGAATATTATGATGGAATATTATAATGGTCTGTATTAGGAGTGGAACATATTTCCAGTTCTCATACAAATTCGAGAGAGTGGAATATGTAGCTACAACTTGTTCTTCATATGAAGTTATACTATGTTATACATTTCTTCTTCTTCTTCTATAACACTATGATATTGTGGATCTTAGTAAGATAGAAATATGTTATGTCTTCGATAATCCAATATTATTATCGAATTTGATATTTATTCCATAGTTCATTTTATGAGAGTGCATTTAGAATACTAACTCTACTTGAACTAATAGCTTGTTCCTTCCATATTAAGTGGAATTTCAATTCCTTTTGCTTATTGGTAATGTAATGAATCTCTATTTACATGAGAAATACATGAAAGCAAACACATCTTTGTTTTGATTCATAAGTCAATATGAGAGAAGTTTATCATTTACATGGTCACTACTTGAACTTCCAAAGACATGACTACTCTTTGGAATGAAACTCTTTTTCCCTTGTTTACAACTACTATGATAAATCTATTTTCCATATCAATACAACTGAATACAAAACATTGAATCTTAACATGCTAATGATATTAACTATATTCTCTCATAAGTCCATATCCACAATAATGTACATGACATAATGATCTTCCTTGCACAATACAATACACAAACAACAATTGATATTTTGACTTAGCAAATACAATGCTCAACATAGGGAGGAAGATTTCATTCTTCCAAATACATCTCATACATAGCACATCCTTCCTGAAGTAAAGGAAAATTCCTAACTTCTCACTTGGATCCAAAAGAACAAGACCTACAAAACATTTACACAAGAACCATGGAGGCTCACCTCCCATCCTAGGCTTCTAAGAAGCCACCCATCGAGTAGGGGAAACAAGACTTAAACGGGTTACACTCAAAAAATTTCACCATGCATGCAAAACTCAATATCTCAATACATTTACAATCCCTCTAAGGTTTAACACAATGATCCACCATTTGAATCATGAAACAATGGGTGAAGGGGGGCTCTCCAAAGAGGAGAATGCCATATCAATATATACATATACATTTGTAATTGTATAATGACTCTGCAAGGCTATCAAATACATCCTCCTCATCACCTCAAGACACTTATACCTCCCATAATACAAATGCCTTTTCAATGCTATCAAAATGCACTTATACCTCCCATATCAAACAAGGCATACAACTTCAGTGGAGCCCATACTCCATGAATAGCAAAACCCTCTCCAAGAGGTAAATCTCTAAACTTCAATGTTGAGCCCAACTAACCCCTTCACCCAAGACATCTCTTCCCTCCCAAGGATGAGTGAAGCCTTCACACTCATTAACAATCAACATTCCTAAAATAATAACAAAGAAAGAAATCCAAAGAAAGAAAATGCAACACAATCTACAATCACTTCAACACAATACAAACTCTAATTTCACCAACAATAGTTTAACAAGATTCCAACACCATTATGCAAGTGCAAAACAAGGTCATGGCATCGGCACCAACTTTGGCCCAAGCTAAGACAATGATAGCTGATGAAGAGCTCCCTCCTCCTTAGTCTTTCCCCTTCCAAAACCCTATTTTTCTCTAAACTTAGAGTTGGTGAACACCCATTGGTTTGTCCAAACTCTCTTAAAAAGACCTCCAACCTTCCCACTATCTTCATTTTTGGAAAAACATGAAGCACACTTTCTCTTACGCTATTGTCCCTTCTAAACATAGAACCTTGACCAAGTGTAAAGAAAAGGTTAAAGTCATGTGAGAACTCCAATTTCGAACTAGTGGAAGAATGCATTGGTTAGAGGGTCCCCTAGGTTAGCTAAGCATTGATATGGTCAAATTTAGGCCCCTAACATGTTATGCTAACATATGGGTAGCTTATTTTTACAAAAATGACACTTTGAGACCACATATTGACCCTCTAAAATCCTTGTAAAGTCTGAATTCGAATTTATTTTGATGGTGATCCATCCTATCCTTTCTCCAAGTGGTTTTACATAATATTATGAAAGGTAATTAGTTTAAGGTTAAATGCTGCCATGACCAAACCCCTAGGTAGCATGTCTTCAACACATAAAAAATTTACAAGTGTTAAGTGGCACATTAAAACACATTACACATCACAATGACATGTCCCTAATTCATTCATGAATATATATTTATTACACACATGCAATCTTACATTTACGAAATAAACACATCACAACGAGGCTTTGAATCTTCCATAGATTTTCCTTGGCTATACTATTTCCACATAAGTTTGGGCCTTCTTTTCCCAATAAAATTTCATGGTTCAATTGCGTGCACACTAAACTCAAACATTAGTAGCCCAATCGTATAAAATGCATGTATATAGGTGCATGCCAAATTTCATATTTAATAATTTACATTAACATACTCAATTATCCTAATCAACTTTATTTTCTAATCATTTTCATATAAAGCATCTAAAACACTAAAATGTTAGAATCTGCATATCAATATTACTATCTAATCAAATCATCCAACTAACATTCTAAACCACATCATAATCTATTTCCGATCATATTGATGAAATGTTGAATCTATACTATTAAATTAACCAACATGAAAATGAGTTCCAAATACCTATTTTAGGTCAAAATCATCAAAATGTAAACATCTCAAATAATATCCTTTGATTCAGTTAAATATAATTTGGTTGCTAACAATATCCCATTATTATTATGAGATAATTATAAAGTGTATCAATTATGTCAGGTAAACAGGATGTTTGCATAGTCATGTCACATAGTTTCAGAATGCAACATAGAATAAATTGATTATATTTTATTAGTTTGTAAAATCTCTCCTTATAAATACCAAGATATCCACCAAATTGACTTATCACATTACATCATATCGAGTTCTACTATGTAGACCTTTATCCAAAATTGATAACAATTTTCATCTTATGACCATAACTATTATTCACAAGAGTGGGTGTCAATTAATCTTTCCATACTAGCCATCCAATTTAATTACCATAATTTAGGCCATAAAGTATCACAAATCCATCAACATAGTTTCTAAGTTATGACATCTGGAGCTTTTATTCCACAGGGTCTTAGCTTATCAACATAATTTAATTCCAAATAGAGTTCCTAGCACAACAATAACTATATTAGTCTCAATAAGATATTTGGCTCATTTTTTATAAGGAAAATTCCAGTCATGGCATACTTAGATCCTGGAACCCTCTTACCATTGCTCTATCTTAAGGTGTATGGTAATAGTATATGATTCACATTCAATATACCAAATACAAAACCTAACATCTCATCTCCTTATGCTTCCTATCTCTGACCATATTTGGGTTATTAAAATTCATAATAGGGTACTAGGGAAGGGACCTTAGAATCCATCCATCCTGAATAGTGGGGCTTGATAGCCAATGTTGTTATTAATCTATGTGTTGATTGAGAATAAATACTCATCATTGGTTTTTTAAGGAAGCATTTGTAGTCAATGGAATTACTATTTTCCATATTTTAATAATTAAATTTATAATTATTAGTTGATGATTTTCTATTTTTCATTTATAAAAAAATTAAAATAAGAGGATTTTAGTCAGCTAGTTAACCACTACTAGTTTTTAATGAGAGTAGTATTACAATGTCCCTTTTGAATTAAGCATATAGATAGTGGGGCATGAGTTGTACCCCAAGTTCAACCAATTAGTCATAGGAGGCACTTTTGTCTATTTTGATAGTTGGGACAACTAATAGTTCATATTCAAGAATTGAATAATGATTATTTTGTTGTTAGAAATTAGGATGATTATTTTTTAAATAAACGATTCTTTTAGAAACATCTAGAGGCTAATTGGTTAGGGTTTTCTAGGGTGTTATTAATCACAGTCATTGTTTGAGGTCATTTGTTTTTTAATGAGAGTAGTATAAAAGAGGCTCAATGGACATTTTGAGAGTTTGAGAAACATTTGTAGTGTTAGCAAGGATGTGGTGATAGTTTTGGGATAACAATGGTGAAATTTGAGTGAGAGAAATTAGGATATTGTTGGAGGTATGCTAGTAAGAGGCAAGCGGTTTATATATCTCTTACTTTGTTGAAGTTTAATATAATTCCTCATTTGATATACTGGGTTTCCCTTCAGGGTTTTTCCAGGGATAATTTGCCCAAAAATATTGTGTTTCTTGTGTTGTGTAATAATTTCATTTTTTTATTTGTAAATTTATAGTTGTGTTATTATTATTCAATTTTTTCTTTTGAGTAGTTAGCAATCCATATAAGATAGGAGATTAATAATCAGTAACTAATATAGGCAAGAGCCTACAACACACTGGTAAAATTATGAGCCTCTCATATGGGAGGTCTTGGGTTTGAATATACTTGAGCTTAACAAATTATAATAATTAATCTCAAAAAATAATAAGAAACAAATAATAAATATCTTAGGCTTCAACCCATTATCTATAAACAAAAATCAATAATTGTAATAGATTTTTCACATGGTATTAGAGCTTGGCCATAGGCTCAAATCCACACAAGTGATGCTAGGAAGGGGATTGTTGGAAGTTAGCCAATGATCCTTATGACATTTAGGACACAACTTAACTACCTCGTGTGGTTCTACAAGACTATTGGTTGTATCAGACATTGACAAGTTAATCTTATGGTGCAACAACCACCCTAGCTTCTATCAAGTGGTGTCTAGACCCACATACAAATTGGGAACCTTCAGTGTGTCACTTTAGTTTGGGATCAAGAGTTGTCTCTTGCTTCAATAGGAAAACAAGTTTGTAGCCTCAAGTTTTTTAGAGTCAAAATACATAATGAAAAGCATAGCAATGTGCAAAGCTATGCAACTTCAAAAATTGTTGGTAGCCTTATTTGGTCAAAGAGTTGAGAGTAATATGATATTTTGTGATAATCAGAGTTGCATTACATTGTCTAAGAATCCTAGATTTCATGATAGTTCTAAGCATATAGACAATGGGTATCAGTTCATCAGGGATTATGTACAACTGATGTAGTACAAGGCTGGTGTATCCCTAAAGGAGATGATCAAAATCCCCATAAAAGATAACACAATAGAAGTACAAAAAGACACAATTGAAAACTAGCCAATTTATTATTAGCAAATCTTGACTTACATCAAATGAGAAACATACATTTTAGGTTGTAAGGTCTTCTCGATTATGACCAATACATTCCAGATTATAGACCAACCCTTCTCTTTTACATCTTAACTATTACTTACTTATCTCTACTAACCATGATGCCCTAGAAGGTACATCTACATTACATATATAACCATCTAGACACATAGGCTAGCTTTGAGTTCACATTCTCCTAGAAGTAGGGAACATGCTTACAATATAGGATTGAGCCACAATGAATAAATAACCAAATACATAATATGTTATAAGAACATTAGTGACCTTAGATATAATTTCTCACATAATCCATGAAACTATATGCAATGCCATGAAACCTTGTGGAATGAGATGAACCTTACAAAAGAAAGATATCATGCATTGTATGAAGAACCATATAGGAAATCAACACTGATGAAGCATAAATCCAAATATTTATAACATTAAATTATATGAGCATAGGATAGTTATCCCAGATAGGTCCATAATAATAAGCCAAGACAAAAGAATTTGGAATGGGAAATCAAGTGATCACCAACAAAAACTATCAGACAAGAAATTGAAAATTGACGTAGGTGGACTTGTGCACTGTGTATTGCATAAAATTGTAACCAAGATTATGCAAACCTCAAACTATGAACAAATGAATAAGAAAATGAAAAACAAAGACCATTCCACCTCTAAACTCAACAAAGGCATCCACAAGAATCCTTGTTGGTGTATCTTAGATGGAGAGTATGTTTGGTATGCTCTTAGGAACACAACAATGGATGAATCTCTTGGATGTGTGAATGCAAGTGTGAGTGATGGAATATGTACCTAGACTAGATGATATGAGAAATCAAAATGACAGAATGATGATGCAATGATAAGAGATTCTAATGGTACCTAATGGATGATAATGACTTCTAATGACTCCTAACCCCCTGGGAAAGCTTGAGACAAGACGTCTATTTAAAGTAGATGGAGGAAGCATATAGAATGTGCTTAGAAACCACTAGGAGATAAGGATAAGGATTGACAACTAAGCACCTTATCTCACATTCTAGATAGATGGATAAGACTGATGAGGTGGCATGTGTGTGTAGAAGGTTCCTATGGTGTAGACAACATGTGCTTAAAAGATATATGGACCCATGTGATGACAACTCATATGAATGCACATACTTCTAGGCGGTTTGGATAAAGATTAAATTAAATGAAATTTAATTTAATCAAGGTCTAGAAGAATTAATGGGAATATGGAGGATTTTAAATAAATAAAATTTATTTAAAAAAGGAATATGTGGAGAATCATGTGTTAATTTAAATTAACACATTAGAGCTAGGAGTATTTAAATTAAATTTAAATACTTAGGAAAAAATGAACCTATTTAATTAAAATAATTTAATTAAATAAGTAGAGGAATGTGACTAGTATTAATTAGATTAATATAGTCATTTGGGACAATTTTTGGTGTCTAAATTTTTCCCCTCTTTGATGTGATGTCGGCATGGCATCGTATCAAAGAAAATACAGGTTGCCCTATAGAAGATAGGAGAGGACTGGTGACAATGACAAAGGAGAAGGGTGATGGAAAATGATAATCTAAATGCAACTTAACTACATGAATGCAAGAGATTCAATTGTGTTCATATGGAGAGCAAACCTTATTTTAATATTGCAAGAGGAGTTATGCACCAAATGCTATAGAAGCATAGATGACAAGATTCCTTTGCATGTATTAGACTCTGAACACAATAGATGTAGGTTTCAGACTCATGAGGGAACAAATGACATATACGTACTGGAGAGGTCTGGGCACACCCAAAGTCTTTTTAAGGAGCTTGGTGGAAAGTGTGCTAACCCGTTGCCCCCAGTGAGCAATGCATTAACATAACTTGAAACTTACATAGATGTGCTAAAGAATCATGAAAATAGATCATATTGCAAAATAACATGTGTAATCAGGATAAGCTGTTCAAATGATACCAGGATATGGAAGATCAAGGCACACTGGGGGAGGCTATCATTGACACACAAAGATAAAATTAACAAAAAGACAAATGTTATGACTAAGTAGTCATTCAATTCACCATGCTTTCCATGAACCTGATAAATTTTTTAAATTTGTTAAGCCTGTGTAGGAAGGATTCATCCTGTAAGGCAAAAAACTGATTGATTGATTGAATTGAAATGAGATATTTGTGATTGGTTGCTGGCAAGGACAGTAAAAGGAATGATGTTCTCAAATCATTGAGTCTAAATGTGAATTTGTGTAAGCTTGTTTGCAATCACTATTTGATGAGGTTGGTTTTATGGATGGAAGCTCAGTGTGGTAAGAATATGGATAAGATAAGATAAGATAATGGATGAATTGAATCAGAATGGAATGGAAGGAATCGATTATGAAAATAATAAATATTCTGTTAGAGAAAAATGTGTTGAATGGAAGACTAGAAATTTGATCAAGGTAGATGCAAATAGAATGAAGGAATTGATTATGGAAATGATGTGAATGAAGTGATTGGAAGAAGAGAATATGATGAGATTAGAGGATAAATGAATTGATTGAATAGATTGGGAGACTTGGATTGAATTTGATATGAATGAATAGATAGAAGTGAATGAATGTGGAATAGAATGAATTGAGACCAATGACGAGGGAGAGCCACGGTATTTGTAAATGGATAGGAAGGTTGGGTAGATATATGGATGGAGGAATAATATGGATGACCAACGGATATAGTATCAGATAATGGGGAACCAAGAACCATATTTCAAAGGAGTGACCAACAATGCCCCATTCCAAGGATATGAAAATGGAAGGAAATAATGGTGGGGAAGGATTGCATGAAAATGGACGGATGGTGTGAAAGCTCGCATATGGAGGAAGAGAAGGCATGTGCTCTTCTTAAGCATGTATGAGCATTTTTGTTGTTGTGCCTCTAGTATTGATTATGAGCATGGGTATGAAAGTGGAATGAAGGAAGGCATGAAAAAGGGATAATGATACGAAGGATATGGAGGAGGGATAATTATATGAAGGATATGGATGGAAAAGGGATAATGATATGAAGGATATGAAGGAAATGTGTGATAAGAAGTGGATGAAATGAAAGGGATAACCAAGATCAAGGTTATATGGAAGAAGGATAGACGTGCATAGGATTATGGATGGAAAAGATATGAATGAACATGAAAAGAGGATGGGAATATGTATGCATATGGATGGAAAATGGATGCATGAACATGAATGTGACAAGGACTATGAAATGCAAGATAGGGATAACATGTCAAGATCAAACATATGGAAGAATGTAGGAAGTATATAGGATAATGTATGGATAATGGGTATATGTAGGAAAGGATATGGAAGGTACTTATGGATGGATGAGAGGAAAGGGAAAGTCACGATCAAATATGGGAAAAGTATAAAGACATGTGGATAATGCAGAAGGGATATGGAAAGCACTTATGTATAGATAAAAGGTAAGTTTTTAAATGGAAAGTCTAAGTCTCCCTCTTCTAGCGCCTCTAAGAGGTTTTCACCAGAAGATGCATCCTTTATTTTTTTCTTTTTCACCATCCAAAAGTGCCCTAAAAGGGTTTTCACTAGAGGATGTTTTTTTGATTTTTTTTTAAAATTTTCTTTTTCACTTTTGTGACTAAGAGAGTTGACTTGGCTACCAAAGGATAATGAATAGTAAGATGAGAGCATGAAAGGATATGTATAGAAGGTTTGTATGGATGAAGTGGGAATGACAATGGACGATAGATGGAATATAAAGATAGGTAAGGAAGAACAATATGGATGGAACTTGCCCCTAGTGTAGAGTGCAAGTGGAAAAAGGGAAGTTAATGGATAGTTAAGTGAAAGTGGAAGACAATGGATACATAGTAGGAAAATGAAGGGAGGACTCAAGCATCTAGGTATATGGATGTATCCCTTGATATTTATGCTTCTTTAATTTCTTTATTATTATTTTTTATTTTCAAGGAATTGTTGGTATTTTCTCGTAGATGTTGATAGGTAAGGAAAAGTATGCTAAAGTGAATTGGGGAATAGAATACAATGACCTATGAAAAATTTTGGATTAAGGGAGTTGAGTAGGTAGGAGGAAGACATGGTTGATGGATACTAGGTTGGAAGACTTGTGAAGGAAATGGAAAGATCTTCATTGGCACACACCTTGAAGGGTGGTGGAAAGGAGTAAATTGTGAAGGATGTGTAGGAGAAAGTTGGAATTTTGGGATATAGGGACCCAAAATGGATGAAGGAGATGATAGAGTTGGGATGGCGGATTTGGGTGTATAAGGACCCAAAATGGATTTGGAAAATTGAGGTTGGGAGAATTTATGAAGGAGGGAGGCCTTTGGATTAGCAGAATTGGATATCATTTGGAATCTTTCTTTGAGATTCATTGCTACATTAAGTAGCTTTGGTATCCAAATAACTTTTGCACTTTTGATTTTTAGCCTTTGTGGCTTTTTGATTGCATTTTGGATCTGATTTTTCTTTTCTTGAACATGTTGCTTAGATGGGACATATTGATCCTTATGCTTTTCTGGATTTTTCGACTTTGTTTTCTTTTTCTTTGGCATCCAATTTGCTTCCATTGGCCATGGTATGGGTGTATGAAGGTAAATAAGATGGAGAACATATGGAAGGTGAACGTTGGAAGGAATTCAAGGACGTGCGCCTTTGTTGATCTTTACTAGGACTATGAGGGGATAAATTGGAAAACGTGGATAAGGTAGAAGGATGTATATAAGGACCTAATATGGAAGGAAGGGAAGAAGAGTTTGACGATGGAACATAAGGACCTAGAATGGATGGACTATAAGAACCTAGAATGGATGGACTATAAGGACCTAAAATGGACTTGGAAGATGAAGGAGGAGAAGTTTTAGGTGTGGAAGGAAGAGTTTTGGAATTGGAAAAAGTGGAAGGTGTACGAACATCTTGAGGAATTATTTTTTTAAGGGGATACCTAGTATTCTCAACGTAAGATGCGACTCTAGGTGTATGGGGTTCTTGAGGAGATTGGATAGGTGTGATAGGATCATGTGAAGGAGTAGGGTTATGAGGGGGATCATGAGGAATAATAGGATCATGAGATGGAGAGGGATCGTGAAATATGGATGAAGGGGTGCATTGATCTTGACTTGGAAGAGGATCATTGAGTGGAATGAGTGGATTGTGAGATGGAATAGGTTCATGAGATGGAATGGAGGGAGTGGAACTATGAGATGGAGTACTTTGATCTTGACATGAAAGAATATCATATAGCTCAAGGAGTGGATCATGAAATGGACTAGAATCATATGAGGACATGGAAGGAATGGAATCATGTGGTGAAAGAAGATCATATAGCATGGTAAGTGGATCATCATATGTGGGCGTGGAGGAAATGGAATCATGAGATGGAGTAACTTGATCTTGACATGGAGGAGTATTAGTGAATGGAGTGGAAGAAACTTTTTCATGAAGGGGAATATCTATGGATGCTAATGCTGGAGATGGAATGGAATCGGTAATGTGCGTGGTAGGTGTAATGTCTTGATCTTGATTAGGAGGGGAATCAAAAGATGGACTAGGAGGGATGGATGAATCTTGAGGGATAGTGGAATGATGGGATGGAGAAGTTATTAGATCTAGAGGAGAAGAGGAATCAATAACATCATGCTTTGAAGGAAGGTCTTGAGATGGAACTGGAGGTGTGGCTTTGGGTGATTGGCTCACATTATGCCGAATTTTCAATCTAGCCAAAAGTGATGTGAAATACCCCTAACGAGGTGGGGATGACATTGTTGGAGGCTTAGGAGATGATGTTGTTGGAGGATTAGGGGATAATGTAGTTGGAGGACTAGAGGATAATGTTATTATAGGATTAGGATTTTATGGAGGTGGAATTATGGATAAAGGATTTGGATTAGGTTCATAGCAAGGGGGATTACATGGAGGATTAGGATTGGATGGGACATGAGAACTAATGCCTTTGAAATATGAGAGATAATTCTTCATTTCCTCCATTTTCTTGGCAAGCGTATTTATGTCTGAGGCATTGTGTGGGCCCTGAATTGAATTGTATGGAGGGATATGAGAGCTAGAAAATAAAGGACACATAGAAAAGAAAATGACCTTTTCCTGTGGACTTATTTTTTCCAAGAGTGTATTCTTTAGTTCCTCAATTCCTATGGTGAGGTCATTTATGACAGAGGAATTATATTGGCTATGGATGGAATTGTCTACAGATGAAGGATAAGGATATAGATTTCCCTTGTCAAAGGTAGGAGAATGATGAACATAAGATAGATTAGAATTGAAGTGTTGAGAAGGAGTTTGATATGGAGGAGGTACAAGACCATGTTGTCGTGCAATATTGTCAATCATTGGAAGAAGCGGATTTGAATCCATGGATGCAAGATGAAAAGTGATGAAAAGATTTGAAGAGGGAATGTGAACTTGGAATTAGGAGCTTTGTGCTTATTGGACTTTGATTTGATTTGATTTGAAATTTCTTGCACTTGATATGTTCGATTTGATTGAATTTGAATTGATTTCATATTGATTTGGTTTGGATTTGGATTGGATGAGGGTTCAATTTGATTTGATAAGCCCTATGATAGTGCAAACAAAGTGAATGTTTGATTTGAATGAAAGTCCAATGATAAAACAATGCTCCTATGTCCGAAGTAGATTATGTGATGTCAAATTGAAATAGAAGAAGACGTGAATGAAGTTTTTGAAAGATTGATTATGACTTGGATGATTGAATTTGACAAGGGATTGGATTAGAAGAATGCTGATTTCAAGGATCGAATTAAGAATGCATGATGAGCTTGACTAGGGAAATTGAATATGAATAATGATGAATCATGACTAGGATGAAAATTAGGAATGCGATTGAATGACAAGGAAATGATTTAGATAAATAAAGAGGATGAAGATGTCAAGCAACATTTTGAATGATGAAGGTAAGATATGTAAGAGGGAACGATGTCTTGGATGGAAGGAATATGTGATGTGAAATGATTTGGAATGATGATTAAGAAGAGGTGTTTTTTGTGTTTTTGAAATGTTTTTGATTTTTTTTTGGATTTTTTGAACTTTTATGATTTTTTTTTTTTTTGAATTTTTAGGTTTAAGATGCAAAAGAAAACAATGAAATATGTACAATACAAATGTGTTTCAAACACTCCAAACACACCAACAGTCCTATAAGGTTGAACTAGGTTGTACAAGGCTCAACTAGGGGGCGTCCTCGATATACACAAGGTATGTGAGGCCCGAATCTGTAGATGAAAGGAAATACTGCCACACAGCCGAGGGGAGACGGTAACCAAAATCTCCTCCTTCACTTCCTAAAGGTATAAAGTTCTTTGGGGCTTAGCCAAGAGTGACAATATTTACACTTCCAAGAGAGGTGTCTTTCGATTCACCTCTCGATTCTTATACTCTGCCAGAATGCTGGAGTTGAGGTCATCCCAAGGGGTGATGAAATCCCCAAGCAGGCCTCCTAATAAAATGAAAAAAAATTTCACTTATTTCTTGTGCACCCAAGGTTGCCCAAAGGCATGAGGGGAGAGAATACGTAAGTGGACTTGGGGTTTAAAAGACACTTGTTCGTTATCCACAAAAATTTAAGTTTGCTACTCTAATTGAAGACACGGGTGTTTAGAGCATACAAAGTTCTTTCCAACTTTAAATAGCAAAAAATAAAATAATAAAAGAAAATTCTAAAAATGAAAATGCTGAAATGAAGTTAATTTTCCTTAAGGCTTTGGATGTGATTTCATTTTAAGGCCCAAATCCAAATGTGCTCTATACTAAATGTACTCATTTAAAATGCTCCAATTTCAAATGTGACCAAGCCTTTTACACTCTAGTTCGTCCTCTAACATAAATCCTTGACCTGCAAACTCACAAAATGCTCAAGAAACAGTTAACCATTAGTTTAAAACTCAACAGTTGCAGACACTAATATTCGAAGACGCTAAAACTCAAAGACGACAAAGTGCAGAGCGCAGACGCTAAAGTGCAGAGCGCAGATGCCAAAATGCAGAGCGCAGATGCCAAAATGTAGAGCGTAGATGCCAAAATGCAGAGCGCAGATGCCAAAATGCAGAGCGCAGATGCTAGAATACAAAGCGGAGACGCCAATTTCAGATCAAAGACAATAGATCACAGTGCGCAATCGATAGAGAAATCAGCGTAGATGACAAAACCCTAACTTAGACGATAGAATAAATTAGATGGAGACGCAAAAAAAAGAACCTAATTTTTTTGGCGGCGGCGGAGACGCTTGTTCTTGGAGATGTTGATCTATGGAGATGCTAATATGCGTAGGCGTGCAACGCAGATGACACTGAGACTATCAAAGATGAAAAAATGTTAATCTGAACTACAAAAAGTTTTATTGGCAGACTTCTGAAGTGAGATCAGGGACGTGGGTCCCACTGGGCGTGCCAAAATGTATTGCATAAAATTGTAACCAAGATTATGCAAACCTCAAACTATGAACAAATGAATAAGAAAATGACAAACAAAGACCATTCCACCTCTACAACTCAACAAAGGTGTCCATAAGAAGCCTTGTTGGTGTATCTTAGATGGAGAGTATGTTTGGTATGCTCTTAGGAACACAACAATGGATGAATCTCTTGGATGTGTGAATGCAAGTGTGAGTGATGGAATATGTACCTAGACTAGATGATATGAGAAATCAAAATGACAGAATGATGATGCAATGATAAGAGATTCTAATGGTACCTAATGGATGATAATGACTTCTAATGACTCCTAACCCCTTGGGAAATCTTGAGACAAGACGTCTATTTAAAGTAGATGGAGGAAGCATCTAGAATGTGCTTAGAAACCACTAAGAGATAAGGATAAGGATTGACAACTAAGCACAGGAGATAAGGATAAGGATTGACAACTAAGCACTTTATCTCACATTCTAGATAGATGGATAAGACTAATGAGGTGGCATGTGTGTGTAGAAGGTTCCTATGGTGTAGACAACATGTGCTTAAAAGATATATGGACCCATGTGATGACAACTCATATGAATGCACATTCTTCTAGGCAGTTTGGATAAAGATTAAATTAAATGAAATTTAATTTAATCAAGGTCTAGAAGAATTAATGGGAATATGGAGGATTTTAAATAAATAAAATTTATTTAAAAAAGGAATATGTGGAGAATCATGTGTTAATTTAAATTAACACATTAGAGCTAGGAGTATTTAAATTAAATTTAAATACTTAGGCAAAAATGAACCTATTTAATTAAAATAATTTAATTAAATAAGTAGAGGAATGTGACTAGTATTAATTAGATTAATATAGTCATTTGGGACAATTTTTGGTGTCTACACACTGTTTTGTCCAAAAACATTGACTCTTTTTGGGTTGTCTTAATGTTCCAAAGGTTATAGTTACCAGGGCCTTCCCAAGGCTTCCAAGAATGAGTTCCTTCCCTCCGAGGTCTAGGATAACTCTATTCATTACCAATTTTCCAAACCCCTTAGGTTCCTTCTAGGAAACTTACTCACTTCAGAGACACCACTACTCCCCCTGTTACATGATCTTTGTCAAAAATAGGTGATGAAAACGTCTCTTAGTCACTTATCACAATGTCTCTATAACACTAATACTGGGTTTCTATTGGTCAAATAAATGGTATTGACAAATGAGTGTCAACACACTTAACCATTTTCACTATGTATGCCGAGTACACAATAGATGCTGAGCCAGATAGGTGCTGAGTCACAGTTAGTGCTAATCATATTATAGTATAGTATGTGCTGAGTGATCCAATAATTTTTCATGTGTTGAGTAACATAATCATTTAGATGCCGAGCAACTCAGAACAACATATGCCAAGTGATACAGGATACAATATATGCTAAGCAAACCAGGAAACATAGTAGATGCCAAGCAATCTAGAAATAGTATGTGTCGAGCATTAGTAATACTTCATGTGCTAAGCAACATAGGATCAATGTAAGAGTTTTTTCCTACACAAACTAAGATGTAAATCATTTTTGGAGCCAACTTAGAGAAATCTCAAAGGAAAAAGAGGATAAGAATGAGTCCTTTGTATTCCCTATGAAATTCACATGCAACCAATTATAAAAATTGTGAAGGCATGCAACCAATGAGAAAAATGCAAAAATATGAGCAAGAATTTGAGATTCAATATGGATCGTAGATCCATACCTAACCCTAAGTCTTCACATTCTTTATAAGGAGAATGAATGGACCATTGTAAGTATCAAAGATAAGCTACAAAAGGGAAGATTATAGTGAAATTCTAGTGTGAAGAGAAAAGACTTACTGAAATGAATAGCATTTATATCCAGTTGATCAAAATCGAATAGGGGACATATTTAGAGATTAGATCAAGCAAGGATCAAAAGAGAAAGAGGAGATCAAGTGCCTGAACCCAGCAATTCAAGATTGCATTCAATCAAGTCTAATATTCTAATACTCTCTCACAATTTTATTAGAGGTTAAAATCCTATGGTGATAGGTTGGCTTAACAACTAGGTAGAAAATTCTTTGGAGAAGGACAAGAAAATCCTATGTATTAGGTAAGTTTAATAGCCTTTATGTAAATCCTTTAACAGGGTGACACTTCTTGTAAAGTGTTTGAAAATCCTTTCAATCAGGTCACTATTGACATAGTGTAAAGCCTTTAATAGGGTAGGCCTTTAATAGGGAAAACCATCAGAAGTGGTTGAACTCATTGCTGCAATAATTTTTATGGGTGTCATTCCCACCTCAATTTTACCTTCTTATTCCTGGTGGGTTTCTGGGTCACCAAAATCTCTTGTGTTATGTGTTGATGCATGCTCTTGTTTTATGTTTGTTTACTTGCATATTAATTTTAGTTATATGTTATTAAGGGTTTGAAAGGACAACAATTGGTACTTCTAATTCACCCCCCCTTTCAGAAGTACTCTTCCCATTTGAAAATTCCAACAATTAGTATCAGAGCATTAGTTCTCATAAGAAGAAGCCTAACAGCTTGGAGAAAAAGGTCAAAAGATGGAAGTTTTCAAACTTGGGAAGATCATTGACAATCAGGTGATTGATGTGCAACTAGCTCTACACAAAGTAGAGGAAGTTAGGGAGGAATTGAGAAAATCTTTGAAAAGAAGAAAAGAGATAGTCATAGTTGAAAATGACATACATTATAAGGAGATTGATACCACACACATATTTTCCAATGGAGATTCCAAGGAATTTGATGTAGCCATAGCAGAATTAATGGAGAAAAATAGGGTACAAGCTGAAGAAATCAAATTACTCAAGCTTGAACAAGAATCACAAGCCATAATGCTTTGTGAAGTAACTGAAAAAAAGAAAAGAGCTATTGAAGGAAAGGCCATGATAGAATATGACAAGAGAAATCTCACCAATAGACTGGAAGAGAAGACAATTGAATTTGAAAAGATTTCAAACATGTATTTGGACACCTTGAGCCAAATGATGAATGCTCATCATGAGCTAAATATGAAGGACATTGAGATCTCCACCTTGAAGATGCATAATGAATTGAAGAGAGAAATCTAGGAAATAGTAGAAAGCTACAACAAACCTAATGAGGTCGTCAAGTATTTTGAGCAATTGCTAAAATCGCCAAGGGCAAGTAATGACACTATAGGACTTGGCTACATCAATACCGAATAAGGAGAACCATCCAAGGTTGTAGAGGAAAGAATAAACAAACGTAAGAACACCAAACCTACTTGTCATTTCTATGGTAAAAAGGGACGTACCTCTAATGTATGCAGGAGCAAGAATAGTCACTAGCATGATAAGCCCACAAATGCAAGTTTTTGTCACAAGTGCAAAAAACAAGGACATTTGGCACAAAACTGCCAAACCAAGACCATGAGGACACCAAGATTTGAGGGCCACTAGTACAACTGAAGAAATTATGGACATAGAGATTTTGAGTGAAAATCAAAGCCTATATGGATACCTAATTAGCCTACAAGAAGAACTAATCATGTACATCACTACAATTGGGATTACAACACCAGGTATAGCTGTCACTATTGCCAAGAGTATGGACACACTCCTGAAAATAGTATAAGGACACATTTTAAGGGAAATTATAGTAGATGGTTAAATCAAACCACTTGTTTTAGTTGCTTGAAGATTGGTCATATTAGCAAGAATTGTCCAACAAAGGCCAAGGCACCCAAGACTGAAGTTAATAAGGGGAACACAAAATTTAATGTGGAACACATTAGGGAAGATATGGAGAAGACATGGTAGATAGGTGAATGCAACACATCAAATGGAAAGATCACTTCACCCAAGAGGTCAAGTGATCACTCCTCATAAAATTGAGCACTAGAAAGGCACATGGAGCTGATACATATATATCTTACATCAACCCAAAAAGAACATAGGAACATTGCAAAGAATAAATCTGCATAAGTTAAGATGCCAGGATACAAGTTGGAAGATGATGCCGAGAGATCTTTGGTTGTCGAGTAAAACTCCAGTTCAGGCTGAGTTAAAATAGACTAGTGGATGCCGAGCAAAGTGATAACAATAGCTACCGAGTGTGTGGAAAATAGTTGATGCCAAGTTGGAAAATCCCTTGGAAGTTGAGTGTGCAACTATAAAGCACAAAAGCAATAAATGCTAGGGTTCAAGACTAATAAAAGAGAAAATTGTTCATTTTCATGGCATTCAAATGAAGAGCTAAGAGGCAATAAAGCAGCCACCTTATAGTCAATTGCATCAAATACAATAGAGATTCAACACAAACTATCAATCTAAAGGTATTTATTAAGTGCCAAGCTACACAGTGTTTTAATTTTTAATACATTTTAAAGCCCTAGTTTGGTAATATGGCTTGTAGATCAAGAAACCCTAAGCCTAAGGGAGATCATGAGATTGAACTAGTTGGAAATGAAGTTAAATAGCCTGAATTCAAACCAATCCCTGAAGTAGCCTATAAAAATGACCCGATTGGTGCATTATCTATTATTCCACCCAAAGTCATCATGGTTCAAGATGTGAGGAAGTGCTATAATTATAAAATTGGTGCCATAGGTGATCTAGAAATCTTCAATGCCTATGATAAGTTATGTGAGAATAAGATATTGAAGGATGAGTTTTCAATAGTTGAGAAGAAGGGTTTAACTAAAACCCTATTTTTTCCCATAGTGTTTAAAATGGAATGGCTTCACATTGTTCTAAGCCAAATTCATGATGGATGTTTGTGGCTAGAGTTAGGACCGGTGAAGATTACTAAGAGGATTGTGCATAGGGCTACTGGTCTTCCACTGCTAGATTGACCAAAAACATTGAGAAGTGATAGAAAGGAGGTAATTGAGAAGAACATATGTGCAAAATGCAACAATAGGGGAATGACTATTGATACTGTGAATGAACCCCTACTTGACTTTGCTGTGAAGATAAGTTTACATAAATTTTATCAATCCAGTATACTAAACAATGTTCCCTACATAGCTATTGATGTGTCATACAAGTTGGTAAAGAAAGATCACACCTATGATTTGGCTGAACGCATGTTGCAACAAATCAATGAGAACTTAGGAGACATAAGGAGAACAAAAGGTGTGCAGTGTAAATTTGGCTTGGTTCTCATGTACATATTCTTTTATGTGATGGAAGAATTCCCTTCATTTGGGAAGGTAAAATGGGATTCTAACAAGACATTAGTCACTCAAATTAATGAGTTCATTGATCAAATGGGAGACAATTTTGAAGCCCAGATGACTAGCTAATTTGAAGATTTTAAGAAGTCTATGAAGCAAAGGATGAGGATAACAGTTTCACTAGTTGAGAAACATGTAAATGACATATGCTTCTTGGTTGATATTGACTTCACATACATTCAAGCTGCAATACCAAGGATAAGATGGCTAAGGCCATCAGGATATGAACTAGATAGTGATGAAGCCTCAGTAGTAATCACACCATTGTTAGTGGAAGAAATTGATAAAGCAACTCCTCACTTTGGAACTTATGATGTTGTTAAGTCCAAAATTGAGATGGAATTAAAAATTGCTTCAGTTATTAAGAAGGATAAAATGTTGAGGAAAATAAAGAAGACATTTGGAGCAAATATTGGAGGTGAAGCAGAAGAAGTGGAAGAAGTGGAAGGAGACAATGAAGAAGAAGAGCAAGGGCAAGAAATAAAAGAGCTAACATAAGGGCAAGAAGAAGACAAAGAGGAAGGTGCCAAGGAAAAAGAAGCTAAGGAAGCACCTACACCTATTGAGCAGAAGAAGAGAAAGGCAAAAACACAGCTTGTAGCTCAGTCAAAGCTCAAGAAGGTAACAAAATCAGCTCCGACCAAGCCATCTCTTGCTAAGCTAGCAGCAACAAGGGCCACAACAAGAGCATCAACTCAAAACGCCAAAGAGGCAACAAAACAAAAGAAGAAGGCTACTGCACAACCAGTAGAAGAGCCTAGGAAAAGAAGAAGATTTGTGGCTCAACCAGATACAGAAGATGAAAGGATAGAATCTGAAGATATAAGTTAATTTAAAGTGGTAAGTCATCCACCAAAGTCTTCCATTGATAAATTATGTGTTAAGATTAAGAATGGAGACTTAAATGATTTGAAGAATGTAAATTTTAATAAGCTCACAAAAGATGAGCAAAATAAAATAGAGACATTCATCTATAATATGATGGCAGAATATAAACATACACCTCTTGAACTAGATAGCTCATTGCCAAAGGAATTATACAAGATTGTAGAGGGAAAATGGCATTTTTGTCTACAAACTGAGAAAGAAATAAGGGAGTCTACATTAGCAAGGATGTTGCCTAATTTGACTAAAAGTCAAATAAAAAATGCAATTAAAAGGCACAATACTAGATTTACTCCCAAATACGAGGCATTTAGTATTCTACAAAATAAAATTGAAGAGGTTGTGAATAAAACCACAAAAGTGTGAAAAGTTATCTACAAGAAAATTGATGATGTATTTGATGAAGAATATAAGGCAGAAGAAAGTGCCAAAACAAAGGAAACAAAAGAAGCAAGAAGAAAGAAAGTAGAAGAGAAGAAAGTGGAGAAAGAAGAAAAGGATGAAGAAGAAAAGGAGGAGGAAATAAGTAAAGAAGATGAAAAGGGGATAAGTGAGCAACAAGAATAGAGTGTGCAAGACACACAATTGCCACCCCCTAGTCCTCCTCACTCAACTACTACACCTGTAGAGATAGTCATCATAAAAGATGTTACTGATAAAGAAGTTCAAAACATCAACCCACTCATTACAAAGGATCTCTCAAAGATCCTTCTCCAATCTACTCTTTAGGCACAATTATGCACAAATCCTATATTGGTGAGTGTAGATGAAATACAAAGAGCAATAGCAATACCACAAAGAAAAAAGGTGAAGCCAAAGGTACAACCTTTTACATACACTAAAGCTAAAGATTTGAAGTTTCCACCACCACCTCCACCAAGTGTATATATGGATAATACCCAAATGCCAACTACAAAGGAGAGGAAAGTAGACGAGAAGGATGATGCAGCAAAAGAAAAGGAGCAGGCCGCCATTTAGAGATTGGTGGAATTATCAAAGACTAACACTCCTACTAAGACTATTTAGGTGTCGAGCACTAAAGCTATTAGATTGTAATTTTCCATTTCAAGCTCAAGTTCAACAAGAGTGGCTAGGGTACTTCACTACGAAGACCCTGAACTAGATGAGGAAATTGAGATACCCTCCTATGATTCCAAAACTATCACACTGGCACAAATTACTGAAATGCAAAATGCATTGGATAGAAAGATGAGGCAGGAAATTATGAGAAAAGAGTTTAAACAAAAGAAATCACTTCATGATATCAAGGACATCTTCATGTATGCCTTCAACTTGCAGTAACTAGATGAAGGAAAACCAATATTTGAGAAACTATCAGACATAGTTGATTCTAGACAAATGAGGACTAGGAGACCAATGTTAAATTAATGGACTAGTCAGAAAGAAAGTTTCAAGGAAAGGTTAATGAAAAGATATCAAGTGGCATTGCACTTGAATAGGTAAAGTTGGCCAAAACAATTGATAAGGCCAAAATTGTCCTTGAAAATATTTTTTTCATTATACAGGAAGTTGTGTGATTTTTCAAATTTCACACAAGAAACTAATCATTGAATAATGAACTTGGAAAGGAACTTGAAAATATCTAGTATGCACTTATCTAGAGATCCAGCCCAAAGTGAGAAGCATTTTGCACAAACACTTCACACACAAAGGGAGTTAGCTATGCTAATAGTAGATGAGGCAAATATAGAGACTAAATTGATGCAGATCCAATCCTCTATAACCCCTCATTTAGAAATCCTCCACAAGAAGCAAGTCTATGCTGAGATAGTATTAAAGAAAGATCCCAATATTTCTATTCTTGATGGACTTGTACACCTTGCTACAAAGGTTTCCATCTAGCACAAGTCATTGGACGTAGTGTTGGAGAATTGGGATGTAGCTCTGAAAACAATAATGGAGGTAAATAGAAAATTTTTGGCTAAATATGGTATTACTCCATAGAACCCTTTGACATTAGTGTCAAAAAGGGGGAGAATGAACAAAGGAGGAGATATATATTATAGGGGGAGTAATAAGAAAAGGAGGAGATATGTAATCAATAAGGTAATTACCAAATTTTGACAAATTTTTGTCATTCTTTCATTTTGAAAATAAAGTGGAACAATTGTAAATAGTCAAAAAGGAAATTCAAGGAATAAAGGAGTGAAGAAGAGATGTAAACTTTTGGTAATCATGAGGAATACAGGTGCATCGCACAGATCAAATACAACATATAGGGTCAACATGTAGAAATAGATCAAAGGTACAATCAATTCAGGGGGAGTCATAAGATCATCGATGCTTAGTTAAGTGTTTTTGATACTCATGTCAAAGGGGGAGATTGTTGGTTGAATAGAAAATATTGACAAATGAGTGTCAACACACTTAACCATTTTCACTATGTATGCTGAGTACATAATAGATGCCAAGCCAGATAGGTGCTAAGTCATTGTTAGTGCTGAGTAGATTATAGTATAGTATGTGATGAGTGATCCAAGAATTTTTCATGTGTTGAGTAACAGAATCATTCAGATGCCGAGAAACTCATAACAACATATACTAAGTGATACAAGATACAATAGATGTCAAGAAAACTAGGAAATGCAGTAGATGTCGAGCAATCCAGAAACAGAATGTGCCAAGCATCAGTAATACTTCATGTGCTGAGCAATACAAGATCAATGTAAGAGTTTGTGCCTACACAAACTAAGATGTAAATCATTTTTGGAGCCAACTTAGAGAAATATCAAAGTAAAAAGAGGATAAGAATGAGTCATTTGTATTCTCTATGGAATCTACATGCAACCACTCAGGAAAATTGTGAAGGCATGCAACCAATGAGAAAAATGCAAAAATATGAGTGAGAATTTGAGATTAAATTTGGATTGTAGATCCATACCTAACCCTAAGCCTTAACATTCTTTATAAGGATAATGAATGCACCATTTTAAGTATCAAAGATAAGCTGCAAAAGGGAAGATTATAGTGAAATTCCAGTGTGAAGAGAAAAGATGTAGTGAAAGGGCTAACATTTATATCTAGTTGATCAGAACTGAATAGGGGACATACTTAGAGATTAAATCAAGAAAGGATCAAAAGAGAAAGAGTAGATTAAGTGCCTAAACCCGACAATTCAATATTGCATTCAATCAGGTCTAATATTCTAATACTCTCTCAAAATTTTATTAGAGGTCAAAATCTTATGGTGATAGGTTGGCTTAATAGCTAGGTAGAAAAGTCTTTGGAGAAGGACAAGAAAATCCTATGTATTAGGTAGGTTTAATAGCCTTTATGTAAATCCTTTAATAGGGTGACACTTCTTGTAAAGTGTTTGGAAATCCTTTCAATCAGGTCACTATTGATACAGTGTAAAGCCTTTAACAGGGCAAACCATTAGAAGTGGTTGAACTCATTGCTGCAATAATTTTTGTGGGTGTCATTCCCACCCCAGTTTTACCTTCTTATTCGTGGAGGGTTTCTTGGTCACCAAAACCTCTTGTGCTATGTGTTGATGCATGCTCTCATTTTATGTTTGTTATTAAGGGTTTTAAAGGACAACAATTGGTACTTCTGATTCACTGACCCTCTCAGAAGTACTCTTTCCATTTGAACATTCTAACAGTTTCAACCATTTTTTATTCTTTGGCTTCTAGTTTGGTGAACTAGGCAAATAGGCCTAATAGAATTAGGTCTCCTAAACTAGTTTTTAGACTTCCATTTGGAAATGGTTTGAATAAATCACAAATGTTCTTACACTTTTAGGTACCCATTTAGATGGCTCATACCATTTTAAATTTTCTCAAGTGGGTTCTTCCTCTAAAGACCCAAACCCCAAAACCCTAAGATAATCCTAGTTCTTTGGAAAATGCACTTAGTTTGATAGTGAAAAATTTGAATGGTGACTTCAATCTATTACATAAATTCCACATACACCCCTTCTAGTCATTTAATAAATCACACCTTGTATCTATGCCCACAAGGCCCTTAGATTGTACAAAGCCCTCTTTCAATGGCTCAACACTCCAAGTGATCAGCTAGTTTCTCATTTTTAGGGTACCAAATCATGTAAGATTGAGGTTTCATAGTTAGGAACATTTCTATTGTACAAGTCCTTATCATCCCACCAAGCCATGTGAGTTTTAGGTTGTGGTTTGATAGGACTGTGTCATTATTGCTTCAAAAACCTAGATGTAAAAAAGATACAAAACCACTCTGAATATGTACAAGCTATTCTACCATTGTGCTACAATGCTAAGATAAATAAGATTAACATGTACAAACACTGAGAAAATAAAACTATTTTATGCCACCTTGTTCTATTCAAGTTGCCATGTATGATTGTATGGAACAACAAAATTGCTTAATACACAAAATGCCAAATCTTGCTAAATTTTATTGAACTATTTGGAAGTAGTTGATTACATATTTTATGGGCTCTTTTAGACTAGTCGGGTGCTCCTATAATCAATACCATTCTTATTTGGAAAAGTTGTCAACTTTTTCCAAAAGTTGGAAAAAACTTGCTAAGTTGCAACTTTGTAATTGTTTATTGCATTTTGTGCAACTTTTACATCTCCTCCACAAACTTGTACAAATTACCACCTTAAGATTCCAAATCACACCTATGATGGATATTGACCAAAAAAAGATGTTTCAAACCTTAAGTCAACCCTTTGACCAAGTGTTGACCAGTGTTGACTTGCCTATCTAACTAACCCTAAAAGGCAAACATGATTTAATTATCAACCACCTATTAGTTCCAAATCAATCCCTGGGCTCACCTTGACTAGATTTGTTTCCCCAAAGGAATTTATTACACACACACAACTATGCCTATTCACTCATTTTCACTAGCTTTCTACTAGGTGCCCCGACACCATACTCTTAGGGTATAAAAGAACTCATGTTCCATGAGTTTTTAAATCAGCAATGGAATTTCCATGCTTGCTATGTCTAGCTTACGAATCTACATCACCTCTTCCTTATGTAATCCAACCCATTTGACTAAGTATTCCTTATAGATATCCTTCCTAGTTTTCTTGATAACCTTAGTATCCAAGATGCTTTCCAACTACATTGGTTGAGGTGGAGGAAGATCGATAATCTATTCTACTTCCTATGATAATTGTTGAATCAGAATTTTTGCCCAAACCTTTATAAGCATAGAGGTAACATACATTAAATATTGGGAATATACCTAAATTAGGTGGGAGTTCAAGTTCATATGCATTGGACCCATACTTATGGAGTATCTTAAGTGGGCCAATATTCTTCATTAGTAATTTGGTGGGTTGTCCCTTTGGTAATATCTCCTTCCTAAGGTACAACATGACCAAGTCCCCCACTTTGAACTTGAATTCCCTCCTAGTTCTATCTACTTGTTCTTTGTACTTCTTCACACTCTTTTTCAAAGATTGTTTGACCTATTCATGGATGTTCATGATATGTTCTACAAAATTTTTATCTAAAGCACTCATCTTCTCCATTTCCCTAGTGTCTCTAAGTTCCAATACTCCCCTAGAGTGATAACCATAAACTATTTCAAAAGGCCTTTTTCTTGTACTCCTATTCATAGAGTCATTATAACCAAACTCCACCTGCCCAATAACCAAGTCTCAAACTTGGGCATGATTCTTAGTTAGTGTCCTTAACAAGTTTCTTAAATATTGGTTCGCTACTTTATTTTGACCATCAAATTGTGGATGGTATGCAAAGGAGAAGGATATATTGGTGCCACATTTCTTTCGTAATGTCCTACAAAAAGGACCCAAAAAATTGGAGTCTCTACCACTCACACTACTAAGAGGTAAACCATGTATTCTCACAACCTCCTTGAAGAATAACACTCCTACATAAGAAGAAACATTTGTTCTTTTTCATGGGATGAAGTGTGTCATCATACTAAACATGTCAACCACAACATAAACACTCTCATAACCTCTCAATATTTTAGGTAGATCCAAAACAAAATCTATAGCAGGAACATCATGGGCTTTATTACTATCCTACATGTTTACCGAGTTCCTTAGTTGTGCCAAGTTGCAATGCCTTGCATTGCTGAGTTTTCTTTGTTTGTCGAGTTCACATTTTTTGTCAAGTTTTCTTTAGTTTCTATGTTCTCTTTGGTTGTTGAGTTCATAGTCGCTGCAAGTTCTCTTTGGTTGCCAAGTTTGAAGTGGTTGTTGAGTTATCTTTGGTTTCCATGTTCTTTTTGGTTGTCAAGTTCTCTGTGGTTTTTGAGTTCATGTATGTGTCAAGCTTGTCGTGTGCCAATATTATTTTTGGGTCTTCTTTGATCAAGTTGTATGTGTCTAATTCTAGTTTGTGCTGACCTTGCTTATTTAATTATGAAGATGTGTATTTGTTGAAAGCTGACTTGTGGCTTGGTTTTCATTTAATGTAAGGTTTTATTTAATTGGTATTTTTAATAGGACGAGTTGTGGTTGTGCAAGTATTTAAAGGGGTCCTAGGTAGATTCTTAGAGTAGAATGGTGGAGGACAAAGAGCAAAAGTAAAGTTGCAATGTGAAGTTTATCATTGGATATTGATGTTAAGATAAATCACACACACACTACATTTTGTTGTAGGATTCATGTTGAGTTTTCTATGCATTATGATGTTTATCATTATATATGTTGCATACTAATGAAACATTGCAAGAATGTGGTCTATAATTACCTCCTAAGTCACTAAGAGAATTTATTGAAGTTTGCTATGTAAAAGAGATGATGGGTGCATTTATTATAAGACCATGTGTTTGAAAGTTTTTTTCCCTCAATGTGGTGGTTTGCAAAAGTTGCATGGATGCCTACATGTAGATAGCACATATGAAATTAGTAAGACACTAGTTTCTCTTGGAAAGTAAAAGTTAGTTATATATGATGTTAAAGATGGAAAAGAATCAAAGAGGTGTGAATTAGTGAAAAGTGATGTATGTGTAACTAATTTTATGAAATTGTTTCAATAGGAAATAGTTTATGACTACATAGGTCGTAAACATAGAGCTAGATGGTTAGATGAGAAATTCAAGTTATGTAAGGACACTTTTCCTTTGGGTATGATTGTGTTAGTTGTTGACTTCACTAAAAAATATACACTAAAACCTCAAAATGAAGTGCAACCAATGTATTACAACTCTATACAAGTGTCAATTTTTGTACACATTGCATTTATTCATGTACATGATAACATAGAGGATCACAAAAAAGTATTAAAAGAGTATCACTTCTATATCAGTGATGATCAAACTCATTCATCAAAGTTTGTGCAAGAATTTTTTGGAGTTTTCTATGATAATTTGAGGGAAAGAGATGAAAGATACAATCAACAAATTATATGGTTAGATAATTGCACCATACAATTCATGAATGCAAGGATATTCTATTTACTGAGTAGGATGCATGTGACAAGTGGAGTGCAACATTTTTGGAATTTCATTGAGGCGGGACATGGAAAGGGAGAGCAGGATGATGCTGGAGCATGTGTGAAAAGAGCCCTTAATAGAGAGGAATTAAAGTATGAAGGTGGCGTAATATTACAAAATACTAAAAAAATTATCCAATGGTGCAATTCTATTATGGGACTAGGTAATATAGGTAAGTCTATGATTTCTAGATATTTTTGGTTGATACATGAACCTAACTTTGAAATTTTTAAAGATTTTTGTACACTTACAAGATCAAGTGAAATGCATTCATTTTGAAGTTCAAATGAAGTGTCACTAGCTATTCATATTAGAAAACTTGCATGCTTTTGCTCTTTGTGTATGCATCATTTATGGGATGAATGTGAATAAAAAAGGTGGGCTGACCAATGGTCTTGTAGACCTTTGCATCCAATTCATTCATATCAACTTCCTACAACACTACAAGTCAAATAGGTTGAAGCATCAATAGATTTTAAGCATGTATTTGACCTAGTTGAACTATGTACTAAGTTATCAATTTAATTATTGGTTAAAATAGATTACTTTCAATTTTTCCATTAACTTATCACTCTATATAATTCAAGTCATGCATATGTAGTTATTGCATATGAGAGTAATGATGAAGGAAGGTATTACATTCCGTGTCAGTGTATTGAGCCCAAAATGAAACTGATATCTATAGTCATTGATGATGACGATATTGAGTACCCAATAGGATTTGTCATTGTGATAGGTACATGGCTTAGAAGTTACTATACTTTTATCCCCTGCCATGAAGATCTCTTTAAGTCAATCTGTCATGTATAATATATCAATTTTGACTTTAAATTGTCTTTACAATTAAATGTAGGTATCCTATCAAGAATTCTACCATTTGATTATTTGAGGATTTTGAGACACACAAACATATTTTTCATTACTCTAACCTTATTGTTGCAAAAAATATTCAATTGATACCATATCGTGATAGGCCTCTTAACAAGAAGTTGTGGAAAGTATGTGAATCAGATAACGAGACAATACTTGATACAATAAGGGTTAGAGTTGATCTAGAAGGTTCCCTTGATTTATTGTGTGCTATATAGCTAAATCATTCTACATATGGTAGAATAATTTTTAAAATTTTGTATATATGTTATGCGAAATGTTGCAACTTCACACTGATGTGTGTATGTAGATGCCAAATTTTATATATAAATCTAATAAGAGATGTCACATGTGCACATTTAGATGCCAAATTTTGTATATGAAATTGATAAGACATGTAACATGTGCATATTTATATACATCATATTTTATATAAAAATCTAATAAGAGATGTTACATGTGCATATTTAGATGCCAAATTTTGCATATCAAAAAGAGAAGACATGTAACATGTGCATATTCAGATGCCATATTTTGTATAAAAATCTGATAAGAGATGTCAAACATGTGCATATTTAGATGCTAGATTTTGTATATAAAATCAACAAGAGATGTAAATATTGTGCATTATTGTTATAAATTTGTCTCTTGAACTCTTTTTCGTGGGTTTGATGATATTCTTAAAAAAATTCAATTATCTTCAACTTATATGGATTTAGATGATAGTCCTCTTGCATTTTTCTCCCAAATTTCCCAAAATATTAGGAAAATAAATTATATATTTGGATACCCATTTGGCTTCTCTGCAACATATAAAAATCTTGGATGGGTTGTTTTGGATCATGTCCTTGGTGTCACACTTTTTTAGGTTTAAAATAGCCATTTGATTGGCACAAGGCATGATGATGATGTCATCATGATGTCAATAGGGTCTAAAAAGAGTTAGGGTTAGGTTTTTACCATAGGTAAGGTTTTTGGTTAAGTTTGAGATGATAGGAAGGTCATTTGACCAAATTGGTGAAAAGTTGTAAAAAAATGTAAAAGTTACATTGTGCAACTTTGCAACTTTCAAAAGTTGCTTGAGCAACTTTTGGCAAGAAAGTTCAAAAGCATTGAAGAGGAGTCCTAAAGGGTGACTAACCACCCAACCACCCTATATAAAACATGAGAAGAGGAAAATTGCATAATAGTGCAAAAAGTTGTTAAAAAGTTCCAACGTGCAATTTTTGCAATTTCTTGCAAAAGTTATAAAAAAATGCACAACCAAGTGCAAAATGTGGTTGGGAAATGACCAAATAACCTAGAGGAGTGTATATGTGTTGGGAAACAACCTCAATCCTCTTCCTCATCTCCATATCCATGCATTCAACCATGCTACATGCTCTATGGTTGCCTTCAAACCAACCAACCCAACACCCCTCAATCTCTCCAGTAGGTGTGGAATCTAACTGGAAACCTTCAAATCTTCCAAAATATTTTTTCCATGCTCATATACCTAAGCATGAATAGTTACAACTTCAGAAACCTCCATTTGCACTGCAAAAATTGCAAAAGTTTCTCAAGCAACTTTGTAACTTTTGAGCAATTTTTGCTCTTGACATCTTTTGGTCAAATGGGTCCATCTAGGATTATTCTAGGACCCTAGTTAAGATTCCTAGGACCTATTAAGTAACCCAATAGCTTGTTTTCTCATTCCTAAAAAATATTTAACCTATTGAGAAACTTTTCACTCATTGAGCAACTTTTGACCAACCTAGGACCTAATGAGCAATTTTGGATTTTCCTAACAATCCACGACTACTCTGTTAGCTTTGGTTGGTTCAGTTTAGGCTAGGAGCAACCTTATTTCAGCTATAATTTCCCTCTGACTGTATCAACCACAGTAAGAGGAAGCATCCCTTAGGGTTTTTAAGCACCATCAAGTTCCAATCTTTGATTGGACATTTCTTTGAGCTCGTGCAAGGTATTGATGAAATGTCAGATGCTATAGGATCACATTAGACAACCTATCCCAATTTTAAGATTTTGAATTTGTATGAATTTGGAATCCATATCTCACCTATTACCAAAAGTTGCAATTTTCCTCAATTAAAATAAGCAAGGTTATGTATATTTTAGACCATTGACCCTAGGATCAAATCATCTACTTTGTTAGCTCTAGCTGGTCTAGTTTAGGCTAGGATCAACCTTGTTTCATCAACAATGTCCCTTTGACAGTATTAACCACATTGAACAAAAGCATCCCTATGGGTCTCTAAGCACCATTGGGCTGGGATTTTTGATTGGGCATTTATGTGAGCTTGTGTGAGGTTTTGACAAATTTTTAGGAGCTATATGATCATGTTATCTAGGCCTACAACAACCTATCTTAGTTTTTAGAGATTTGCCTTTGTTTGGATTTGGCCTCTGTATCTCGCCTATTGTCAAAAGTTGTGATGTTGCTCAATTAAAATAAGCAAGGTTGTGTATATTTCAAACCGTTGGTCCTAGGATTGAATTGTCTACTCCATTAGCTCTGGTTGGTAAGATTTAGGCTAGGGACAACCTCATTTCAGCCACAACGTCCCTCAAAATGGTATCGACTACACTGAATGAAAGTGTCCCTAAGGGTCTCTAAGCACCACTAGGTTGTGATATTTGATCAAGCATTTCTCTGAGCTTGTGTGAGGTATTTACAAAATGTTAGGTGCTATAGGATAACATTATCTAGGCCTACAACAAGCTATCCCAATTTTTAGAGATTTGACTTTGTTTGGATTTGGCATCCATATCTTGCCTATTGCCAAAAGTCATAATGTTGCTCAATTAAAATGAGCAAGGTTGTGCATATTTCAAACCGTTGGTCCTAGGATTGAATCATATACTCCATTAGCTCTGGTTGGTCAATTTTAAGCTAGGATCAATCTCATTTTAGTCACAAAATTCCTCTGATGGTATTGACCACATTGAATGAAAGTGTCCCTAAGGGTCTCTAAGCACCATCGAGTTACGATCTTTGATTGAGCATTTCTTTGAGCTTGTGCAATGTATTGACAAATTGCCAAGTGCTATAGGATCATGTTATCTAGGCCTACAAAAACCTATCTCAATTTTAGAGATTTGACTTTTTTTGGATTTGGTATCTGTATCTTGCATATTCCCAAAAGTTACAATGTTACTTAGTTAAAATGAGCAAGGTTGTGTATATTCCAAACCATTGGTCTTAGGATCGAATTGTCTACTTTGTTAGCTCCAGTTGGTCGAGTTTAGCCTAAGATCAACCTCATTTCAGCCACAACATCCCTCTGATGGTATCAACCACACTAAATGGAAGTGTCCCTAAGGGTCTCTAAACTATTAGGCTAGGATCTTTGACACAAATTCAAAAATCATGACATATTTTTACTTTTCATGTCTTATTACATCAAAATAAGTGACATATGATTACATGTTATAATGAATTTGATAAACATGTTACATTTTCTATATAAAATAATGAACAATCATGTGTTTAATTAATAGCAAGAAAGTAAGCTGAAATACAAGTTTGTATGCACACATTGAACAAGTTGGATGGAAATTCAAGTTTAATGTATATCAAAATGAAAATTATATTATGTCATATCGATCATATAGTTAAAAAAAGATGTTATGTCTCATCAGTACAATACAAAAGTTGAATACCTGAAAAATGTTGAATGTGTACAATAGAAAAGCCGAATGTGCACAATAGAAATCTTGAATGTATACAATACAAAATTTGTATACCCAACAAATGTCAAATTTGTACAATAGAAATTTAAAATGTGCACAATAAAAATCTCAAATATATACAATACAAAAGTTGAATATATGTCAATTTCATGTGATGACTAAAGCTATGTATATATGTATATCACTATCAATATCTATGACTATGCAAGATGATCAAAATTGAGCCTCTTTGATGCAATTTGTGGCTCACTACATGTCTGTAGAAGAAAAATTAATATACACTATCAAATATCTTATCTATAAGTAATATGAAAATAACTAAAAATTGGGTTCTAAATTGTGGATAGTTGAGTTGTTCATTACCTCATCCCTTTGTCCCATGGTTGGATTGAATGATAACAGTAATGGGCTCCTTCATCGATGGGTGGGACTCCTAAAAAAATGATGTGGTAGTGTGATGATGGGAGACATGACTACCAATGAATTTGATGCAGAGCCACACCTTGGAAAACTCAGGAGGAATCAATCACTCAAACTGAGTTACTTCAAGGAGCATCTACAACCTTCAGGATCACACACTAAAATCCAACATGACAATGTACTAACTAAGTTTCTTCATACACATTTAAAATTATGTCTTGGGACATGAATTTACATGGACTCCCTGTCGTCACAATCATGTTCTATTCCCATACAATATATATGAGCTTTCAAGAACATACTTTTGCCACACCGATATATTATAACCACCCATTGTGATTTGAACTGATTGTTCTTATCATTATTATTATTATTAAATTACAACCTAAGATACCCTAGATTCAACTCATAAGACTCCTCTAACCATCCACTAGATTCAATAAACAAAACTTTGAAAATAAACCCCCCAAAATATCTTCTTGCTACCTCCGGATAGATCCGTACTCAGAAACCTATAACTTTTGAACCATACAATATTTGTTCAATCCAACCATTGATATTTTGCATAACTTGATCCTAAACAGCATATAAAAATCTTGGGAAGATCTGACAGTGTATGAGGGAGATATGGTCCCCGTACTAAGGGTCTATTTCTAGCTATTTCAACAATAACAGCTTCTTTTCTTACAGAATACATCAAATACAGATAGCCATGAGAAATATATGAAGCATAATAGTAAAACCATAATCTTGAAAAAAATGCAGGAAACCAAAGGAGACATAAAACTTTTTTATTCCTCCCCAAGTTCGAATCGCTTATTACATAAAAGATTGGCTTTTTAATAACCAAAGACTGACTGGCCTTGCTGTCCAGTAGGAATAAAAACATTTTATTTACCATCTAAGAATAGGAATCTGAAAGACATTTTACCATCAATACCATGCAACAATCATGGATATTCTTGTAACTGCCTATTATTTGTCACCAGTATTTGATGGGATTCTCTTTAATTATTTAGCACAACTACGAATTAAAACAACTATTCTAATTTTAAAATCCACATACCTAGTCCTAGGTGGCTATATCTGGAGAGCTCATCGAATTGCTACTCTAGGTATGCCACCACATGTAGGACATTATTGAAAACATTTAAATTTAAAACACACACAAAACGTAAAACCTTACTTATCATATTTTCTGCTCTGCTACTGCAGCATACTCCCCTGTAGAAAGAATCTCAAGTCCACTTGAGATGAGATCTTGAACAGATGAACCATACTTGTTGATTTGTTTCTCATCCATCCAAATAGCCTCTGTCACTGGTTTGTTCTTCCATTTGACTAAATACTAAGTGTATTTTCATCTGCGAGTCTTCTTTATTTTTGTATCTAGGATTTTCTCCAATTGAGGTGGTGCGGGTTTAGGTACTTGTTGCAGATCTTCTGTTACTGAATCTTCATGTACGGCTTGTGTTTCAAAACCTTTGTATTGTGTGAGATCACAAATATTAAATATGGGTGAAATACCAATGTCTGTAGGTAACTGAATTTTGTATGCATTATGTCCATATTTTTCTAGAATTTGACAAGGACCAACCTTCTTAGGTAGTAACTTTGTATTCTTCATTTGAGGTAACCTTTCTTTCTTCAGATATGCCCATACTAAATCACCAACTTTGAATTGTACTTCTCTTCTTTTCTGATCGGCAACTTCTTTGTACTTCTAATTTGAATTCTATAGCTACAACTTGACTTGATCTTGGACCTCTTTAATAGCCTCAGCAAATGCTTCACCATGTGAACTACTCAAAAAGGTGTTGGGAAGTTCCCTCAGTTTGAGAATTCCTCTTGGATGTATACCATACACGATTTGAAATGGAGATTTCCCTATACTTCTATTCACTATATCATTGTATGAGAATTCAGCTTGAGCAAGTACAGAATCCCACTTTTCTCCATGTTTTTTTGTAAGGCATCTTAATAGATTTCCCAAAGATCTATTGACAAATTTTGTTTGACCATCGGTCTATGGGTCATATGCAGATGAAAAAGATAAGTTTGTACCAAGTTTCTTCCAAAGAGTCCTCCAAAAATGACCTACAAATCTGCCATCTCTGTCTGAAACAATATTCAGTGGTAGTCCATGAATTTGCACTATCTCCTTGAAGAATAAATCTGCAATGTATGATGCACCTTTGGTGGATTTACATGGTAAGAAATGTGCCATTTTACTGAATCTATCCACAACAACAAAAATGCTATCATACCCCTTCTGAGTTCTTGGTAATCCCATAACAAAATCCATACTAATACTTTCCCATGGTCTTGAAGGAATAGGTAAGGGCTGATACAATCCTGCATTGGTACTTTTACCTTTACCTTTCTAACAAATGGTGCATTCTTCTACAAATTTTCTCACATTCTTTTGTAACTTTGGCCAAAAATAGTTTCTATGAACTAGCTCTAAAGTCTTATCCAGTCCAAAATGACCAGATAATGCCCCACTATGTTTCTCTTGTATGATATTATCTCTCATTGAACACTTTGGGATGCAAAGTTGTCCTCCCTTGAACAATAATCCTTCTTGAACCAGAAAATCAGAATATTCACTATTGTACTTCTCATCCAAATTAATACATGCCTAATAAATGTCTTTGCAATTAGCATCATCAACATACATACCTTTCAGATTTGAAATGCCTGTAGTTTCCAACTGAATTTGGGATGTAGTTAGAGTTCTCCTACTTAACACATCAGCAACCTTGTTGGTGACTCCCTTCTTGTGCTTAATAGAAAATGTGAATGCTTTCAATGTCTCTACCCATTTCATATGCCTATGATTCAACTTCTCTTGACTATTTATGAAACTAAGTGCCTGGTTATCTGTGTATACAATGAATTCCCTGGGTAGCAAATAGTGTGTCCATTTCTTCAGGGATTGAACAAGGGCATACATTTCCAAATTGTATGATGAATATCTCTATTTGGCTTCATTGAGTTTCTCGCTGAAAAAGGCTATAGGTCTGTCTTCTTGACTAACAACACCTCCTATGGCTATGTTTCTTGCATCACATTCTATCTGAAAGACTTTATTGAAATCAGGAAATGCAAGGACTGGTTGTTGGGCCACTTTTTGCTTAAGAAGTTCAAAGGCTTTATTGGCTTCTTCTGTCCAAACAAATTTATACTTTTGCCCTCCTTTTATGGTGTTCAAAATAGGTGCACAAATTAAACTGAAATTTTTGATAAACTTTTTGTAAAAAGTGGCTAAACCATGAAAACTTCTAATTGTTGCAATAGTTCTAGGAGTTGGCCATGAAAGAATTGCACTTACCTTATCTTGATCCATCTTGAGCATTCCTTTTGAGATCACAAAGCCAAGGTATGTTAGTTCCTCTCACATAAAACTACATTTCTCCATATTGATCATTAAATTTTCCTCTTGTAACCTTCTCAACACCAAATCTATTTGTTTTAAATGCTCTTCTTTTGTTTTGCTGAAAACCAAAATGTCATCTAGATACACTATTACAAACTTCCCTGTAAAATCCTTCAAAACTTCATTCATAAGCCTCATAAATGTACTAGGAGCGTTAGACAATCCAAATGGCATTACCTTCCATTCATATAATCCCTCATTTTTCTTAAATGTTGTTTTCCATTCATCTCCTAGCCTAATTCTTATCTAACGATACTCGCTTTTCAAATCAATCTTTGAAAAGTATCTTGCTTTCCCTAAACAATCCAGTAAATCTTCTATTCCAGGCATTGGAAATCTGTACCTTATAGTGATCTTGTTCAGTGCTCTTGAATCAGTGCATAATCTCCATGTTCCTTCTTTCTTCGGTGCTAGGACTGCAGGTATTGCGCATGGGCCTAAACTTTTACCAATCAAACCAGGCTTGAGAAACTCTCCAATTTGTCTCACCATTTCTTCATTTTGTTTTGATGTTAGCTTATATGCCACTTTGTTGGGTAATGTTGATCTTTGTATGGGATCAATACAATGACTGATTTCTCGCACTGGTGGGAGACTTCTTGGTATTCCATCAGCTATAATTTCTTTGTACTTGTTCAGAATTGGTTCCACTTCTTTAGGCACCTTTTCCTTCTTCTTTTCTATCACTTCCACCTTCAAGTTTGAAGACTCCATCTCTAAATTTTCTTTCTTAGTCTGATTTTCAGCATCATTCTATAATTTATCTTTGAGTACAGGAACCAGTGCAAAGAGTGGGCACTTCTTTCCTTTCACCTCTTTCAAAAATTCTTTCTTACCCATCACCATAACTTTGGCTTCTGCGGCTTCATTCATAATAAATTTTAAAACATAAACTTGACTTGTATTTAATACCTTTTTTTGTTTCGGTGTTCTTGTTGATTTCCTTCCCTTTCCTCCAGACCTTGACCTATGTGGAGTACCCTAAAGAAGAAACACATATAACATAAGAGGAATCAATAAGACACATCATGAGTTCAACTCAAATCATAAAATTGATAGGTGTGCAAGCTATGATACCACATAGCTCTTAAGGCCAATATTAATGGCAAAATCCATGGCATCATCAATTTGAGAAATTTTAGCCCCCGACAAGTCCTATAAAATAGTAAAGAGTATTGTTATAAATATGAGATAATGTTGTAAATGAAAATAAGGCAAAATAACAACAAGAAGATCATAGGAGAGCAAGAAGATGCAAGGACTTGAAGGATGATATTGGAAGGATAGTTGAAAGATAGGAAAAATTGGGGCTCAAAAAGACTACAAGGCCTAAATTGAAAACACAGAGACAAAGAAGGACAAGAAAGATGAAAATGAAGTTTTGGCACCTTGTTAAGAAATAAAAGTGAAGATTCATGATCTCCACACTCCTATAAGACACCCTATGTGATATGAAGGTTCTTTAATGTAGATGGGTATATGGAGGATGAACTAATGAGGCTCATTAGATGGAGTTCAGGTATGCTAGGAGCAAGATATGTGGATGAGAATTGGATGGATTAGATTAATTTGGGAGGCTTTCAATGATGGTAGGAGATGGAAAAGTATTATTTTAATTTTAAGAATACTAATTAAGAAACAATATTTCAAAGCCAATTTATTACTGTAAATTTAAGAATATTTAAAAAACTTTACCTTGGATGTTCTTGCTCCTAGCCTCGCACCTCTTGCAGAATGAGTACTATGTGGTGTTCTCATATCGCTTGTTGCACCCTACATTGAATATTGTTTGAACATACAATCTAAAGTACTCTATAAAATAAATTAAAAATTTACTTTTACAATAATTAGGTGATTAAATAATATCATGCCAAAACTAATGAGGTTCATTAGATGGGATTTGTGTAATGCTAGGAGCAAGAAATGTGGATGGGAATTGGACAGATTTGATGAATGAAAGGGTTTCAATGATGGTAGGAGATGGAAGAGGATCTATAACTAGGTTGTTACTATCATACCAATAAACAAACACTATTTTAAAGCCAAAGTATTATTGTACTTTTAAGAATATTTAAAAAACTTTAGCTTAGGTGTTCTTGTTCCTCGCCTCACACCTCTAGCAGAATGAGTACTTTGTGGTGTTCTTGTACTACTTGTTGCTTCTTGCATTGCATATTGTTCACATATCAATCTAGAGTGATCTATAAAATATAATTTTTGTACTTTACAATATTTAGGTGATTAAATAATATCATGTCAAAACTCAAACAAACAAACATGTGTATCCTACCCACTGAAGACCATCACCATCAGATAATCTATGAGTGTGAAATCCCCATCTCTATATGAATAACAAGTATGCCCACAATATACACATGGATGGGATGACACTCCATCCTCAGATGCCTCCATATCTATCCCATCACATATGTGTTCATAGCTAAAACAAAAGTGTTAATAGGGCCCCAAAGACTGTAATGATGCACGTGATGATGATGCAGGTGGCACAAGTGAGGATGGCATTGGTGGTGTAGGTGGCGCAAGAGGAGATGACACTAGTGGTGCATGTGACACAAGTAGAGATGACACTAGTGGTACAAGTGATGCTGATGGAGCTTTCATAGGATGTGATGACCAAGGTGCCATAGGTGATGATAATGGAGTTGTTGCATGTTGTGATGACCCTAGTGCCATAGGTGATGATGATGGAGTTTTCACATGCTATGATGACCCTAAATATGCATTTGATGATGGTCGAGGTACCATAGGTGAAGGAAAACCATCTAACTATGAGACATGCTCAATGATAACATTTATCAATAATAAAGCCACATGAAGAGTCTGTAAATCAATAGACACCTTTATAGTTGATGAGAGCACAACATGAGGCATGGTTTTTGGTGTTGTATGTCTCCTCTCATGTTGTGGTACCACCCTATGAGCCCCAATTCTATCACGCGTAGAGCCTCTCCCTATACCTTGGAACTGATGGATGTCAAAGTAATTTGGCTTCTCGCCAAGGATGAACTCACATATAACTTTCTCAAAAATATAGAGGCACGTCATAATTATTACATAGAGGTAGGTCAAATAAAATATACCACCTATCCTAGAAACATGATCTTATCCTAGCATGAGGGTACCAATCAATAGGAAAAGTTTTTCTTGTGTGTAATAGGGAGTTGCCAGATATAGGATCGGTGAAAAGAGAACATATAGTACCTTTCTTCATGTATATATCTTTCACTTACTGATATGATAACCCATTGGCATAAAATACATGACACCTATCTCTCCATGTACCCCATTTCATAACCTTCCTGGACACCTCATTTGCATTCTACACCATGTGTTCAAATGTATTCTCTAGGATTAAGTGGTGACAAAGTATAGATGGCTGCAACCTATTGACCATTTGGGTAATGTTAGCACTATTTTGTGAGAGGTAGTTTATGAGGTCCTCTTGTGTAGTAGTTAAATGATGTAATTGTATGCACAGAGGGTTTATAGGAGGAGATGGTTGTTGAACGAGAACATTGAATGGAGGGTTTTGTGGTTGTGTCACTACAGGTGGAGGGTTTTGTGGTTGTATCACAATGGGTGAAGTGTTTTGTGGTTGTGTCATGATGGGTGGAGGGTTCAATTGTGTAGGAGGTAGTCTTTCTTCTCTCCCTCATTTTCTTGGATCCCATGATGCATCTATATTAAATTTTTTAAAAAAAAGTATAAAACTTATAAATTACAAAATTTGATTAAAATATACATAAATGACACATATAATGAAGAGTTACCTTATTTGTGGGGCATCATGTATGGAAGTGCAATCAATTTTTTTTTTTTTTTAATGCTAAACCTCATCGGTTTTTGGTGTTCTCCTCCACAATCCACATTTTTGCTACCATTTGAGGGTATAAAAATGCCCTCAAATGTGGACAACAGTCACAATATATAGTTTACAAAACCTAATTGGGTTTTTTAAAGTACAATGGTCAAGCTTGGATACCAAGGTTGGCCAGCATTTCACTTTTAAATAACCCAATCAGGTTATTGAAAATTTTAATTTTTTTGGGGGGAGGGGGGTGTCCACTTTTTTGGACACCAACCTGATGCACACACCTAAGAGGCAGAGGTAGATCTTATCGTCAAGGTGGCAGATTTCACAATTTTATACAAGATAAGGAAAAATTTGAATGGAAGAATGATGATAAAGGCAAGATTGAGAGGAAAGGTGGTGATTCTTACCAAGGAGGTACTAGTTCTAATTGAGAAAGAGGTAATTCTTATTGTAGAGGCAATTTTTGTGGTAATTATTTTAGATGTGGTAAGGAAGGGCACAAATCCTTTAAGTGTATATCCTTTAAAAGTAGGCAAGGTAAAATAAATGTTGTGGTTCAAAGAGACATCGAGGGTTCATGAACCTAAAGATGGAGACAATCTAATGGTGAGAAGAACCTTACATAATAAAGGAAGTGATGAGAAACTTGTCCTAAGGAGAAGTCTTTTCAAGACTAGATGTAAGATGGCTCAAAAATGTTGCAAGGTGACCATTGATAGTGGAGGTTCTACAAATTTTGCATCAGAAGAGCTAGTTACAAATTTGCAATTGCAAAGGTTGGAGCATCCTAAATCCTATCATGTTTCATGGATCAAAGATGAGCATAAGATATTGGTAAGTGAACAATGTATTGTGAAGTTCAAGATTGGACGTTATTTTGATGAAGTTTTGTGTGATATTATGCCTATGGATTATTTTCATATTTTGTTGGGTAGACCTTGGCAATATGATAGATATGCTCCACATGATGGAAGATTGAATCATTATACTCTTTGGGTTAATGGTAGAAAGAAAATATTGTTGCCTATGATTGTTAAAGTCCAGATGAGGTTAATTGTACTACTATGAGAATTTGCATGGTTAATGAAAAAAAATTGAAAAAGAAATAAAGAAGAAACAAATCTATTTTTCCATACTTCCTAGGTCACCAAGTTATGCTAGTAGAAACTAAGTATCAAAAAATAGTGTTAACTGAGTGCAATTCAATAGTGACCGAGTGACAAAAGTTAGTGGTAATTGAGTGATTATAGAAATTGGTAGTTTTGATCAAGTGCAATTGGAAATTACAAAATTGTTGAATGAGTTTAAAGATATTGTTGCAGAGGATATACTTGATGGTTTATCTCCAATGAAAAGTGTAAGTCATTTCATAGATTTGATTCTTGGAGCTAGTTTTCCAAATAAAGAACCATATAGATTGACATCTACTAAAAATGAAGAACTTAACAGACAAATACATGAGTTGTTGCAAAAATGTTTGATCAGAGAAATTTTGAGTCCATGTGCTATACCTATTGTATTAGCACCTAAAAAGAATGAAGAATGGAGAATGTGTATTGATTCAAGAGCTATTAACAAGATCACAGTGAATATAGGTTTCCTATGCCAAGGATGGATGACATAATGGGTTTTTTGAGTGGAGAAAAATATTTTACAAAGATCGATTTGAAGAGTGGTTACCATCAAATTAGAATCAAAGAAGGTGATGAATGGAAGATTTCTTTCAAGATAAAATATGGTTTGTATGAGTGGTTGGTTATGCCTTTTGGTTTGACTAATGCACTTGGTACTTTCATGACGTTGATGAATGAAGTTCTCAAAAGACTCTTGGGTAAGTTTGTGATTGTTTATGGGTATGAGCAGGATCATGGTGTGCCAAAAAGTGGCAATGTGAAAAAAGTGGAGTTTGAAAATGTCTAAAAGTGTTTAAAAATCTACTTTGACTTTTTTCCACCCATGCTGATACTAAGGCTAAAAAGTTTGGGCCAAGCCTTTTTAGGTATCCGATCAATAATTGGGTATCTAATTTCATATCAGATACCTGATATCGGGTATCTCATTTCATATCAAAAACTTGTTATCATATCAGGTATCCAATATGAAATTGGATACCCAAAACCTGTGACATAGATTTTAAAAAAAAAACCAAGAGCTATTTTGCATTGCATTTATTTTTATTTTTATTGTTGTGCTCTATTCGGGTATTGGATTTCCAAATGGGTATCGGATAAAGGTAGCTTTTTTTGTATTTTTTATGGTTTGAATGAATATTATTATAAATTAGTATTTTAAATAGAATTTGTTAAAAATTAGGTTTTTTAAAATAGAAATTGTTAAAATTCATGTTGTTTTTAATAGAAATTATGTTTTTAAAATTAGTAGGTATGGCTGACCCAAGCGATGATACTAAGCCAAAAAACAATGTTCCTTGTAACCCTCTACCAAATGATCTAGTACCCCCTCAAAACCATCCACCAAACCATCCCCTACCCCCTTAAAAGCCTCCTTGAAGTGAAGATTTGATATTTGAAAATCTCACCAAATTGAGGGCTTTGTGAACCATATATATCAATATACCCACATTGGCTCCCATGTTATCCACATTAAACACCATAGTGGATAATATTGAAATACTTACTAATGAACAAAATGCTGCTCTTCACTGGTGTGAGCAAATGCATGCCATGTTTGATGATGAGTTGGACTATGATGAGGTTGGGACCCTAAATATAACTAAAGATGATATAGTTAGCCTTTTTGCAGACCCAAAAATTGGTAAACAAGTAGAACATGAAAAAACCAAATTATCGATTAAACAGTGCACAAACGTGGCTATGCGTGCAAACTTTTGGGATTGTTGGTGGATGGATTTTGACATCGCTCCACACAATAATTTAGAGGTTCCATTCTATTTCATTAAAAAATTGTATGCCGAATTTGTGTCGTACCTCAAGGTGAACTATTGGAGAATGAGGTCCAATGTGGGTGAAGGTGGAGGAGCTCCTTAGAATACACCCTTTTCCTAGTAGAAGAAAATTGTCACTTTTTTCCCCCTTATTGATGTCTCCCCCTCTCCTCTAGTGCAACATCCTAATATCATTGCAGAGGCTAGCTCTCAGACTATTAGAGACATCCGTAGATTGAGTAGCCTATTGATATCTTAGGCTAGGTCAATGTTGCCTCCCCATGTTGACGATGATGGTGTGAGTTCATCATCGACGAGATCAATACATGTTTGTGTGCCCCACACTTGTATAACATGCAAGAATATTTTTCTAGGTCCCATAGGTGATATTCTTGAGTATCAATTTGTATTTGAGGAAGATACAATAGGCACACATATAGAGGCTACACACCTTGATGTAAGAGAGGAGGGGCATGTAGAGGCATGGAATCCTTCTGTGTTAGTACATATCTACATTTTTTTGTTACAATGTATGCAATTTAGTGTTAATCTTTATAATAGAGTAATTTTAACCCATTTTGTCTTACACATGTATGTGATCTTCATTCATATTTCATTGATGACCATGAGGAGGAGCTCTGATAGGTTGATAATGTCACACTCTCAGCTATTTTATTTGGCCTTGAGACATCTATGGTACATTATGTTGTGTTGTCATTATTGTTCTATTTGATATTGGAGCATATATGGTTTCTAATCTTTCTTTTCTCTTGCATGTATCACCTGTTAGTGGGGGGTAGATTGTGGGGGGCAAGGCACAATCCATTTACAAGGGAAAGGTAATTAGGTGCTTTTAAAGTGATTAAATATCAATTAATTCTTGTAAAAATTTTGTGGTAAGAAAATTTTATTACATTCTTTATTGTACAGGTGTCATGTCCCCTTTTCAAATAATTAAAAAATAATAATCTTTGCTAAGACAGGCAGGCCCAAGAAAGTGAAGTTTCGGAAAAAGGGAGTTAATCTTTGGAAACCGTTGGACTAATAAATGATAATTATTATTAAAATATGTTTCATTAACCTCTCTTGGACGTGAGTTACAGTTATGCCCTTTTTAAAGAGGTTTGGAGGCATTTTGGGGGGATTCCAGACTTGATTTTCACTCATTCTTTGTTATTCTTCAGAGGCTGCCAAACCTGTGGAGAAGGAGACCCAAGAACGGGAGTTTGCAGGTTTCCAGGGAGACCCAAGAACGGGAGTTTGCAGGTTTCTAGGAAGGCTAAGGATGGGAGTTTGAAGCCATTCCATGTGCATGCTCATACAGAGTTTGCCTTTGTGCTGAACAGTGCAGATTTGTGAGTTTCCAGGTGTATTTTTGTAAGAGTTTGGTGTTTCCGGTTGAGTATTTCATATCAGTTTTGGTTGCTGCTGTATTTTATACTTTAAGCTGTTAAAATAGAGCTGAATATATATATTGGGACGTTATTAAACTTCTGAGATAGATTATTATTGTTCTTGTGGTGTTTCCGAGCATATTTTGTGCTATTTCGGGAGCCCGATGAGCATAGTTTTGGTCCTACATTTTCGAGCTGTTGTGTAAAGGCTATACGGATCTAGAAATATCAATTTGTAGGCTGTTATGCTGCTGAAAGTTCTGTAAAAATTTCCATTTTCAGATTCATTAATAATTTGTGAAGTTGTGAAGCTTTTAGCACTATTTTCAACATACCCGATTTGGGGTTTCTTAAGGAATTTGGTGGATCTTTGTGATAGCAGTTGTTTGATTTTAAAGATCTGATTAGAGGTTGGAAATATCATGAAAAATCAGAAAAGGGACATTTCAGTGGTATCAGAGCCATGATCTTGCCAGCCTGAGGGTTTGTAGAAGTTGCAGGTCAGTTTTGACAACTACCCAGATCTTGCATTTCAGTTTTGAGAACTACCCAAATCTTGCATGTCATAATTTATGATTACATGTTGCTTCTAATCAGTTGCATGTCAAAATTTATGGTTGCATGCTACTTCTAATCATTTTCATGTTAGTTCTTGGTGAATTTGGTGGTTGTAGAAGTTTGCATTTCAGTTTTGATAAGTACCCAGATCTTGCATATCAGTTTTGACAACTACCCAGATCTTGCATGTCATAATTTGGTGGTTGCATGCTTCTAATCAGTTGCATGTCCAAATCTATAGTTTCATGCTACTTATAATCATTTGCATGTTAGTTCTTGGTGAATTTGGTGGTTTTAGAAGTTTGTATGTCAGTTTTGACAACTACCCAGATCTTGCATGTCATAATTTGGTGGTTGCATGTTGCTTCTAATCAGTTGCATGTCCAAATCTATGGTTGCATGCTACTTCTAATCATTTGCATGTTAGTTCTTGGTGCTTGAAGAAGTTATATCCTATTGGGGTTACACTCTACTTTATCCAGAATGGACAGGTATAGTACAGAGTCTCAGAGGGAACGATCTTGGACAATTGATAGCCAGAGTCAAAATAGTAGAAAGGATGGTTATTTAGACATTCGAGATAAACTTATGAAAATAAGCCATGACATGTCTAAACAGTTGGTTGAGCACCACCGTATAAATGACATGTTATCTGACCCAGCTAAGGTGGATAAGTTGACTGGATTTCTATTTGGCAGATTTTCTCACAGGACAGATGACACAATTCCCAAGAACTTGCATGAGGAGTTTGAGAAACTAGCTAATAGCCAGGTAGTGGTCTCAGATTCTACCTTGCCACAGGAGGTGGTGGGAAAGGATATTACACAGATTGATAGTAACAGTCAACTTGATACTCAAATTGAGACAATTGTTTACAGGTTGTCAAAGGGTGATGCCACAGGTATTCAGGATGGTATAGTTACAACAGGCAGTGACTACAGTGTAGTGGGTTCAGATGATGATTATGAGGATGTTGTTGTGCAGGATGGTGAGATACCTAGTAGAGATGAGCAGACATTGAGCATTCATGAATTTGCTGAGAAAGAGTACCAGGCGCAGTTAGATGCTTCATCACATGAGGTTGAGGCAGGTAGTACTTCACATGATTTATCCCGCCAGCTGAAGGTGAGTGAAGATAGTATTGTGACTTCATTACCTTATCATGATAGGTATGTGGAGTTAGTTGGTATTGGTCATATTACTCAGGTGAGGAGTTTTCTTGAGTTACCAGTTGATTCTAGTTTACGGATATGGACACGAGATTGTTATATTGGTGTTTGGGATTCAGTTGACTGGAGATCTTTAACACTTTTTGGTCGCAGTGTTTGTTTGGGTGCTATCATGGATTTGATTAGCAGATTACACGGTGTTGTCTTTTCTTGTGCCAGTATCTTGTCTGATGTTGGTATTAGTTTTTATACACCGGTGTTGGGCTTTGTTCATATATCCAGTCGACCATACTTGCTGGAATGTGTTGATGATCTTTCATATTTGGCAGTGTGTACAGATGAGTCCCAGGATCATATTGGCATCGATGACATCCAGGAGGATGTAGTGGGCAATTTTGAAGACTTAGTTTCTTTGGGTACAGAGGAGTTGGACAGCAGTGCTACAAATTTTGATACTCTGTATGTTGATATGAGCTTTAGAGTTGATTCACAGGACATGGATGGTAATACTCTAGAGACTAGTAACTTTGAGGATACTCCTTTAGACAGTGCATCAAAGGAGGTTTGTAGGAAACAGTCAAGCCAATGCCATCATGTGTCTAATCAGTTGAGAGTTAGTGACCGAGACATTGCTATCACTTGCCAACATTTTGATGCTGCTCGTCAATTATTAGCAGTTTATGGATGGGGTTCTCCTACTAGTGATGAGCAGGAAGGAAGTTATCTTTCCTTGACAGAGATCCACTCTTTATGGGAGGCTATTCAGATTTTGAGACAGAATTATATGCAGTTGGTAGCTGATAGAGATTATCTTATGGAGTGGGGTAGTACAACATATGATGCATTGTTGGCCAAGGAAGATGAGGTGAGTGAGCTTACTGAGCAGCTTGAGGTGACTTTTGAGATTCTTGAGAGTACACAGTTGGCTTTCAAGGAGTCACAGTTTCATTTGGCTAAGGTGACCATGGAGTTAGAGCGACTACAGTCTTTATCTGATTCTATATAGTCACAAGCTATGGTGTTTGGTGATTCGAGGATGTCCATGACTGAGATTGTCAGAGACAATGGAGATGGGGATGCATCCATCCTTGATACTAACATTGGCATATCAGGTTCATTCCCACTAGAGTCAGGTTTAGTTGAGTTGGGTATTGTAGCAGATTATTGTATGCCTGACAGGGTGGTGGCCTCTAGTACTGAAGGCACAGAGACTAGAGATGTATCAAAGGTCATGTGTGATGTTGGTGAGTCGACAGTTGGCATGGTTCCTGATAGTAATACTACTCCCTTGGTGATATCTTTGGAGGTAGTAGTCAGTTCCAACATGGTTGATGATCAATTGCAGTTAGTTTCATCTGGATTACAGTCTGAGCCACTGACTGAGATTGGCGCATTCTATCGGCATTACACTGTGAGGTACGCTCATCAATTTACCTTTGATGACCATGTTGATGAGATTATGATACAGAGATGTACTTTGGTTCCTAGTGCTTATCATCAATTATGGAATAGTTTGATGCCTCGAGATGAGAGTTGTGATGGGCACGACATGGCGATAGGTTTTGTAGTTGATAGCTTGATAATACATGACTTAGAGCAGGAGTTTTGGAGTGATGCTTCAGCAAGTGTTGTTATTGATCCTACTCCTTTGGCTATGACATCTCCTGACTTAGCTAGTGATCAATCACAGTGGGTTGTATCACTTGTTCATGGTGAGTTGTTGACTGAGGTTGGTTTTTTTAATCAACATTATATTGCAAGGTATGTACATCAGTTAACAATTGATCCTTATGCTGAGGAGTTGATGGCAGGAAAATTTGGTTTGGGTTCCATTTCTTGTTGTTTATCTTGTGATGGCTTTTCACCATCAGGGGTGCATGGGAGTTATGGTTATGAGACAGTGGCCAATGATCTACAGAGTTGTGTTGACTGCAGGAGTTGTATAGTGTGTGGATTCTCCATACTTGGTATAGTTTCATTTGAGAGCATTCACCATTGTTGCAGAGTTGGATTGTACATTCCATATAGGCCAGTGGAATGCATTGATGGTATTTACTATGTTGGTAGTCCACTTTACTTGGGTTTTGATATTCTAAGAGTTTGTGTCTCATGGGTTTTTGACTGTGGTAATGGTGATTTTGGAGTTTGGTTGAGCTATAATTGCCAGTTTGATTATGGATTCCTCTTGGTCATATTGCAGAGGATCTTGCAGGAGTCTGTGTTAATTGGTAGTAGTATAGTTCATGACTACATTTGGGATCCAGGAGGATTGATTGGTTTATTGTTCAGCCATTACTTGAGGACAAGCAATGTTTGGGAGGGGAGGACTTGTCATGTCCCCTTTTCAAATAATTAAAAAATAATAATCTTTGCTAAGACAGGCAGGCCCAAGAAAGTGAAGTTTCGGAAAAAGGGAGTTAATCTTTGGAAACCGTTGGACTAATAAATGATAATTATTATTAAAATATGTTTCATTAACCTCTCTTGGACGTGAGTTACAGTTATGCCCTTTTTAAAGAGGTTTGGAGGCATTTTGGGGGGATTCCAGACTTGATTTTCACTCATTCTTTGTTATTCTTCAGAGGCTGCCAAACCTGTGGAGAAGGAGACCCAAGAACGGGAGTTTGCAGGTTTCCAGGGAGACCCAAGAACGGGAGTTTGCAGGTTTCCAGGAAGGCTAAGGACGGGAGTTTGAAGCCATTCCATGTGCATGCTCATACAGAGTTTGCCTTTGTGCTGAACAGTGCAGATTTGTGAGTTTCCGGGTGTATTTTTGTAAGAGTTTGGTGTTTCCGGTTGAGTATTTCATATCAGTTTTGGTTGCTGCTGTATTTTATACTTTAAGCTGTTAAAATAGAGCTGAATATATATATTGGGACGTTATTAAACTTCTGAGATAGATTATTATTGTTCTTGTGGTGTTTCCGAGCATATTTTGTGCTATTTCGGGAGCCCGATGAGCATAGTTTTGGTCCTACATTTTCGAGCTGTTGTGTAAAGGCTATACGGATCTAGAAATATCAATTTGTAGGCTGTTATGCTGCTGAAAGTTCTGTAAAAATTTCCATTTTCAGATTCATTAATAATTTGTGAAGTTGTGAAGCTTTTAGCACTATTTTCAACATACCCGATTTGGGGTTTCTTAAGGAATTTGGTGGATCTTTGTGATAGCAGTTGTTTGATTTTAAAGATCTGATTAGAGGTTGGAAATATCATGAAAAATCAGAAAAGGGACATTTCAGTACAGGGCATGACCACTGGTGATGAGTCTAGGTAGATTCGACATCACAAGCCCTCTGGCATTTCCATTTGCAATGAGAGCCCCATCATATGTATAAGTATCATTTATTTTTTATTTTCCTTAATTTCATAAATAAATTCAAAACTTATTTTTGTGGTATTAACAACTAGCATTTTGTATCTCATAGGAAACACCTAGTGCATAGGAGGTTGGATGCCAGAGTTTTGTATCTTTGTTGACACAACCATTATATCCAAATGAGGAGTCAATAGAGGTAAGTTATAGTTTGAATTCTTGATTATATGTTATAAATTTATTATGCTATTAATTATAATGTTATATTTTAAGTTGTAGATTCAACTGGCAAACATACTTGAACATATACAAGCCATAATCAACGAGGTTCAAGCATTTTCGAGGACATATGAGAGGACTCCTAGCTGTCACAAAAGGTCAATGAGAGAGGTATTTATAATGAAAGTTTAATACTATAAATCTTCATTAAAAAAATGATCATTTATGCATTTGAGTAATTCAATGTTAGATACATAGAATCCTATAAATTTAGTAGTCTAACTTTGGGTTTTCCTTTTTTTTGTTTATGTAGGAGGCATCTGATCCACCTAGTGCAATGAAGAGGCTATATTTTGATCATCCACCAGTAGCATAGGATAGTATAATTGTCATAGGATATATCATGAGACATTTTGAGATGGTATATTCCACATTATATACAAAAATAATGATATTATACACATTTTGATGGCATGATCAACCACATTTTGTATACAGATATATGTATTTTGGTATATGTTTGCATAATTTGTCTATGGATAAATGAACTTTGATATATATTTGTGTAATTTTTCTATGGATACATTTATTTTGACATATATATATTTTATTTATGTGGATAATGATATACATAATAATTTAGAAAAGTATTGTTCAATTTATCATGGAACTATTTGAACATGAAACTTGGAAACTCATACCATTTATCTTCTTGACTTGTGTCTATACATTATAACTTTTATGTTTTCCAATGGATTTAGAGATGTTGATCTTTTGTTTGGAGTGTTTTAGGGGATCTATTTCAATATTTTCTAAAAAGATGAATGTTGGATCAATATGATTTTTGGTTTATTATTAAACTAGAATCATATTGCTCTAAGTGACTTAAAGTGTATACATCATTAACTTATTTGTAGTAGTTTTTTAAATGATCATTTTGTTTGACATGGTAGATAGTACAATTTGACTTTTAGTTATCCTAGTCATTGTAGTACGCTTCCAGGAGTAAGCCTAATTCTAGAGGGGGTGGCTGAAGTGCTCACCCATAGTTTACTTTTCCATTATATTTACCAAACTATGTTTATGCCTATTTTATGCATGTGTTAGTTTCAAGAGTATTGGATTTATAATTATGAAAATATTTCATAACTTGGACTAGAGATATATCAATGATGATTACTTAGTTGACTATATTTCATGTGTTGTTTAATGATTATGGTTAGTGGTGCATTAATGATGCTTTAATAATTCATAGTTAATAAATGCAATTTCTTTCATAGTAATGTCAGATAATGCTTTAATGATGATTACTTCATATTTGTAATGATACATTATTTTATCTGAGCACTTGATGTTCGACTTATAATTATTATAATACTTACCCCATACATGCATGTGTATGGTGTGTGTGTGTCTATTTTATCTTTCTATTTGTCAATGTTTGATGTGGTTAAGGGAGGGAGTCGTAGTCATTTGTTAGTCAGGATCTACATGATGTACCAGTCCTTGCCATTGCTTGTTTAGTTTAGATATATTTATATGTGCATGTACATGCCCATCTTTTATGCAGAATGTCAGTACCGGGCATTGACTTCCCTAAATTGCCAGGATGAGCATTCCCTATCACAATAAATCAATGGTAAGAATGGGGAGATAATGTTCAGGTCCAATCTCAGCCATAGCCTAATTACTTGTCCTGAGAAGGAGGATTGGTAATTGACTTTCCACCTTTTTTTAAACCTGTGAGTTTATCTTTGTTTGTGTTCTTTGATTTTGAGCTTTGGTCTGTTTTGGTAATGTTGCTTTTATGTAGATTTCACTATGTGATTTATTTAGTAAATGATTTAATTATAATATTTTGGTTAATAATATAATGTTGAGAATTATTAAATATTATTTGATCAAAAAGAAAATATTAAAGCATGAGAATATTTAATTAATTAAATATGTGCTTTAATTAAAAAGTCTTAATTTAAAAAATTGGTTAAAGAGAAATTAGAATATGATGATATTTAATTAATTATTTATGTACTTCAATTTAAAATATTTAATTTAGGAAGTTGGACCAAAAAAGAATTAAAATATTCAAGATTTAATATTACTTTATTATAATTATTTATTTAATAATAATTAAATTAGAGTTACATTTAAACAATGAGCTTTGATTGTTATTATTAATTTAAATAATAGACTATGCTTTAACTAGTGCTTGTACTAATTAATAAATTGGAGGAAAATAAAATATAAAAGAATAAAATTTAAAGGTAAAGTTATAGTTCTAATTGTGGTGTAGTTATATTTATTTAATTTAATGATAATTATTTAGGTGTTTTATTTTAATAATAAACTCTAAATAATTTTATTAATTAAACTAATAAATATATTATTAAAAATGGTTCAAAAATTAAATAAAGAGAGAAAGCTAATTATTTAAATTAATATATTTTGTAATTAAATATCTAAAAGAGTTGTGCATGAAAAGCTAAAAGGTAATTAAATAATAAACAATAATTGATCAGTGAGTTCCCTCTCATGAAATAAATGCACAATCAGAGCCCCAATTTAGGGGAGAACACTTTATCAAAGATCTAGAACTCATTTTCCAATTACACAGGTTTTGGGGAGCAAACTTTAGAATGGGATCAAAAGATTTGTTGAAAGTTTTGGAGGGTTTGGATTTGCATGCATTCATAGATTGTCTCATATTTTAGTTGTTGTTTTGAGGTAGGGTTTGAAAACCCATTGTAGAATTTTATTAACAGATCTGTCTACTTCATGTCTTCCTCGATGTTTGCATATTGCTTATTAATTTACTGTATTGATTGTTGAATAAGAATAATGTTGTTGATTTTGAAAAGGAAAAACTTATTAATCAAGAAAACTTGACAGAGGAAAATTATAGAAAAACTGTAAAAAATTATTGTGACTGAATTCTTATCAACCCCTTTCTAATCTAATGAAAATTTTGATCATTGAAAATTGGAAGAAAATAATAAATTGAATAGTTAAGGTTTCAAATTTAAATTATTCATTAGAACTATGTGATTATCATGAATTTTCTAAATATACATGAATATTCTTCTTACATCTAAAATAATTTAATTGCAATATTTATTGAAAAAAGGAAAAAAATACAAAATAAATTTTTTTGGAGGATCGCCAGTGATTGGAGAAAATGAACTCTGCTAGGGTTTTTATGGCCTCTGTCTGAATCTTTGCTGGTTTCCACTATTTGTCATACCACATTTATTGCGAGTATATTTTCATTTATAATGAGTTTGGCCTTCTCCGGCCCAATAGTTGATGCTAGTGCTAGATTTTCTGCTATTACTGGAGTTAATGGCTTTGCCAACCAAGCACCCACACAAGTTTGTTCCCAAAGTATTCCACGAGGTAATTCCTCTCCTGATATTATTTTAAATTCTAAGGAGTTTGATAATGCATGCACCTAGTTAGAACAAAAAACTCTTATTGGGTATTTTGTGAATTGTACTCCTTCTGAAAGCATGCTATTGGAATGGGTTTCCAAGGTTTGGACACCTTAGGGTGTTCACCTTGAAGGTTTTTAAAGCCTTACTAAAGTCCTTTTTCTTTTTTTCTTTGGCAATGTAGGCCAAGCCAAACATGTTTTTGTGCAAGGCCCTTGGACTGTAAAGTCCTCCTTCCTAGATTTTTAGTGTTGTTCATGAGATTTTTCTATCTTCGATGATTAGAAACTTAAGGTACCCATTTGGGTGGAGTTCCCTAGGCTTCCCATTCCTTGCTGGTCTTTTTTACCTACTATTACACAAATTGTTGGCAAGGTTGTTTTCCTTGAACTAGAGAAGTTTTTCAACACTTGTCCTCAATGTAGGGTTTTTGTTGAGGTCAACCTTTCTAGGAACCTCAAAGATATAGTGGACATCCAGATAGGTGGTAGCACCTTTACTGAGAAGGTGCTTTACCTTGACCTTTTGAATACTTGCTATCAATGCTAGTTAGCTGAGCATAAGATTAGCAATTGTCCCTTGTTGGATTGTAATCATGCCTCTACTTCAAAAACTAAGCCTGTTCTGGCTACCAAGAAAGATGAATGGACTATTGTGGTGAAAAAGGGAAAAGTTTAGTTGTGGCTAAGGCAAGCTTTGTGCCTATGGATCATGGTAAATCTAGCTCAAGCCATATTTCCCATAAAGCCCCAGTTCCTTTGCTCCCTTCGCCTCCTATTTCAAAACTTGGAGGCTAGGGGATAATGGTTGTTCATACCCTAGATCCACATCCTCTTTGGACTCAAGCACCTTAAGTGGTGTCAATGATTGCCTAACAAAAGCTACACTGGTCTCACAGCCCAAATGGCTGTGATGATTTTTTTAATAATGGGGAGAAGCTTCAAAGGGTCATGGCTATTGATGACCCTCTTTTGAGCCTCCTTTTTTGCATAACAATTTCTCCTCTCTTTGGGAGAAGGATGACATGCAAGCTGGGTTACCATCAATTACATGTCATGGAATGTGTAGGGGTTGATAGACCTCCCTAGAAAATATTCTATGCATGATACCAAATGTTAGTTTGGTCTACATGTGTTTTACCTCCAGGAAGTTAAAGTTGTTAAGTTTCTTCTTACCTTAGCCTGTCAGTTATTTGGCTAGAAAGTGTCATTTTCTCTTCTTAACATGAAGCTGGTTGGGGTGGTTTGTTACTCTTCTCTCCCCTTGTTTAATATCCTTTGTTTTTTTGCATGGTTTTGACCCTTTGCATAGGATGGTTTGGATTTTTCTTTCTTTTCAAAATCATTCTTTTGGCATTGTTAACATTTATGCTCCCAATGATATTATTGAGCATTCACACCTTTGGCATTGGTTAGTGAATCATATGCCACCCATGACATGGGTTTTTTGTGGGGACTTTAATATGGTTGAGCTAGCCTCTAACAAGGATGGCCATCTACCATTTAGATGGGTAGCTAGTGAATGAGAGGCTTGGTTTTATATGCAAAACAAATTAGGTCTAATTTTTGAGCTGGATCTAACAGAGTTTTTAAAACACTTGACAGGGCTATGATTTCGGTGGAGTCCTTTTTATCTTTTTCTCAAAAGCATTCCTTGCCTATCATTCCTTTGCCTAATGTGATATTGTCATATCACTCCCCCATCCTCTTTTCCATCACCTGGTAGACAACTCAACCGTGCCTGAATAAAACATAGTTTTACCTCAACACTTCTTTTCTATCCCATCTACCAACTATTGTTGACATCCTACATGTCTGGAACCGTGAGCCTTGACCTTATAATCATCTTGGATGGATTAAATGGTGGAATAATGCCATCCTTCATACTATGAGATTTCTTTACATTTATGACAAACAACTATCTATATATCATAGGCAATCTTATGAAGCCACTACTCTTGATCTATGTACTACCTTTGAGGCTCTTACCATGAATCCGTTTGATATAGATCTCTGGGTTTGGCTCACCAAACTTTAGCACTAGAAGTAGATTGCAGATAGTTATGCTACTAGGGGAGCTTAGATCAAAGCCTGTCTCCATTGGCTAGAGGTTGGCGATAAGGCTTCCAAGGACCTTTTTAGTGCTTTGAGGGCTTGTCATTCTACTATGGGTATTAAGCACATCCGAGAAGATCAAAAGGTCCTCACCAACCTTCCTCATATTCTCTAGGCTTTTGTGCATCATTATGAGTAGGTATTTATGGCTTAGGGGCTATCTATTACACATGATAAAGCATTGCAAGCTTCCCTTGATGTTACTTCCAATAGGCTTGCTCTAGAGAAATATGCTCTTTGTGAAGAAAAGCTTACTCTTATAGACTTAAAGGAAGCTATCTTATCCATAGCTGATGAAAAAGCCCCTGGATGTGATGGCTTCCCTTGTGAGTTTTACAAGATGCTCTGGGATGACATTGGCCCTGACTTGATTTAGGTTTATCTTGAAGCTTAAAATTCTAAAACATTAGTCAACATTATCAAGAAAGGGAATATTAAATTCATACCTAAAGCTAGAGATCCAAAAGAGATTTTCAATTGGAGGCCCATCAATTTTTTGAATGTCTCCTATAAGATCATTTCCAAAACCCTCTCTCTTAAAATTTGGCATTTGCTCCCTCTGATTGTTCAACCTAAACAAACTAGCTTCATCAAGTGCCACTATATCTTGGATGACATCATTGTTGTTTGGAAAGGAATGGAATGGGCTAAGAAATCCCAACAAAAGGCGCTTTTCCTAATGATTGACTTTGCTAAAGCATATGACCGTATTGAGTGACCCTTTATCCTTTCTATGCTTCAAGCTCTGGGTTTTGGCCCAATATTTTGTCAATCAGTATAGATGCTATTTGGGGATGCTTCTACTTACATCACCATTAATGGTTGCCAGTCTAAAGCTTTTGAGCTCTTCAGATCTATCTGTCAAGGTTGTCCTCTTGCACCTTATCTCTATGTTTTAGCAACTAAGGGATTTGGTTATCTACTAGCCAATGCCATCTCTTGAGGCTTGGTGTGTGGTATTTCTTTACCAAAGTCAACCACCTAGCTAGTTAATGGATATTTTGTAGATGATTATTTCCTCATGTTGATTAAGGATGAGGAGAATATTACCAATGCCTTGTAGTGTTTAGATACTTTTTGTATTGCTTTACAGTTGGCTATCCAATGGCACAAGACCCTTTGCTACCAACATTATTTTCTACCATGCCCTCACTAGTTGCCATAGTATGGTTGGAAATGGGTCCAACATGGTGAAATATTTAAATTCTTGGGCATTCCCTTTGCTTTTCAAGCATCTTCTATGGAGTTGTGGAATGTTGTGCTTGCTAGAATTGAGAAGAAGTTGGAGTATTGAATCACTAAGCCCCTTTCTCTTGCAGGGAAATTCTAAATATGCTCCAAAGTGCTTGCTTCTACTCATGTTTATTATTCCTCTTGTTGGGCTCCCAACAAAGCTTCATACCTTACGCTTGAACATCTTCTCAGGGACTTTCTCTAGGCCTTTGATGCTGTGCACCATGGCTTTCATAGAGTGGCCTAGGATTTTTTTTGTTTACCCAAGGATTTTGGTGGTCTTGGCTTGCTTTCCACTCACAAATAGGGGATATCCCTCTGTGCTAAATGGGTCATATAGGCTCTCATTGGAGATGAAGCTTGGAAAATTTTGCTATGTCATTATATTTTTTCAGGCTTTTTGATTAACCACCCAACCTAGAAAGGGATTATTTTTTAAACCCTTCTTGTGACTTATGAACTTGTTTAGATTCAGGGCATCTTTATTGCTAAGAGCATTTGAAAATCCTCAAAAGCCATTAAGCCTTGGCTTCATTGGGCTAACAATGTATTCAGAGTTGGTCTCTTGTTGAATTAATAAAACCTTTGGTGGTCACCCTTGTTTTCCACTCAAGGGGTTCCTTTAGACAAGATTCAAGGAACTAGTGCCTTGAATTTATTTCACAGGGATATCAAGACACCCAAAGATTTATTCTCCAAGGTTACAATGAGCCTTTGCTCATGGGAGGACTTGCAAGTGTAGTATCAACTTATCTATCTAGATTGATAAACAACTAATCTTCTAGTTTATGCAACTCCTCCCAATTTGTTACACAAGCTTGGAATTCACTCATCCCACCCCTGGTGGAAAGATTGGAAGTGGTATCCTACCACTCTAATGACCAGTTACAAACCTAGGGTGGGGTATCGATAGCTAGTGCCCCATCTTTCGATGGTTGATACCCCCAATTAGCATTGGCATTTGCATTCCTCTGATAAGACTTGGAGTCTTAGATTATCCATAATTTGGCATGCTATCACTGAGCCAAATATTGCTCACTTCTCTTGGTGTCTCCTTTTCTAAGGTTTGCCTTTGGGTCCTCAGCTTTGCCATCTGGGGATTCTTGATCCTAGATGCTCTTTTTGTGGCCAAACTAAAAGCTTTTTGCATATTTTTTGGTTTTGTAGAAGAGCTCAGCATTGTTGGCTCTAGATTTTTTATTTCTTCAGGTCATTTCATCTAGAGGCCTTTAATTGGCATATGGTGGTTCAGGGTGATGTTCCCAGACTTCCTTTTCGATATGCCAAAATTTGGCATGCTTTTAGAATGGATATATTATTCACAATCTGAAAAGATCGTAATGTTATTTTATTATCTCATAGTTTCTTGATATTTATGTTGCAATGTACTCTAAAGCATGTATATGTAATAATGTCATGATGTAGATTCAAGTAAAAACTAACAAAGTCATGCTAGAAGTGGCTCACTTGCAGGAGCTACTTGCTCATTAGGGAAATGCCCCTTGTACGGTTGCCCAAGTACCTATGGATGTTTTATCTAGTGACCGCACTACCCCTCATGGTTGTTAGAGAGGACAGAGCAATTCTACTTTCCACTTATAGATCCCTAGGTCATAGCCTCATCACCACTCTACCAGTGGTCGCTTTGATAGCCATCACTACTCAGCCTCATCTCCTCAGAGGGTAGGGTCAGGTTGGTCCCCAGTGGCTCCCCTTGTTGCCATTGATATGGGTCGACCAACTACTCACCATGACCCTAAGTGGGCGTTCCCCCAGCTGGATTTAGCCATTTCTCCTCATAGGGCCAAGGAAAATAAAGATAATAACAAAGATGTGATAGCTGCTGACAGTTGAGCTCCCCCTGAGCCAACCAATGACCCCAAGGGATTTTGGGGTTCTGATGACAAAGACCCTCATTTGGTTGGCACTACTCTTGTAGCCTAAAGTTTTTAATTCTGTTTATATATGTTTTTTGATGAATAGTTGATCTCCAGCCTTGAGTCATTTGAACTTGTGGGGTGATCCTGTATCCTCTGAACACTTTTTTGTGAATATGTATCTTTAAAGTTTTGAATTAATGGAAAAGTTCTATTCATCAAAAAAAAAAAAAAGATTAATTGAGAGGAAAACATGTTGTAACTAAATTTATGCATGCATGTGAAAACAAATATACTAAAAATAGAAGCTAAGTATAATATGGTTACATGCATGTGAAAAGAAATATGCTAAAAATAGAAAGCTACACATAGTATGGTTACATGCATGTGAAAACAAATATGCTAAAAATAAAAAACCAAGTATAGTATGGTTGCGTGATTTGAGAGATCAAAGAAATGTGAAAATATTAATAGAATGTGTATTTTTATTTTATATAATTTAATTTTCAGATTTATTCATTAAAAAATAAAAATAAAAATTTATTAATTTCTAAAAATTTAAATAAATATTATTCATTTAGTTAAAGTAAATGTTAGTAATATTAATGATTCTTTAAGTCTAGTTAAATTCTTAGTTGCATATAAATAATTTAATATTTATTAATGCAAAAAGGAAGTTAATAAATAAATATTTATAATTTTATTATATTTTAAGAGAAGTTGTGATGGAGTTCACTTTGTAATCATTTAGTTAGTAACTATTTGACTTTATGAGAGAAATTATAAATAATTCAATTATATTTATAATTTTATCTCTAGTTCCTTTATGCATTAAAGTAAAAGGAAATATTAATATTAGACTTAAATAGAAGTCAAATTAATATTTTAGAAATGAAATTGATATTAATATTTAATCTAATAATATATATATTTATGTTATTGATTAAATCATTTATGATTTAAGAAAATTTAAATTAATAACATGATAATATTGCATGATATTTTATATGCACAAAAAGATTGGATATTTATATACTTATTGTTTTAAATGAGTTTAATAGCATAACAATTTATATTAACATGTATATTTTTCTTTTATTTCTAAACACATCCTTATGACCCAAACTAAACAAGAGAAATTGGTGGAATTAAATCATGTGGCTGAAAACTATGCACTTTCTAATAGTCTATTTATAGTCTTGTGATGTTTATTTTCTTGATAATTTTCTTTGTGAGTTGTTTAGTTGGCCAAGTTAGGATGTGCACTAGATGCATTTTTTAGATTTATTTTATTATTATTTGACTAGATGTTATGATGAACTTTATGATTTGAATTGAGATTTATGTTTTATGAGTTTTATGCTATTGAGCATTTATGAGAACTTGAGTTTCAAGAACCAATGCTATTTTTTTGGGTTACCTATTAAGGAACCAAATTCAATCAATATTACTCTTGTGGTATGGGATACTATTGTGGTTTGTGACTTTTGGTAAGGTAGTCTAGGTGCATGTCTATGGGAGTGGCTTGCAATGGGGGTCGGGGCCCAAAGTGGCTGCCAGGGTAACTCATTGTAAGTTGTGTAACAAGTGATAACATAGTAATTAAAATATCTTGCCTAAACCTTTCCTTGATATACATTAAAAAGATAAGTTAGAGATTTTTCATCATTGATTCCTTGAGTGTTTGTATACACTAAGGATGAAATAGAGATGATACCTTGAGAGGTATGAGTAGTTTTCTCATCTTCACGAGAGGGTATCCTAGTTTTGGATAGAGTCACTAGGGGGGCGGGGTCTTGAGAGATTGCCAGGGTAACCTTAGAGTTGGCTCATGTGATGACATTGCATAGTATGTAGCCTGAGTCTCCTTCATGGATTTTTTTAATATATTTACCTCTCATCGTGTACTTGTTGGATATTAGTTTTGGTGATTTATTTATTATGAATTATTAATCATTGATTGGATGCCATTTATTGTTGACAGTTGACTTTTATTAATGAATGATTAGTTATTTATCAATGGTGTTTTTATTTTTGGAGTTAGTGATTGGTAGTTTACTTTTATTAATGACAATTGTTATCTATTGGTCATTGTGTTTGTGACACTTGACATTGATTTCGAGGTGGTTGTATTTTTTTGGTCTTGGTATTTGTATGGTTACTTAGTGTGTGGTGTTGGTATTGGATGAGTGTTATTTCAATTTTGGTTCTCTTCTTCTTGAGTAGTTTGTGTTAACCTTGAGGTAGTTTTTGCTATCAAGATTCCTTGCCTAGGATTTTTTTATGATTTTATTATATATGTGTGGATCACACTTTATCTCTCTTGCATAGTGGGAGTGGAAGCCTGATTAGGTGACCATGCGATTGGGAGGTAGTGTATTCTTACAATTTGGGTCCCCCTTAGATTGACAGATGTTGGATGCTCCTTGATATAGTGGTACCATTATCATTCTTCCTCTTATCTTGAAGACTTCTATTCATTTGATGTATCTATGTATCATGTGTTTTGAGATCCTATAGGATATTGTATTGTATATTGATGTACTTGCATCTATATTCACATACATTGTGACATGTACAATGGATATTATTTATTAGATGTGCTTTCATATTATTAGTTGTATTTATGCATATGCTTATATGACTATGTATGTGTTTATTCATTTTATGATTATGGAAATTGTACTTGAGACTTAAACTTATTAATAAAACTTTCTTAAATGTGACTCAATGTGAAGAAACCCTTAAGGAATTGAAATTGTATTTGTAATTGATTACATGTTCTTGATCTGTATGTATATATTGCTTCTACATTATCATTTTTTTGATGTTGTTTAAACTGTTAAAAAAATAGTTCAATAAACTTTGTAACATATTAGGTTTGTTTCTTTTGGGTTCTTAAGCGGGGCATTACAATTTGCATTCCATTGGTTTTTTTAGAAATATGAATTACTTGGGGGGGGGGGGGCAAGGGGATGAATCAATAATTTAAAAACTTTAGTCATTAACTGGATATTATTTGTTACTTTAAACCATACATAACAAAGTAATAAAGTAATGTTAGACAGTAATAGTAACATGCATAAAGGTAACTCATAACACCATATTTTGTTAACTATGGAAACCCTGGCCAAGTGAAAACCCTAGTGAGGATGATACCCACTAGATAATATACTAATATATAAGTTCCTTGTTAGAGGATGGACTCTGTTAGGAGTCAATGAGAAAATTCAATATAGGGAGTCCCTATTAGGAGACTTTGAATCCTTGTTAGGAGTTGTGCCAATGCTTTTAGGAGTTGTCATATAGTAAATGCAAGATGAGCCCACTGCCCAAACATGCACTTCCAAGTAGAAGAAGAGCTCACTGCCCAAACAAGTAATCAAAATTTTGGAATGTAGGTACTATAACTTCTTCCTTGATTTATCTCTAATTTTTAGCTCAATCTTGGATCACAAAAATAGCTCTACAAAACTTTACATATAATCACTTTCACAAAAGTTCGCATACAATCGCTCAGCACAACTATTACAATACTTCGCACACATCTTATCGCAAGATGTTCTTTGCATATATACCATGCCTTTACATAAATTTATACTAGGTTGTCTAAGACCATAATACACTTTTCCAACTTAGAGTAAACATCTAGGATGTCGGCCCTAATTGGTCAAGTAATTATTTTATAATTAAAATTATTCCTTTCCTTTAATTCCACTGTTCTATTTTTCTTAAATATGAATATCTCTATTTTGTATAGTCTATACTAACTTTTTAGGTTATACACATCATCATCAACATGCATACTATCTCCATCTAACTTCACTAATCATAACATGATGCCAGTAACAAGTTGCATACAAAACAATACATTGTTGTATAATAAATTCTTACTCAGACAATTTCTAAGTACCAAAGCTAAGTATCTTTATTTCCAAGGTTTCTTGTAAGCATGCACATCATGTGTTGCCATAAATGATCACAACTATATATCTTCATTAACTAATTGTAAACAATCTCCCCCTTTGGCATTGGTGTCAACAAAATAGGAAAAACTAGCCAAGTATCAAAAAACTCAAAAATAAATAACATATTAAAATTACATCTTGTCCATATTACATATGCTACCACTTATTATATACTTTACAATATTATTTTCTCCTCTTTACCTAATTTACAATTTTATTGTGTACTTCTTCCCCTTTGAAATCAATGACAAAGGTTAAAATGTCAAAGACTATCCAAAAATTGTCTATCTACTATTAAAATTTCTGTAAACATTTGTCTTACACTGATAGTATCTTCATGCAATCATCAAAACTTTCCTTAAGACTATTCATACCTTTTTTCCATGTATTCTTGGCTGATTAAGTAGAGGTGAGAATTGCACATAAGGCATATGATGCAATCTCAACTGCATTAAGGTTTGAGTATAAAAAGTTAGAACAAGTGTCCTTGGCCTTGACACATTCCTCCAACTATTTCTCTATAATAGATATTTTTAAAGCAATAGATTCTCTAAAATTTGATACTCTCTTCCAAATTTGTTCCTTCTAAAGTTCTAGTTTTCTGATATCACTATGAATACCAACCACTTGTCCTTCAAAATCATCAATTTCACTAGTAGTATGTTGTAGCTAGCTAGATAGAGCCTCAAGCTCACTCATCTTTCCTCCAATCTGACTATCAATGTCTTTAGTTAGCTTGTGAGATGGAGTACACTTAATGTACAATATCTTGCCATCCTGTTGACACTCCCATTTAGTTTCTTGATACAAGTATCAAGACTTATCAAAGCATTCTTAATATTTTGACAAATGGTGCTAAACAAGTTAGCATGATGTGAGATCTAAGCCTTGTATTCTACAACATTCAACAAATTTGTGAATTCTTCATCAAAATTTTTTAGCACTGCTTCTGCCCTCTATTCTGGATCTTCTTCTATGTGCTGCACTACTAGAGTATTATGTAATCTATTAGTAAACTCTATCAAGGTTCTTTGTAGGCTCTTCATTATCTTGTTCTTTTGAGTAAACATTGAGAAAGATGAGATCAAGTCAGTTTGATCGTCATCATCAATTGTCAGGCTAGCAAGTGAAAGCAGAGTAGATGAACTAGAAGGTTTAGTGTTATCTTTCCTTTGCTTCTTTTTAGCTGCCTCTTTGATACTTCTTTCCTGTTTCTCTTTCTCTTCTCTTTCCTTTCTTTCTTTTTCTCTCTTCTTTTCCTCTTCTAATATCTTCTTATCTTCCTCTATTTTCTTTCTCATTTCTTCTTCAACTAATATTTTCTTTTCTTCCTCTACTTTTCTTTTCATCTCATCCTCAAGAAATTCTAGCTTCACCTCTTCTCTTTTCCTTTTCTCCTCCTCTAATACTCTCTTCTCCTCTTCAATTTGTCTCAGTTGATCTTCAATATCTTCAGCATGAGGTTCATTTTGTTCAAAACTCTCAAACAAATTTATATCATCAATGTGAATGGTAACATTGGTCTAATCTATCAGTGTTGTGTCACCGCTCACTGACACTTCCAAGGTTCTAGGTGCTGTTGAGGATGTTGCCTTAGACTTTGTCATCATCTAACTCATAGCTGCTACAGTTTCACTTCATATCTTATCTTTCTCACCCACCATAAATAGAAATGGTCTTACTTCATTTCTCAAGTAAGGTGCTAGATTGTTCAATAATCTCTTGACTTCTTCTTCATCATCAATCTTGCATATTGTTCTTAAGATAGACTTTCGAAGTTCCAGGTCTTCATCTCTAGTTGGTGCCTCTTTTCAATAAGTTTGTCATAGACTTTCTAGTTTACTATGCCCTCAATATCCTTTAGTTTTAGATTATTGGCTATAATGTATCTCACAGTAGAGATATCAATATGATCTTTCTCAAAATTATTATACAAATCATAAAATTTTTTCATCTGAACAAAGTTTCCTTCATTAGCAATAGCTAAATTTATCTTCTCTATCTTTAGCTTCCAAGGTTGCCAAGCTTTACTTGCTGACTTCTTAGAGGTTGTTACCTTCTCTATCTATTTGACTTCTTGTTCTTGTTCTTGTTCTTTACTAGACTCAACAATTGTCAACAATGTCTTTTGTCTCTTTCTTTGTCCAGTAGCTTGTTGCTTGACCCTTTTTGTCTTTGTGGTCATAGATTCCACTAATCTCTCTAATTTTCTCTTTTTGGTTCACTTTTCTGAACATATGACACTGCTACATAAGGAATGCTCTATTTTGAAGATGTTTCTACAATAGATACTGACAAAGGTTGCACATTCAATAAACCTTGTTTCATAGTTTTCCTAACTACTTGTGACTCACTTTCAGTCATACCAACTTCTATTAAGGCTTTCTTCATTATTGTTTCAAACTTCTTGTGAGATTCCTTCCCCAAGGATTCTTGATGAGCTGATTGGGTAATCTCATTATAGGTTCCAAATCTATATTTAGCTTAGTCGTTCTCTAATTTCAACAATAAATCAATATATCTAACTGTTATTTCATCACTCATTTCATAACCTAAGGGATCAAGAAATATTTCCCAAGGTTTTGCTACTTGAATATAAGTAAAATTTGTATCAACCATAACACAAATATCTTCTTTAAATCTATCTACAATTTCTGGTGCAATTCTAAATCTTTGCCTCATTTCATTCTGAAATGTTTTTATTATCAAGTTTCCACTATCCAGTATTTTATTTGTTGGATGTCTTCTGTATACATTTGTGATTTTCTCCATTGTACACCTCTCACTGCTCATAATTTCTGTGACTAACAAATATGGAAATCTCTTAAGTACATGAAAGAATATGTGATTCATCAATGACTGAAATCTAAACACACCATTCTTAGTCATTTTGATCTTTTCTAGGTTCTGAAGAAGTTGCATTCTTTGAATTTCACTAAGATTAACTTGTTCCTTCTCAACACATATCTTATATATGTTTCATAGATGAATTTGGCTGATAATTCATAAATCTTTGAACTTGCACATATAAAGTAGGCAATGATTCTACTCAAGAATCTTACATCATCTTGTTTAATGGTGCTAATCACCATGACCTTTCTATTATACACTGCCTTTGTGTAGCTCTCAACTTTCTTCTTAACTAATTTCTCACCTATAGGTACACTTCCTTGTTTACAAAGACCAATTACCTCATGAATAAGGTCACCTAAAATATCAACTACACTATCTTGCATCCATAGTTGGGTAAGTGCATCAAGTTGTGCCAAAAGAGGGGTATAAGTGGACATCTTTTTTTTGAAATTAGCGATTTCTAAACTTTGACAAGAATTTGAAGATAGTTGCGCTCAAAATTTTAAGATACGACAAAAACAAAAGTAGTAGTCTTTTGAATTTAGTTTCTAAACTACTATTTTTTCCAAATTCTTTAGTTTTAGGTCCTCAAAAAAGGGGGCCACAGAAAGTGGTACTGTTATTCAGAAAAAAACATAACACAATACAAGGTGTGGCCCCCCTAATTTTTTTAACTTTTTTTTTGAAATTCTTTAATCGCTCTAGTCAAAAGTTACCTAACATTGTGTAATTTATCCCAGATTTTTTAGGTAATTTTATAATGTGTATTTTTTTATTGAATTTTTTAATTGGAAACATCTCAAAAATGTAAAATATCTATGTGCTTCCCCTAGAAATGATTGAAAACTAATCTAAAATCAAAATTTCTTTTTTCAAAGTGTGTAGAATAGAGTCTAGTTTATATCAAACTAAGTTGCTATGAAATTCAACGAACGAGCTAAAATCTACAGCCCAATTAGTACATGTTGGTTTTTGACAAAAAATGTACATACATTCAAAAGAAATTATAGTTGAAAGGCTTGAAATAGTTCAAATAAAAAATAAATTATATGGTTATATAGCAAACATAGAGACCTACAATTTTATGTAACCTGATTTTATTGATGCTCAACCATGAGGAAAGTCGAAGGAGAGCACGCAAGAAAAATCAATCATATTTTTTATATTTGTAGCAAAACACATCTTAGACCAGTTTAGAGACTCCAAACCTTTGGGTTGGATCCTGAAGGCAAAACCAAGCCTTAGTCTTGGTAGAATACAAAGCTTTAAATAACACATGCATGCTATAGTGCCTACCTACTATTTCAAGCTTTTTTAAATTAAGGTCTTAATAACATGTACGCACTTTAGTGTGTACACACTCTTGAACCCAAAATTTCAATAAAGAGGGAAGGAGAGAGGTAGAGAGGGTAGAGAATGAGAGAGATTAGAAGATGAGAAGAGAGTAGGAGGTGGGATAGGGAGAGAGGGAGGGGGAGAGAGAGAGAGAGAGAGAGAGAGAGAGAGAGAGAAAGAGTAGGGGATCAGAGAAGGTGGGATAGGGAGAGAGGGACAAAGAGAGAGAAAGAGAGAGTAGGGGATGGGAGAGAGAGAAGGGGATGGCTATGTGTGTGTGAGAGAGAGAGTAGGGGATGAGAGAGAAAAGGGAGAGAGAGGGAGTGAGAGACAAAGAGTAGAGAGAGAGGGATGGAAGTGAGAGAGAGAGTAGGGGATGGGAGAAAGAGTGAGAGAGAGAAAGTAGGGGTGGGAAGAGAGAGAGCAAGGGATGGGAGAGAGAGTGTGAGAGTAAGGGATGGGAGAGAGAGAGTAGAGAGGGAGAAAGAGAGTGAGAGAGAGTAGGGGGTGGGAGAGAGAGAGAGAGTAGGGGATGTGTGAGAGAGAGTAGGAAGTGGGAAAGGGAGAGTGAGAGAGAGGGGATGGGAGAGAGAGAGATAGAGAGAGAGTAGGGGATGGGAGAGAGAGTGTGAGACAATAGGTGGTGGGAGAGAGAGAGAGATAGAGAGAGAGTAGGGGATGGGAGAAAGAGAGTGAGAGAGAGTAGGTGGTGGGAGAGGGAGAGAGGGAGAGAGAGAGAGTAGGGGATGGGAGAGAGAGAGTGATAGAGAGAAGGTGGTGGGAAAGGGAGATATATAGAGAGAGTAGGGGATGGGAGAGGAGAGAGAGAGAGTAGGGGATGGGAGAGAGAGATAGAGTAGGGGGTGGGAGAATGAGAGAGAGAAAGTAGGGGATGAGAGAGATAGACAGTTAGAGAGAAACTAGGTGGTGGAAGAGGGAGTGAGCGAGGGAAAGCAAGAGAGAGAGAGAGAGAGAGAGAGAGAGTGAGAGAGATTAGGAGATGGGAGAGGAGAGAGAGATGAGAGAAAGAGAGTAGAAAGAGAGAGTAGGTGGTGGGGGATGGTGGGATAGGGAAAGATTATTTTTCACATAGTGTGTACACACTATAGTGCACACACACTTTATAGTGTGTATGTGCTATAGTGTGTACATGCTATAGTGCGTACACACTATATGATAACACCAAAAATGGTCATAATGAAAGTTTGGGTCCCTACTGATACATATTCTATTTTTTGTGTGTTGTGTATTCTATTGTTCCGGTAGAAAACATGGGTTTCATGTTGTTGAAAGTTAGCAAACACTATATTCAATCATTGGATACACTATTTGAAGGCTTCTTGAACATTCTTTCACTCTATTTGAAGCTAGAAAACACCAAATTCAATCATTGGATACATTATTTGAAGGCTTTTTGAATATTCTTTCTATAGAAAAGGTTAGTGCAGTCCTTTTAAATTATTCTTTGTTATTATATAGAGACAAATTTGATTATAATTTGACAAGTTATTTAATATATAGTGAATTCATTAAAATTTGTATGTTTGAATGAATTGTTATTTGGAAATGGTTAGAAATTTGACAAGCTATTTAATATATATCATGTATTTGTTAAAATAATTGTAATTTGTAGATGTATTTGAATGATTTGTAATTTACAAATTGTAAGTAATTTAGATGTTTGAATAATTTGACATATAGAAATCATCATCATGCCAAGGAAAAAACTAAAAACTCAAACAACGAAAGAGAGGGAGAGAGATCTAGCAATTAAAAGAGATAAAATAAAACTACTGTGTGAGCAAAGAAAATTGTAAAGAAATAATAAAGAATTGTCTTTCAAAGAGGAACAAGAACCACCAATACAAAGAAACAAAGAGAAGAATTGGAAAGACAAGGAGAACGAATGAGACTATTATGCTTAAGAAGACAATTGAATTGTAAAGCTACACTATCTTCCAATGTTGGAGTCATATCATCATCTCATGTTGAACATAAGCTAATTTGTACATCTGATGATGTACACACTCCATCATGTCATGTTGAAGGCACAACATCAACATATCAAGTAGGTGATATTCCATCTTTTGCATCTTATTGCCAAGGCATATCATCTTCGATTCAAGGTACACAAAACACTCAACCTTATGTTTATGTTCAAAATGTTGAGGGAATGGAAGAGATTAAACACCTTCTATAATTATTTTTAGAAGACCAAAATATTTGATTGATATTGATACTAACATTTTGAAATCAATTCTTGACAAGATTATAAAGCGTACTTGTCAAAGAAAGTTAATCATATGTGGAGATTATTCTTTGAAGAATTAAATATTATAGTTCAATGCCAATTATTTGTTGAAATGATAAAGAATTTAAAATTTAGGCCTATCATGAAGATTCTTGGGCTAAGAATGATGAACAATTCAAATGAAAAATATATTGTAAAGAATCTAATGAGTGCTTATGACAAAGTGGATTCTAAATCACACACCAAAGATAGTAATATCACAAGAAGAGTACTTACATTGACAATAGTAAGTACCTAAATGAAGAAAGCTTGACTCATGCAAAAAAAAAAAAAAAATATTGAAAATTGGTTGAGGTACTCTAAGGAGAGCCATGCTAAGGCATGAGAGATTGGAAGATCCAACAAAAAATGAGTTATGGACATTTAGCGGTAGACTACTGCACAAGGATAAAGAAATTAGTGAAGCTTTAAAATCATTCATCAAAGATTTCTGGAAAAATAAAACATGTGTTTCCCCTAATCAAAGAGATGTTGTAAGAAGGAGGATTGGTACCCAAAATTGCAACCCACATGCAAAACATTTTTTGGACTCAACTCAGACACAATTTTTTGCAAAATTAATTGGTATGTATCCTCAAATTTGAATAAGACAAATATTTTTTGAGATGGGTAAACCTTTTTATATGAAGATAAATCACACATGCACAACTTATTTTAGGATACATATTGAATTTTCTAACCATTTTGATGTTTTAAAGCATATATGTGTGTTTTTGCATTCTAAGTTTGTTTTGCATAATTGTGACATGAATGTGCCACCTAGATCTTCAAGGAAATTCATATCCAAAATTTTATGTAAAATAGGGGATGGCCAACAATTTTACAAGACATCATACTTGGATGACACATGTTTTTTTTGTGGTTATTTGAAACTTTTATCAACTTGTGAACATATGGATAGTACATATGCAATTGAAAATGAAATAGTAGATTATGAAAAATATAAGGCAATGACATATGCTCTAAAAGATGGAAATTAGGGCAAAAGATGTGATTTATTCATTAAAAGAATTCCAATGTATGAGTTCATGAAGATTTTTTATGAAAATGTTATTTAAAAGTATGCAAGGCATAAACATAGAGCTTGATGGATGGATTTGCAACTCAAGTTGTGCAAGGATACATTTCCACTAGATACCATTGTTTTGGTTGTAGACTTTGTAGAGAACTACACACTACAACCACAAAATGAGGTGCAAGCAAAGTATTATACTTCTCAACAATTTTTCATACTTTTTCACATAAAATTCATGCATTCACCTACAAGTATAGAGGATGATAGGAAGACTTTGAGGGAGTACCATTTTCACATTAGTGATGATCAATCACATTCTACAGAGTTTGTATATGGTTATTTTCAGTTCTATTCTATGGAGATTTGGCTAATAAGGGCATACCATATCGTCGGCACATTATTTGGTTGGACAATTACGCATATCAATTCAAGAATGCAAGGATGTTCTATTGGTAGAGTAAGATGCACAATTTGTCTAAAATTCAATATATGTGGAATTTCATAGATGTTGGTCATGGACAAGGAGAGCATGATAGTGTAGGCACATTGATGGAGACACAACCCAAGAATAGAATGGACACAACAAAAAAGGGAAATTATATTAACTGAGAAAATAAGCTAGTACAAATAGTACAGAGAAAATAAACTTCAGAACATGCCCTAAGGGCTTACAATAGCATAAATCTGGAGAATATTTCTCCTTTTAGCACCTCCTCTCAAACTCCACTCCGAACTGCCTTTTACAATGCCAAAAATCTCCTTAAATAGACCCCGGAGGGTTAAGGACTAGGAGTACATTCTAGAAAGTGCTAGTAGGCATCCACCAATGAAATAGAAGGTTTCGAAAGCTGCGTTATAAGTCGGTACAAATCTAGAAGAATCCAGAAACGGTAATCGAACTTCTGGGAGGCATAACTTTTGAACCGTAGCTTCGATTGACAAACTGTTTACATTTTCAAAAAGTGCTCTATAGCCCTATGGACTAGCTTAGCTTGTCCCCTATTTTTTGACCCTTTTTGAGGTCATTTAATGCCCCAAACCTGACTTTGAAGCATTCTTAGGAGGTCTCCAAAACTCGAAAAACTACAATAACTTTCAAACCTTGGGGCCTATTGACCTGATTCTTTTTCTAAAATGCTCTAGATCATGATTACATTCATCTGGCCAATTCACACCTTCTAGTTTATCGAAATGATGGCCCAAATACATGCTCCTATTTTTTTGGTATTTTCAAACGCACTGATAGTTGAACTATGAGAGTTGGAACCTTTATTTGAGCCAAATGGGTATCCAGAAATGTAAAGACATGAAACAAAAACTAAGTCTAAGTACATTTTTTTGGGTGACACAGGATTGCCCTTATACCTCTGGATGCTCCTGCATCACACATGCATCAAAAGAGCCTTAGCTCATGAAGAACTAATGTACAAAGATGAAGCAATATTGACAAATGCAAAATCCATCTTCTAGTGGTGTAACACTATAATGGGTCCACATAAGGAAGGTAAGTCCATGGTTTGTAAATTTTTTTTGGTTATAGATAATACTAACATTGCACCATATGAAGATTGTTGCATAGCAATAGGATTAAGTGAGTTGCACTCTTTTAGAAGCTCTGATGTAGGTTCATGGATTATCCACACATGAAAAATGACATGCCATCATCCATCATGTGCACAAGAAAATTGGGATGAGTGTGAGTCAATTGAATGGGTGGACAAATGGGATATACAAGTTTTAAACCTAACTGACACTTATCGTCCCTCACAAGCACTGAAAATGGTAGAGATAGATTGACCACTTGTCTGATCTAGTACAACCTGGTTATATATATAAACTTTCAAGACCTAATTGACACTTATCGTCCCTCACAAGCACTAGAAATGGTAGAGATAGATTGACCACTTGTCTGATCTAGTACAACCTGGCTATACACACACACACATATATACATACATATATATATACATACATATATACATACATACATATATATATATATATATATACATATATATAAATATATATATATACATACATACATATATATATACATATATATATATACATACACACACACACACACACACACACACACACACACACACACACATATATAATTTCAATATGTAACTGTATAACTTTTACCTAAGAATTTTCTAAATTAATGATTGTATTTTGTACATTTATCATTGCAAGCCATATTTTTTCTATTATTGCACCTGAAGACAATGAAGAAGGGACAAATTATTATTTGTGTCATTGTGTCCAAGCCAAACAAAAATTGGATCATTCAGTTATAGGTGGTGAAGGTTTAGAGTACCATATTGGTGCAGTGGTTGTAACTGACACATGGTTTAAACAATATTCTATAAAGAACCCTAACTTGTGGTTATTTGAGGATTGGCAAATAGAGAGGAAGATTCTTCATTATTTGAACCTTGTTGTCTTATCAAATATCCACTTGATAAAATATGGTGGAAAATCACATAATAAGACTTTTTGGGAAGTTCATGAGTTAGATCATGAGGCAATACTTGAGACATTAAAATACTTGAGACATTAAAATGTAGAGCAGATCCAATTGGTTCATTAGATTGAATAAGGATGGAGGTAGAGGTAGAGAGAGAGAGAGAGAGAGAGAGAGAGAGAGAGAGAGAGGATGCATGGAAGAGATGCTACTCTTGAAGAGACACTAAAGAGATACAACCCTCCAAAAGGTAATAAATAGCCATTCTAAGAATCTAAAGCAAGTGCATCCAATAAAGAAAAGGAATATCATTGAAAAATTTATATGCATATATGAACATTAACTAATAAAAAATATAAAGGAATACCAATATTGAGTGTTTTATACAACAAAGATTTTTCCAAACCAAAAGAAATAAGCTATTCATAATAGTCAGACAATTAAGAACTAGATATATATATATGCACCAAATTATTCTTACATATGTATATAGTATTATTGACCAAATCAGAATTAACAAAATGATATTGCACATAATCTCCATTAGAACAGCTCATAGAACCTTTTCAATTTTAATTGTTATATTCTTTAGTCCCAAAAATGGACATTACAGATATTGCTCACTAATCCTTTACAATAGAAAATGTTTACAAAAAATGGCATGTACTTGTATGAGGACATTATATATTACAAAAATCCCAGACTGAAGCAACTAGCTACCCACTCAAAAAATAGTAACTGAATGCAAGTGGGATCATAAATATACCTTAATAAACTAGTGTACCCTTTACTCAAGCAACATCTTGGTGATCTACTTGACTAGGACATGTTTGGGAACTAACAATCTCCACTTTAAAGGTGGCAATGAGCTTTTTGTTTTTTTTAAGGATCATTAATATATTTTGATGAAAACTTTGAGGGATCATTCCTAGCTTGAGTATCTTGGCTTCCGAAGTCCTATAAATGCAAGGCCATTGATGAATAAGCATTTCTAATTGAAACATCTGTGGTGCTAGAATGAAGTGCATGACCAAATTCTTTGCCTGCTAATGAGCCAATTTGAGGCTTCACTTCACATTGCTTTGTGGATAATTCTGTAGCGCTTGTTACCTCTCTATCTAAAAATTTTGTGTTTGTGTACATGTGCACTCTTTACCAATAGGTGTAGGTTTTACATCTCTTCATCCTAAGTAATTGGCATACCCTAGATGGTACCAAGATGACCATTTTCTTCTGAAATGTCCTTTTCTCTTAGATTAATCTCTCTATTAAGTAGGTTTTCTATATCTTCCTTTGTATATTTAATAGATGTAGCTGCAATTCCTTTGTATATTAAGCTTTCTTTCATTAGAATGAGAAGGCATGGGGAGTCAGGTCGACTGTTGGTTACTGCATTAAAAAGGTAGTCACTAGATTTCACTTCTAGAACTTGGAAAAGGTTGCAAACTATTAAAAAACAACTAAAAACACCTAATCCTAGGCTATCTTGACCAAAAACTCAAAAAGATGAAATTTTTCCTAATTAGCAACTTTTGCTCATATCTTGCACAAAGTGGCCTAGGCATACATATCTTGCTCATATCTCGCTCACTATTCATTGTGAGATCAAACTATCTATTTCATTAGCTTTGAGTGGGTAGGTAAACCCTAGATGCAAGCTCCTCCTATCTTGTTGAGCACTTGAACATTCTCGAGCACATTGAATCAAATTGTCCCTAAGAGTCACTAAATATCATAGGGTAATGATCTTTGATGGGGCATATCTCATAGCTCGTGCAAGATATGTATGTGATTCTAGGTGCTATAGGACTATGTTATGGAGACCTACAATAAACTCTCTCTCTCTCTTCGGAGATCTTATTCCATTTTGATTTTGTGACCCCATCTCGAGTGATGCTAATACTTGTAGTGTTGGCTAGTAGAAAGTTTCCAACTATCAAATCTCCCTCACAATTCATTACAGGATCAAAGTATCTATTCCATTAGCTCTAGGTGGCTAGGTAAACCCCAGCCCCAAGCTCCTCCTATCTTATTGAGCACTCAAACATTCTCGGGCATACCAAACTAAATTGTCCCTAAGAGTCACTAAATGCCATAGGGCATCAATCTTTGATGGGGCATATCTTGGAGCTTGTTTGATGTATGGATGTGATTCTAGGTGCTCTAGAATTGTGTTGTAGAGACCTAAAATAACCTCTCTCACTTTTTGGAGATCTTATTCTATTTTGATTTTGCAACCCCATCTCAGGTGATGTTGAAACTTGTAGTATTGGCCAGTACAAAGTTGCCAACTACTGAATTTTCCTCACTATTCATTGTGGGATCAAATTATTTATTCTATTAGCTCAGAGTTGCCAAGTAAACCCTAGTGCCAAGCTCCCCCTGTCCTATTTAGTGCTTAAACATTCTTAGGCACACCAAACTGAATCATCCCTAAGAGTCACTAAATGTCATAGGGAAGTGATTTTTGATGAGGCATATCTCAGAGCTCGTGTGAGGTATGGATGCAATTCTAGGTTCCGTAGGACCATGTTGTAGAGATCTACAATAATCTCTATCACTTTTTGGACATTTTATTTTATTTTGATTTTACAACCCCATCATGGGTTATGCTAAAACTTGTAGTGTTGGCCAATACAAAGTTGTCAACTGCTGAATCTCCCTCACCATTCATTGTGGGATCAAACTATCTATTTTATTAGCTCTAGTTGGTTGAGTAAACCCTAGTCCCAATCTCCTCCCATCCCATTGAGTGCTCAAAAATTCTTAGGCACGTTGAACCGTATCATCCCTAAGAGTCACTAAATGCCATAGGGTAGCAATCTTTAATAGGGCATATCTTAGAGCTCGTGTGAGGTATGGATGCAATTCTAGGTGATATACTATAGATACATACAATAACCTCTCTCTCTTTTTGGAGATCTTATTTTATTTTGATTTTGTTGCCCCATCTTAGGTGATGTTGAAACTTGTAGTGTTGGCTAGTACAAAGCTGCCAATTGCCAAATCTCCCTCATCGTTCATTGTGGGATCGAACTGTCTATTTTGTTAGCTTTGGGTGGCTAGATAAACCCTAGCCCCAATATTCTTCCATCCTATTAAGTGCTCAAACATTCTCGGGCATGCCAAACTGAATCATCCCTAAGGGTCACTAAATGCCATAGGGTAGTGACCTTTGATGGGGCATATCTTAGAGCTCATGGGAGGTATGGATACAATTTTAGGTTCTATAGGACTGTGTTGTAGAGACCTACAATAACTTCTCTCTCTTTTTTGGAGATTTTATTCTATTTTGATTTTGTGACCCCATCTTGAGTGATGTTGAAACTTGTAGTGTTGGCCAAGAAAAAGTTGCCAACAGTCGAATCTCCCTCACTATTCATCATGGGATCAAAATTTCTATTCCATTAGCTCTAGGTGGCTGGGTAAATCCTAGCCCCAAACTCCTCCTATCATGTTTAGTGCTCAAATATTCTTAGACATGCCAAACCGAATCATTCATTCTTAAGAGTCACTAAATACCATAGGGTAGCAATCTTTGATGGGGCATATCTCGAAGCTCATGTGAGGTATGGATGTGATTCTAGGTGCTATAGGACTATGTTATGGAGACCTACAATAAAATCTCTCTCTCTCTCTCTCTCTCTCTCTCTCTCTCTCTCTCTCTCTAGAGATCTTATTCCATTTTGATTTTACAAGCCCATCTCGAGTGATGCTAAAACTTGTCGTGTTGGACAGTACAAAGTTGCCAATTGTTGAATCTTCCTCACTGTTCTTTGTGGGATCAAAATGTCTATTTTGTTAGTTCTGGGTGGCCAAGTAAACCCTAGTCCCAAGATCCTCCCATCCCATTAAGTGCTCAAACATTCTCAGGAACACCAAAAAAAATCATCCCTAAGAGTCACTAAATGCCATAGGGCAATGATCTTTGACGTTGGCAACTAGATATGTCATCTAATACAATGATGGAGACTCATGATAGAAGGTAAAGGGGTGATCAAACACCTCATTTTGAACATTTTTTTTTTTTTGTAGTAATAAGGAAATCCTTGTTTGTAAGGTCAACTAATTTGAGGTCACCTATAAACCCAAGATGCCTTAGTCCTAACAATTTTTCTTGTTTTGTTGTTTTTGTTAATAAGTTGACTCAATAAGCATTTTGAGAGTCATTACACCTTATATAGGTCCTATGTGTTACCAAAAACCACTTGGTTAAGTTTTAGGAAGACTTAGTGCAAAATTTTCATTTTGCAATAAAAGTTGCTCAGAACTTTTTGACAATTTTAGCAATTTTTTGAAAAACATTGAAATTAGCCTTGTAACCAATCAAACCAACTGGTAATCAGTTGGAATGGATGTCAAATGATAAAAATAACATATATGAATTTAGAAGAGGCATAAGGTGTTGGTGATTATTAAGTTTTTTTTATATGGCAAGGAATCACATCTAGTGTTAAACTTGTATATAGGATCATTGAGTTATTGTCAAATATCATTACTTCCTGTTTGAAACAACAAACTTGTACTTTTTCAAAATGAAAGACAACTTTAGCTGCATGTTATTATTGAATGGAGTTAGTGGAAGATGTTAAGGATCTTCTTGCTTGTCTTAATAGCCATTTTATGGGTTTGAAACATAATCACTTCCCTTTGTGAAGAGTTCTCCAAAAATTAGCAAATTACATGTTGTTGCAACGAAAATATAGTCATAGGATGTAGGAAGATTGTTTCACTCATAGGATGTTGAAGAATCTCTTGGAAGGATGGAATAGATGATAGACTAAAGTTTGTGAGATAGTTATTAGGTGTTCCTTGAAGTGTCTAAGGTGTTAGTTTGAAGCAAGAAGTTGATTATGATCCATTTCTCAAATTTGCTCATTTTCCTTTATTGCTTCCCAAGTCTTGAATAGGGAAAGTAATCAAGTAGTTTTGTGAAGTTGAGTAAAATTTTTTTAAATGTTGTAACCAAGTTAGAAGGAGTCTTTGCCTTAAAAATGTTCTTGCTGGGAATTTACTAGCTTTTGGTGTGAGCACTTTGCATCATTTTGGATGCAAATTACATTAAAATGAAATACATGAAATGTACTTAAAATGTAAACAAGAAAAACAATAAATATATTATGATAACCAATAATGCCATCAATTAAAAAACATATAATATATTATGATAACCAATAATGTCATACATGAACAAACATATCATATATTAACCAATAATGTCATAAGTCTAATAATGTCATGCATCAAATATATGTCAAACATCAAATATAAAATGTCATATATACATCAAATATACATTAAATATGTCCACTAACATAAAATCTAACATATATGACCACTAATGTCTATGCATGTGTGTCTATCAACTATATCTTCTCCTTCCCATGAGGGGAAGGAAACAAATTCCTAGAGGTCTTCAGTCATTGTGTGAAGGGAGATAATGAGGATGATGGGGTCTTCCTCACATGCTCACTTGTCCTCTCATTTAGGCTCTTCTCTAACTCGAGATGATACAAATAAAGTAGATATGAATTAATAATTATTACACATTGAAATCAAATATATGTACACACAAAATTAATTATTTTTTACCGCCATCAAATAGTCACTCTGTACGTCCACCTCAAAGGCTCATAGATGATCAGGTGTAATAAGGCCCTACAGAAATTCAATCAATATAATCACTAATAAATAACATTTGAAATTTCAATACTAACTATTATAAACAACAACTAAAACTAAGAAAATTCTTTCATACCTTGGTCAATGGCTTTGAACTAGCCATCACTGCAGTAACTCCATGATCAATGGACTAGCAAAGATGAGGAGTCTCAAACGTAAAAAATTGCATGTCATATAATAAAATTTACATGTAACATGAAACATGAAACAAATATACCTCTACGAAGCTCGTATCATGCCTAGGCTCAGAGTCCCTTGTGAATGTCAATGGTTTGGTAGAGAACTAATGTACACGCATAAATTTTTTTTGTTGATCCTTCATATGATTACCTAATAAATATATGTATTAATTTAAATAATTAAATCAATACATACCTCTTGACTTGTCGATAGAACAAAAAATAGGGTCAAAGAATCTGTACTAGGGCCATCAACACTCTTACCCTAAATTTTGAACAATGTCATTACATGCTAATTAATTAGTCATTCACTATACATATAAAATGTTATCAAATTAATTTATTATAATTGTAATTTACCTGTGTGTCAATGCCAAATGTGTCACTCGAGAACTCATTAGTGACTAGCCCATCATCTATACTATCTCCAACATGATTTTCAAATGTGCATAAGGATCCACATGATGTGCACATGTGATCACAATGCACAGAAGGCTCCTCCTCAACTAATGGACTGGCACAATGAATGATGGTCTATGTAAAAGCATAAATAGTCCCTAGAGTGTTGGTCTCTACATGTTCCTTCACAACTGAAGAAATAATCACATGCTCACCCTGTGCCTTGAAAATAGACACCCTAACTACATTAGGGTCATGACATGCTGCCCCTGACCTTTCAAATGATGACCCCCCACCTCTACCTTGAAATTTAATATATCAAAATAATTGGGGATCTACTCAAGGAAAAATTCACAATATAATTTTTTTAAGAAATACATTGGAACCTCATGATTATTGCAGGGAGGGGCATCAAAGACCATCCACCATCTATCTCAAAAGTTATTTCTAATGTCATAATGTATGCACCAATGGATGGGGGACCTTTTAGTTGTATGTTTAACGTTGTCTTGTTCTCTAGGCTTTTAAAATAATGCACAAATGCTACATTTTTCTATTTCTTTTTTTCTTACATCTTTATATGATAATTTTTTTTCATAATATCTTCTTTGTTCATCCCTCTTAACATGCCAAATATCCAATTGGCCACTAAAAAAAGCTACATGGGTCATAATGGACTCAAGGGAGGATGTCAATTATGCTCTCATCAGATTGGTTTATCCACAAGCATTCAATCTACTAATGAGTGCTTCTAATACATTTTCCTCTCTTTCTATTTCATTCATTATGTTTTCTTGGGTGCTAAGAGGAAGTCTTCCAATCAGTGGAGGTTGTAGAATTTCTTGCTCTTCTTATGGAGGGTTTTTATTTTGATTTTGTTGATCTGACTGGAGATTTGGTAGTTCATTATTCACATTTCCTGATAAGAAACCAATTGCAATTTAAATAAATAAATAATTTTAAAGAAAAACTAAAAACACCTACAAAACAAAGTAAAAACTTACAAAACAATGCAAAAACATATAAAACAATGCAAAAACAATAGTAGAAAACATACTACATGATCCCAATCTTGATCTTCGACAAGGAGGAGGCATTTTGAGGAGGCAGGTGACAAAATTCTTCAACTTTTACAACCTGTGTGCACGCTATTGAGGAGAAAGAATGTAAAACCAAAAAACAATGAAATGGGTCGTGGGTTTGTTGCCCATATATAAAAATTTATGATTTCACAAAGTGTGTAGGTAGTATAACATGCATGCACTTTGTGAATTAAATTTTTTTTGCGTGTCATGATTTTGGCACCACAACTTGGTGCACTTACTCAGTTCTCCATCATGTATTCTACTTAGTATGACCTATGTCCACTCATCTGTGTCCAATTCTTAGTAGAAATGAGATTTGAACAAGTCTAGTTCCTTCAAGTATTGAAATCCAGGTTTCATAGTCATATCATGATTAAATACTAATTCCATATCCTTGTTCATGTACTCACTCCCCATAGATTCAAACTTACTAGTAAGATAACTTCCTATATCTTCCAAATATACTACATTGTTCAGAGTAATGGATAATGATGAGTTAGGGTTTCCCTATATGGGTTTCATAGAAAAAAACTTTAATTTCAGTCTCTCTTCATTTTCAATATTGTGAACTACTAACATATTTATGATTCTATCAAAGATGAACTTTTACCAAATAAATTTTGTGGAAAATCGATAAAATACTTCTTTCCAAGAATAGGGTTTTCTTTGAAATTGCCTTTTCAAGTTGCTTCTAAGTGCTCTATGCTTCTAATGTGATCACAATGAAGTGAAAATCAAGTTTGTACTCCATTTATTCCATCAAATTGAACTTGCATTAATTTTGTACTTCAAAAACATGAAATGCTACTAATCACATTTTGAAATCAAATAACTACTCAAGATCTTCCATCCAATCTTCAGATGCTACCTGAGGTTTACTATAGCTTCCTCTCATCATGAAAATGCTCCACAAAATGTTGCTTCATGGAATTATTTGAAAAAAAATAGTTTTCTATTGGCATTATATTGTATTTGTCATTAGTGACAACACTTATTCGACTATGAATGATTATCGAGTTCGTCACTCAATCTATAGTGTATACCGAGCATTTAGTGGTTACCTTGTAGGTTCATCACTTAAGCAATTCACACTGAGCATTCCTAAAGCTACTGAGTAAATGTGCAATCCAGTAGTATCTACCAAGTCTACACTATTCATCAAGCTTCATAGTGTCTACCAAGTCATCAGTTTATATGATGGAAGCTAGTGTTTACCAAGTAATGGAAGTGTAGTGTTTACCAAGTGAAATTAAGGTAAATGAAAGATTCAATTTTTACTGAGTGACACTATATCTACCGAGTCTCCAATGGTTATCAAGTTCCAACCTATGTTGTGTGGTTAGTATGGACTAAGATTCTACTTCTACTGAATGCATGATGATGTTGAGTAATGCAATGGATGCCAAGTATCAAAAATTCACCAAGTCAGCTTGAAGAACCCGAGTTTTCTACTATTTGGCCGACTCAGTAATATTTTGTTCACCTGTGTTTTGGCCGACCTTGCAATTGTAATTATTGGAATGTTATATATGTAATGTATTATATCATTTTCAAATAACAAAAAAATATGTTTTTAAGGAATGGACATGTAATAAAAGCAAATCAACAACAGAGCAGAGTATTCAGCAAGGTCTACAAGGAGCAGTAAAGATTCATCAATCACAAGAGGTGATCTATACTTCAAGGATCTAATTGGAAATCAAGTTGCAAGTAGATCCATTGTTTCATCCTAAAAGGTGAATCAATTTTGTAAATCTGAAAATAAGGTAGACTTAATAGTCTTAGTATAAATTTCCTAATAGAGTGCATACTTCATTGTATGTTTATAGATCCTCTAATAAGGTGGATCTAGCAATCCAAATTTCTCTTAACAAGGCAGATCACCATAAGTGGTCAATATAAGTCTTAATAGGCTAACTTCATACTGCAGTAACGAAGTTTTGTGGGTATCATCCCCACCTTAGTTTTACTTTCTATTTGGAAGGTTTTTGGGTCACCAAAATTTTGTGCTCATGTGTTATGAATGTTTGATCTCTCATACATGCAGTAGATTACATGAATGAATGATAAATAATATATATGGTAAAAGTGCTAAATTTCTTTAAAGTTTTCAAGTTACTGATTCACCCCTCCCCTCTCAGTAACCTATCATATCTTGAATATTTCTAACAATTGGCATCAGAGCATTGTGGTTCTCAAGAAAAAGTTTGATAGCTGGAGCAAAGATCTAAAGGAAAAATGGAGATATTTAGACTTGATAAAGAAATTAAAAATGAAAAGCTAGATCTGGAAATGGCCATGGCTCAACTCAAAGAAGCAAAGGAGCATCTTTCTCAATCCTTGAAAAGAAGGAAGGAACTTGGAAGACAAATGAATGACCACCAGTATGTTGAAGAAAATATTGAAGACCTTTTACCATCAAGTAGCTCAAATGAAGCAAATGAGACAATCAAGGAACTCCTAGCAAAGAATGACTCTCTACAGGAAGAAGTAAGAAAACTTAAAAGAGAACAAGAAATCCAATCAATCAAGCTATGTAAAGTTTTGGAATAGAGAAACAAGTCAAATGAAGACTTAGAGGCAAGAAATAATCAATCCCTTCAGCATGAAGATCTTATTAATCAACTATCTAATGCAAATGAAGAAATTATGAATCTGAGATCTAAAAATGAAAGCCTAAGGAATGATTTAATCACTAAAAGACAAATCAATGAAAGCTTACAAAGTCACTTGAGATTTGAAAGAAAAATCAATGAAAGTTTGGAAAATGACTTAATCACTAAAAAGCAAGTCAATGAAAGGATAATGAAACCTCAAGCAAACATAACTCAATTAAATCAACAAAGTGAGCAGAATCTTCATAGACAAAAAGGTGAAGCTAGTCTTGGTTATAAGGAAGAAGGTGAAACCTCCAAACAAGGTGCCCAAATGAATCAAAGACCTACTTGTAATCACTGTGGTAAGTTAGGTCACACATAAAACAAATTTTGGAGCAATGGAAAAGGTAAATTCAATGGTAAATGCTACAATTGTAGTCAGTATGGTCATAAAGCTAATGAATGCAAGGGAAACCAAAATTTGAAGGAAATTATCACAAATGCAAGAAACATGGTCACAAGGCATTCCAATGCAGATCCAAATCATTCAATCTAGTTGAACAACTTGTTAAAGCAATATTTGGATGGGACTACAATACCTAGTGCAGATGTCATTATTGTGGAGAATATGGACATATTGGTATAAACTATGCAAGACATCACCTAAAGAAGAAGGACACTACTGTAAGGTGCTATACATACACAGAACTTAGTCATATATCTAAAAATTGCATGAACATAGGAAGAGTTGAAGATGAAAAGAAAGCTAAAGCTGATAACATTTGGAAGAAGATGAGGCAATAGTGGATTCCTAAATCTACTAAGCGAGATAGTTCAAATGATGGCAATGTCACTCAAGAAGTGGGTGACTCCACCATTTCCAATTAGATTCATAAAGGAGGATTTGGAACTGTATCTTCAAGTGATATCTCAAGTAGTTTCAAATAAAAGAAAGCAAAATGATCAATCAATATTCCAAATACACAAGGATCAAAGAAAGCATATCCTTCGCCAAGTCACATCTACCAAGGAAAGTCAGTTGAAGACCTTGCCAAGCTAGTTCAGGAACAAAAAAAAGTTTTCTTTGATCACCGAGCTATAAGCTTCTATTGAGCTCAATTGCAAATTCCATCAAAGGTACTCCTCATAAACGACATTCATACACATTTTAAATGTTCTGTTCAAGAGATGGGAAACCTAGAAATGGACAATGCCCTAGGAGAAATGAGTATTGATGGATCTTTGAAACTAGATCATAAGAATTTAGAGACCAAAGGGTTAACCCATATCTCACATATGTCAAGAAGTTTCCAAATTAAGTGGATCAAGTACATACTCAGTTCTATTCACAATGGGTAACTATGGTTAGAGCAGCCAGTGTTAATCACCAAGAAGATGATTCATAAGTTTACTGGTCTCCTCATACTTAGCAAAGCAAAAACCACAAAAACCCTAGGTCAGAGGGAGTTACAGAAGATAATCCTAGCTAAGTGGGATAGTAGAGGTTTGAAGATTAGCATTGTATCTAATGTTGAATTAAGGTTTGGCATTCACATCATTGCCCACAAAATTTATAGCTCTAGTCATTTGAATAGTATGCCCTGTGAGGCTGTGGATTTGGCATTCAAAATCATGAAAAAAAAATCTTGAATTTGACCTATCAGAATTATTGTTGAAATAATTGAACAAGAACATGGATAGCATAAGGACCTCAAAGAATAATCCCTAAAAATTTGGTTCCCTATTGACTTGTTTATTTTTCTATGTACAAAAATTCTTTCCATCAAAGAGCTCAGTTGTATGGAGAAAGGACACCCAAATTCTATAACAGATTAATGAGTTTATTGCTAAAATGGGTGAAAACTTTGAAAAGGTTATGGATAATTATTTTGAAGATTTCAAGGAAAGAATGAATAATAGGTTTCAAATACCACCAAAATTGGTTGAAGAATACAAAGATAATGTATGCTTTATGGTTGATTGTGATAAAGTATACATTCAGGCAGTCAGGCCTTGAGTTGCATGGGTGAAACCTCTTCCTTATGAGGTGAATATTGATGGAACTAGGGATATTATTGAAGCACTAGTGAATAAGCTAGTAGATCGAAAGAAACCAATTTTTGGAACATATGATGAGGCAAAGGCCAGAATTGAGCTTGAAATCAAACTTCCTCAATCAATTAGTAAAGGCAAGAGAAAGGTTGCCAAGTTAAAAATTGCTACCGAGCCCCAAATGATTACTGAAGGAAAATGTGAGGATGAAAAAGAGGAGCAGGAACCAGAAGATATAGAGGAAGAATTAGAGAAGGAGGTAGAGCTACAAAAAGAAGGGCAAGGTAATCATTACCAAGCCACCCAAAGCCTCCACAGTTGTTTTCACAAGGTGAGAAAAAGGTAAGAACAAAGGTGAAGTAGTATTCAGCAAGCCCCAATTGACCTTCCAAGAAAGATTGAAACAATTGGAAGAGGGAGCTAGCATCACAAATTTCAAGGCATTGAAATTTGAAACAAGGATTGATGCAGAGAAAATGCAGATTGAGAAACTGGTACTTAACAAGATGGGAAAATGGAAATACTCCTTAGGCTAGCTTGCCCCTCAAATCTCCAAAGAGCTGTTGGTGAGATTGCAACCAAGTTGGGAGTCAGCCAACCAAATAGCCAAGGACATATATGAGAAATCCTTGAAGAATCTTCTATGAAGTCTTACTGAAGCAGAAATAAAGGCAGAAATGAAGAACAATGAAGGTAAAATGATGATTAGATTTCACACATGTTCAATTTTAATTAAGGACATTGACCATGTTGTAAGGGATGCAACAAACATGTGGAAGAACATCTATCATCTACACACACCTAGTAATGATCCTATTGAAATTAATGATGATGATAGCAGTGAATATGATGATTTTGATAACACTCCATCTATCACAATTAAACTAGGAGAGCTACATGCACTAATGGAAGAAAAAGAGGAAGAAGACAAGGAGGAAGAAGCACTTGAGGAAGAAAAAGATGAAGAAGATCCAATAAAAATTGTAGCATAATTTATTGCATCCCTTCCTCATTCTCCACCAAAGACTTTTACATCTACTATGGAGATAGCTTCTACAAGTGAGACTATGAGAAATATTGCCACATCAATAGCTCAATCTTCACTAGCTTCCTCCTAGCTCCAGGTATCTAAAACAGATGTGCCAAGCACTTCATCTACCGAGTTGTTTGTCACCTCTTTAGCTACTAAGTTAGCCTCCTTAGCTCCTTCATCATCAGTGACACAATTTTGTTTTCATCAATTCCAGTAAGTTCTATAGTTTTTTTCTCATTAGCATTATCTGTATCCACTTCAACTCCAATCAGTTTAGATACTGCTATGGGTACTCTACTGAGTGTGTTATCATTTTTGGGAAGTGTTCTAGTTTTTAATTTGGTTAGTACTTCTATTAGTATTCAATCCTTGAGTTCTATCTCATTTTTCACTGCTAGCCCTTCTATCTCCACTATTGTGTCTATTCCTAAGATTAAACTAGTCATCACAAAAGTCAAACAATAGCATCCATTAAAACTTCTGATCACTGGCAAGGGAATTGGAGAAAACATTGACTTAGACATAGAAATAGTAATTCCAAAGATTAACTATGACACTACTACCATTGAAGAGATGAGGTTAGCTAGTCAACTTATAGAGATGCAAGCTATGCAGAAATAGTTAAGATCAGAAAGGGATAAGGAATATAGAATAATTGAGAATGCCAAGGATATAATTACAGATGCTATAGGTGTTGAAGTAGATTCTACTCAACACATTTTTATTTAGTTAGAAGAGGTAGTACAAAAATTTAATGAAGATTCTTTTGGACAAGAGAAACTAATTGAAAAAGCTCAAAGAAAATTTGATAATAAGGTGCTAGAGCATATTACTGAAAAGATAGCAATCAAGCAAGTTGAATTGTCAACATATTTGGGTAATTTTGAAAATTCTTTTAATAATGTAGCATCACTTTTTGCCAAACTTTGTGATGTTTATGCTTTCACTAAAGAAAGAAAGGATAAGTTAAATAATATTGACATTGATATGCAATCAAGTGCATCCAAGTTAAAGGTGGACTCCCCCTCCTCCACAATCTCCCATCACACCCAGATCAGATATCTGGCAGATGTATAGGCATAACTATTGAGAGAGGAAGCAAGGATCTGGTCTACACTAATCGACATCCAGAACATGATCCTTCCTATCATGGACACAATGCAGAAACATATTTCTCATTGCAAAATATTGGTCCAAGATCAGAACTTCTCAGTGGCTGATGACATGATCCAATTATCAGTAGAAGTTCAAATTACTCTCTCCACCTATCAAATTTTGTAGCAGACTTGGGATAATACTTTTGCCACCATAATTAAGGTACATCACAATTTTCTATCTCACTTTGGTGTAACCATATAAATTGTATATATGTAGTCCTTTGACATTATTGTCAAAAATGGGGAGAGATTCAGCATAATAAATGGGAGAGTTATCAGTATAAGTGATAGGGGGAGTTAGCACTCATTAGATTTAGCATGTGTACATAAGTATCTTTGTATATACATCATCAAGAAGATATATTTAGAAATGTATACGTAGTAGTTCTACAAAGATGTACATATGTTTTGGCTTATAAGTGTTTTGTCACTAATGCCAAAGGGGGAGATTGTTGGCATTATATTGTATTTGTCATTAGTGACAACACTTATTCAACTATGAATGATTACCGAGTTCATCACTCAATTTACAATGTATACCAAGCATTCAGTGATTACCTTGTAGGTTCATCACTTAAATAGTTCACACCAAGCATTCTTGAAGCTACCGAGTAAATGTGTAATCCAGCAGTATCTATCGAGTCTACAGTGTTCACTGAGCTTCACAGTGTCTACCGAGTCATCAATTTGTATGATGAAAGCTAGTGTTTACCGAGTAATGGAAGTGTAGTGTTTACCGAGTGAAATCAAGGTAAATGAAGGATTCAGTTTTTATTGAGTGACACTATATCTACCAAGTCGCCAATGGTTACCAAGTTCCAAGCTACATTGTGTGGTTAGTATGGACCAAGCTTCTACTTCTACCTAGTGCATGATGATGTCGAGTAATACCGTGGATGTCAAGTATCAAAAGGTCACCAAGTCAGCTTGAAGAATTCAAGTTTTCTACTGTTTGGCTAACTCAGTAATATTTTGTTCACTTGATTTTTGGCCAACCTTGCAATTGTAATTATTGGAATGGTATATATGTAATGTATTAGATCATTTGCAAATAAGAAAAAATATGTTTTTAAGGAATGGATATGTAATAAAATTGAATCAACAGTAGAGCAGAGTATTTAGCAAGGTCTACAAGGAGCAATAAAGATTCATCAATCATAAGAGGTGATCTATACTTCAAGGATCTAATCAGCAATCAAGTTGTAAGTAGATCCACTGTTTCATCCTAACAGGTGAATTAGTTTTACAAATCCTTTAACAAGGTAGACTTAACAGTCTTAGTATAAATCTCCTAACAGAGTGCATACTTCATTGTATGTTTGTAAATCCTCTAACAAGGTGGATCTAACAATCCAAATTGTTCTTAATAGGGCAGATCACCAAAAGTGGTCAATGTAAGTCTTAATAGGCTAACTTCATACTGCAGTAACAAAGTTTTGTGGGTATCATCCCCACCCTAGTTTTACTTTCTATTTGGAAGGTTTTTGGGTCACCAAAATTCTATGTTCATGTGTTATTAATGTTTGATCTCTCATACATGCAGTAGATTAGATGAATGAATGAAAAATAATATATATGGTAAAAGTGCTAAATTGCTTTAAAGTTTTCAAGTTACTGATTCACCCCTCCCCTCTCAGTAACCTATCATATCTTGAATATTTTGAATAGTTTTCATCTTCTGCTACAGAATTAACTTTCTCTATAATAACCGTAACTCTTAATTTGTTTGTAACTAGTTTAGATAAGCTCCAAATTACAAGCAAGCTTAAGTAACATCTAAACTTATCTTGATACACCTTATTTTGATGAATAGTCCTTTTCAATTAATAAAATTTACTAAGATTACAATTCAAAAAAAAGGGCCGGGGGATACAGGATCACCCCGCAAATGAGTTCAATCAGTCGAAGCCAGAGCAAACAACATAGCCGAAGCCACCAACTATAAACTATTCATAAAAAAAAAAATTTTAAATAACCTCATGCTGTCAAGGCGGTACCAGCAGAGGGAGGAGGATCATCTTTATCAGGAAATCCCCACGCATCAGTGGGATTGTGAGGTGGACTAGGAATAGTCCAGCCGTCAGTAGCATCTGTAGGATCTGGGGTAGTTGCAGTCTTCACATCCTTCTTGTCTGGCCGCAAAGGAGAAATTGCCAAGGCTAGCCAGGGAAACTTGCTAGAGTGCGCCCATCCAGGGGGAGGAGCTGGAGACCAACCAGAAGCCTACCTAGGGGGGGAGTTGGGGACCAGCCAGAACCACCACGTGGTGGGGAAGTAGAGAGGTGCCTCCAACCACCATGACCACCACTGGGAGAGCGGTGGCAGGGACCCTAGGAGAGCAGCGTATGTGAATGGTGACTAGAGGACTGGCATCTAGAACGGTGACTGTGATATGAGGAGGCATCAGCCGAGGCATCCGAAGGCACTCTGGCAATGGTACAAGGAGCATTGCCCCAGTGGTTTAACAATTCTATTAAGTGGGCAACCTCCAAGGAAAATTTATTAGCTTGCACTTGTATCTACATAATGACTTTGTTACAAATGCATGCCTTAGTGTACATTGCAATGTTAACATCCAAAAAACTGTGAGTGAATAAAACTGCATTCCTATCTTTCCATAGAGAAAACAAAATTTCCATCCTGAAAGTATGCCAAATCTGGGAAAACTTTTGAGGAAATCTGGGGGAATCACCTAGCAGGATCATGTGCCATGAAAAAGGTTCGAGCCTGAAAGGCTTGAAAAAATCATGGATCCAGTGCCAATAATTCTGAGCACATTTGCAAAACCAAAAAATATACAAAAAGGACTTAGGTTGGCCATAGAAGGGGCATCTGAGATCAAGAACCCTAATGTGTTTGAGCCGAGGCCCCAGGGGGAGACCTTGGAAAGCAAGGCACCAAGCAAAGTGAGCAATCTTAGGTTCTGTAATGGCACTCCAAATGGTGTCGAACCATTTTCTCCATTGAGAAAGTGAAGAATGCAAATGCCATTGTTGATTAAGCGTGTCCACCATCAAAAGGTGGGGCAAAAGCCATCTGTATCCCATATTGGGCTTCTAATTGGTAAATGGAGTGGTAGGAAACCACTTCCAATCATACCACCAAGGTTGAATAGACTAAATCCCCACTTTATGAAGTAAGTGCACAGGGATGGAAGACAACAGAAGCTCATAAGTCTGGCGATCGGCACGTACAAGGTAGTATTGAACTTGCATATCCTCCCAAGACTTGAAATTCATGGTGACTCTTGAAAAAATGTCCTTAGTAGTGTGAATGCCATGTTTATAGAAATGCAGAGCACTGGCACCTTGAGTCTTGCCAAGAGGAATACCTTAGAAGGAAAACAGGGGAGACCACCAAATGTTCTGCTGATTTGAGGACAGCCCATTGTGAAACTCATTACCAGCCCAACGAAGCCAAGGTTTAACAACTTCCTAGGCTTTCCAAATGCTCTTTATAATGAAAGAGCCCTGTATGACCACTAGTTCACGCATAGTGAGAAGGGTCTAAAAACCAATCCCCTTCCATGCCGGTCTGTTAGTAGGGAAGCCTGAATAGATGCAATGCCTGAAAAGAATTTTCCAAGCTTCATCTCCAGAAGTAGCTCTAATAATCCATTTAGCACAGAGGTCAAGGCCCTGTTTTCAAGTGGAAAACAGGCCGAGACCCCCAGATTCCCTTGGGAGACAACAAAAATCCCAAGCAACTCTGTGAAAACCATGATGGTCAGAACCAGTGGCCCAAAGAAAATCTCTGAGCAAACGTTCTAATCTGAGATAGGAAGCTTTGGAGGGAGCCCAATAAGAAGAATAAAACACATGGGTGGCAACCAAAATCTCAGAACAAATTTGGAATTTAACAGCAAGAGAAAGCGGCTTAGTGATCCAATAATCAAGCTTTTTAGTAATCTTTGTAAGCACAACATTCCAAAGTTCCACAGGGGAAGCTTGGAAAGCAAAGGGAATGCCAAGAAAGTGGAAAATTTCTCCATGAGTAACCCATTTCCATTGGAATTGGCTGAGCCAAGGTGGACCTGGCAAAAAAGACTGTCGGTAACAGAGCGTTTTATGCCATTGAATGGCAGAGCCAGAGGCTTGACAAAAAGTGTCAAGACAATTTAAAGCATTTTTTATGTTTTCTTCATCTTCAAGAAGAGTAAGAAAAGAATCATCAGCAAAATGACCATTGACTAACTGGGAGGAAGAATCAGGCAAGGAAATGCCATGAACCAGCCCTGAAGACATAGAGTGAGCAAGTAAATAACCAAAACCTTTGGTAGCAAGGACATAAAGTGCTGGAGCTAATGGACAACCTTGTCTGATGGAATAAAAAAGTCCAAAAGCTTTAGATTGTGAATTATTGATGGTGATGCAAGCATTAACATCACCAAAGAGCATCTCCATAGACTGAAGGAAATTGGGACCAAAACCTAGAGCTTGAAGCATAGCCAAAATGAAAGGCCATTCAATACGATCATAGGCTTTAGCAAAATCTAACTTTAAAAAGATAGCCTGCTGCTTGGACTTACGGGCCCATTCCATACCTTCCCAGACAACAATGATGTTGTCAAGAATATACCTAGATTCGATGAAGCCAGTTTGTTTAGGCCGCATAATCAGAGGAAGCATATGGCAGATTTTGAGAGAGAGTGTCTTAGCAATGATGTTACAAGACACATTCAGGAGGGTGATGGGCCTCCAGTTGTAGATGTCCTCAGGATCACTAGCTTTAGGTATGAATTTAATATTGCCTTTATTTATGATCGCTCCTAAGCTTTTAGAATGGTATGCTTCAAGATAGACTTTGTGCCGATCAGGACAAATTTTCTCCCAAAGATGTTTGTAAAATTCACAGGGAAATCCATCACACCCAGGGGATTTGTCATCTACCATGGAGTAAGTTGCCTCTTTAAGGTCTTGGAGGGAAAGAAGTTGCTAACAAAAAGCGCGTTGCTCAACTGCGAGGTGGTTTGGAGTAACAGTAATACACTTTCTGAGAGCCTCCTCCTGAGCAATCGAATGTCCTTGCGAAGCAAAAACGTTCTCATAGTGAAGAACAAAAGCTTGCAGGATGTCTGGCAGTTTGGAAAGAACATCAATTCCCTATTTTATCTTTTTAATCCCAATATTGGTATGACGGGCTCAGAGAGCCTGGAAGAACTCCTTCGAGGCTTTATCGCTAACCTCCATCTAGTGGAGACAGGCTTTGATTTGAGCTCCTTGGGCAGCATAGTTATCAGCAATTTGCTTTTCATGGTGAAGCTTGGCAAGCTGAAGTTGTAGATCCACATCAAAGGGGTTGAAGGTGAGCGCTTCAGAGGCTTTTTTGAGGGCAAGGGTGTTGGCTTCATAAGAAGATATTCTGAAAATTGCCAGCTGACGCCCATAGATGCACAAAAAATGAGCCGCTCTGGTAATGGAATCATTCCACCATTGAATCCAACCTCGATGGGAATGTGGATGTGGTTACAAATTCTAGACATGTTGTATGTGGGAGATGGTGGAGGCATGCAATAGCACATACCTGCTGAGGAAGAATTGAGACTTAACCACTTTGGGGATAGCTGTTTGCCAAGAAATGCCAAAATAAATGGGATAGTGGTCTGACAACGTCACATCTGTCAGGGGAATGACAGATAGATCATGATCTTTAGAAAAATAAAAAAAGATTGCGCTGAGATCATAGCATGATCAAGACATTTTAATATGCGGTCAGGATTGGCTCAAAAATTGGACCAAGTGTGCCAAGCCCCATTATCATGATGGCAACTAGTATTGGGATCAAAGAGGCCCAATTTATGACACATTTAAAACCAGGTTTCTCTTTCCCCAGCTGTCCAACGGAAAGGTAGAATGCCATCTTTGTCAAAGGCCACTTCAACCATATTAAAGTCCCCACACAAGACCCAAGTAGCTAGCAGCAGGTTGTCAGCAAGCCAAACCCACATTTTTGCCCTTTCCACAGCATCATTGGAGGCATAAACATTAATGACTCCAAAAGAATGATTGTTAATGGAAAGAAAAAGCCAAATAATATGGTGTGTGGGGTCAGAACTGTACGAAATAATAGCAGAATGAAGGCGAGGTGATAGGAGAGTAACTACACCACCTTGGCCAGCTTCATGTTAAGAATAAAACATGATGCTATCCTGTCAAATGATGCAGCATGCAGCAGAAAGCATGAAACCAAAAATCTTAACTTCTTGTAGGCAAAGAAAATCTAAATTCCCAAGTCTATGACGGGTATTTCGAACATAGAATTTTTTGGGGAGGTCTATAAGACCTCAAACATTCCAAGAGAGGAAGTTCATGAAAACTCTTCCATATCATCCTCATCCTTGAGAGAGGAGTAACTATTCTACAAAAAGGTAGAAATCGGGTGAAAGTCAGACGAGAAATCCTCTGGACTTATAGCCTGTCATTTGACCCCTGATATCTCTGCACGTCTAGGAGGACTACGAGAATGCCTTGTTTTTGGTGGTACTATGGAAGAGACTGCAAGAGGAGAATGAGCCCCAACAAAGGATGAGGTCCTAGCGGCTACCTTAATCCCCTGCGAGCCAGTAGGGTTTGAAACTTACGAAACTAAAATCGGTGCAACAGAAGCCACTGGCGTCTCCACACTAGCAGGCATTGAAACTTTGATGGAAGTAGGAGGAATCATGGTTACAGCCACATAGGATGGCTTTAAGGCCAAAGGATTCAAGGCAAGCTTGCCTTTGTGCCCAACAGTAACCCATTCTTCTTTTTTTCCTTCGACCTGCTTGACAGGCATCGCTTTAGGCTAGGGTTTGACCCTAGGCGTGGCCAAAGGGTAGTCCCTCATCTTGTGTTCCACAGACTGGAACCTATAGTAGGTGTTAGGTAGGTTCAAGTAAAGCACCTTCTGTGCGAAGGTTTGAGCGCTAATCTAGATTTCCACCGAATCCTTGAGATCTTTAGAAAGATCAACTTCAATGCAAACACATCGCTAAGAGCGAGCATTAAAAAATTTCTCTGGCTCCTTGGTAACAAATTTTCCAAGGGCTTGGGCAATAGACTCAATAAAATGCCAACAAGGCAAGGGTAGACCTGGGAATTCAACCCAAATAGGAACCCTAAGCTTTTTATCATCTAAGACAGAGAAGTCTTGGGACCATTTCTAGAAAACAAGCAAAGAGGAACGCACAGACCAAGGGTCATTGGTAAAAACTGCGTCATCTTGCGACGGGTTAGTGAAGCGAAATTGAAAAAAAAATTTGGTAAGGTTTTGCACAGCATCAAGGCGGACACCATGAGGAGTCCATCTTTTGTTGACCCATTCTCTGAGCATAGCTTCAGGGGGGGTCCTACAAACAAAATACCCTATCAAGGTATGTTGTTCTAACCAGTCACATGCAGCATCAAATTCTTGCAAAGGAAGGACAATATCAGGATTACCTCGTGGAAAACCTTTGGGACAAACTTGCATGGGCATTTGTTCAGTGGCAGCGCCATGGTAGTCTAAAGAAGTAGCGTGAACACCAAAAACAACTGGTTCACCACTGGTCGAAGCCATTATATCCTAACCTAAAGCTCTCATAGTAAATGCAGTATGACAAGTGCTGACAGAAGGGGAGTGCAAGCGAAAGGCTGTACGCAAAAAAAATTGCAAGTTCGCATGAAGCAAGAAAACCCTAGTAGAGCGAAAAACCAAAATCCAGGTCCTAATAAAACTTTTTCAACCTCTTTCTTGATACACCTTTTCCCAACTTAACTACCCATAATTTGATCTCTAGATGAAGCTTAGAAATTTTGGTGATGTGAACAAGCTTACTTCAACTTAATTGAATCAAACATGTTAATTGACTTCAATATTCCTATCTCATCATCATCTAACTTATCTTTTGAGATGTCTAATCCTTTTTAAAATGCCTCATTGAGTTCTTACCAAAGTTCACTAACTACATTTCTTTGTTCCTCATTTTCTTTCTTAGTTCCTGAGTCCCTCTCATGGTTCCTTCTATCATTTTCGATGTTTCTTTCATCATTCCTTCTATTTTGAAAGTTTCTTCCATTGTTCCTTCTATCTCTAAAGTTTTTATCCATTCTGCAATACTTTGTTATATGTCCAAAGTTGTTTCATAACTGATATAATGGTGTTCTACTTCTAGGACTTTGTTGATCATCAAGTGCATGACAATTCTAATCTATGTGTCCAAAGTTGTTATACTTATAACACATGATCTATCTTCTTTCTTCATAAGGTCTTCCTTCTCTTGATGTCCTTCCATTGGATCTTTTTCTATCTATAGGGTTAGTATTTCTAGACGTTCTACTATTCCTTCTCTCATGATCATATTTAGGTTTCCTACAATCATTTTCTCTATGACCCATGCCATGACAATTATGACAATAAAAATATGTAACATGAATAAATGACTTATTTTTACAATCTCTTTTCATATGACCTATTTTATTACATGAAAAACACTTACCTTTAAATTCATACCTAGTTTCCTTAAGAGATTCCACTTGCTTTGGTTCATCCAAAATCTAAACTTCCTTATCTTATCCAACTTCTTTAGGTTTATCAAAAGATTGACTAGATTCAATCTTATCATCAAGTTTATCTTTTTCTTTCAAATCTGATCTAATCTCAAGTTTCTTTGCAAAAATGTTAAATTGATAACCAAGACTAGTCTTATCATAAGTAGGTCTCTGTATTGACATTAAATCCTCAAGATTTTATTTGCTAGAATAAAGCTTCTCAAGTTGTTTCTTGCAGTGAGTTAATTCACCTTTCACAATAGTATTGTATTTCTAAAGTTCTTCATGATCTTCTTTCAATGTTTCAAGCTTAGATGTCATCTTTGCCAAACTTTCTCTAAGATTTGCATTCTTAGTCTTCAAACCATATTCAACTTTTCTAGGAACACTCCTCAAAGTTAACTTCATATTCATAATCTTCAATTAATGCTTCAAGATCTTATACTCTATCTTCAACTTTGAATAATCATGATCACTAGTTTCAGATTTAGTAGATTTAGGCTTGGATTTGAGATGTTCAATCTTTTTCTTTAATTGTCCAATGTATACTTATGAGTCTTCATATTCGTCCTTCATCTTATCTCTTTCTTCAATAAGGAGATCAATTTGTTCAAGTGCCTCTTCAAGGTTCTTCATCAACTGTTTCATATTCATAAAAATCTTACTCAACCTGTTAAGCCTCTTCTGAGTAATTGTGCTCTAATACCAGTTGTTAGAAATAGGAATTACTAAGAGGGTGAGGGAGGGGGGAGGGGGTGAATCAATAATTTACAAACTTTAGTCACCAACTAGATATTATTTTTACTTTAAACCATAAATAACAAAGAAATAAAGTAATACTGAATAGTAACAATAACCATCCACAAAGATAACTCATAATGCCATATTTTGTTAACTAGGAAAACCCTAACCAAGGGAAAACCCTAGTGGGGATGATACCCACTAGATAATATACTGATATATAAGTTCCTTGTCAGAGGATGGAACCTCTTAGGAGTAAATAAGAAAATTTAGTATAGAAGTCCTTGTTAGGAGACTTTGAATCCTTGTAAGGATATTTCAACCTTGTTAGGAGTTGAGCCAACCCTGTTAGGAGTTGTGGTCCAATAGATGCAAGATGAGCCCATTGCCCAAACATGCACTTCCAATTACAAGAAGAGGTCATTGCTTAAAAAAGTAATAAAACTTATAGAATGTAGGTACTATGACTTATTCCCTGACTAATCTCTAATCTTTAGCTCAATCTCGGATCACAAAATTATCTTTACAAAACTTTGCATATAATTGCTTTCACAAAAGTTCACAGGCAATCCTTCAACACAACTATTAAAATACTTCACACACATCTTATCACTAGAAGTGCTTTACATAAATACCATGCCTTTGCATAAATTATTGTTATGTTGGCTAAGACCATAATACACTTTTCCAACTTAGAGTAAGGGTATGTGCAGGATCACGGTGTACCAAACTATGGCCTTAAATGGTAGTGAAAAATTAGCAAATCAGGGTTAAGTCAACTTGACACATATTTTTAAAGTGCATATGGAATTTATATAAAAAAGTTGTAAGAAAATAATCTGTAGGAAATTGAATGTAGTTTCTAAACTACTAGGCCTTATTAGGAGAAAAAAATAATTGATTGGTCAAAAGTTTGAATTTTAATGCAGTACTACGAAAAAATTTAGGGCAAAAAAAAAAGTAGGTGTATGACTGACCACCTTAATCAAAATCAAATGATAATATTTTTTTAATATAATTATAGATATAAAAAGTGGGCTCATGCCTTGATGTGACACATATTTTTAGTTATTTTTATTCCAAATAGATAATTAAATATGAATTTTCTACCAAAACATTTTCAGAAAAAAGAACTCCCAGGTCTAACCACCTTAACTAATAGAAAGTCTTACCAAATTTAATTTTTAATTTTTTTTTCTTATACTAGAAAAAGCATAGAATGTGACACAACTTTTATATTTAAAAAATGTTATACCATTCAAAAGTTATAGCTATTTTTTAGTCAGTATGTCAATCAACACGTCACAATAATCTTCATTGATAATTAAATATTAAATAATTATCGAACTCAAAATTTGACAGAAATAATATCGATGGAATCTCAAGAGCAAAATTTAAAAACCTTTTTCATTTCATTCAATTTCGATCAAAATAACATTATCAAATGGCTACTTGAAGTCTGAGTGTCACTAAAACTCTCCTTAAACACATTTTTTGGGTTGACTAGGCAAGGTTGGTAAATACCAGGCCTAATCGAATATCTGATCTCAAAATCAGATATATGATTTCAGATTGGATATCTGATTTGGAATCGGATATTTGATTAGGCTCGGTGACTTCCCATGCCTATTTGGTGGGAAATTTCAAAAGACAAGTTTTTTTATAATTTTAAATATGGATGGAAACAAATTTACAGGCAAATGAACATAAAACAATAACTTTAGACTATTTTAGAAGAAATTATATATTTTGTGACTATGTGAAAATTAACATTATAATTATTATTACATTATACTAATATATATGATTATTATTATTAAATATAATATAGTGATATATATAATATATATTATTATTATATTAAAATATTAAATATAATATTGACATGTAATGGCTAGAAGGGGGTCATAGGTCACCCTATGACCCCCTTTGACCCATAATAATGATTCTAATATGTCCCTAGTGGTCCTAGGACCCCTAGGGACATATGTCATCATGTATTGAGTCAAAGGGGGTCATAGGTCAACCTATGACCCCATTTGACTCATATGAATGATTCTAATATGTCCCTAGGGGTCCTAGGACCCCTACAAACATATTTCATCATGTAATGGATCGAAGGGGGTCATAGGTCAAACTATGACAAAATTATTCTATATAATAGTATATATTGTTATTATTATTATTAAATCTATAATCTAGTAACATATATGATTATTATTGTTATCTAATCTAATAATATATTATTATTATATTAAAATATTAAATATAATATAATTATTAAATATAATATAATTATTAAATATAATATTGACATGTAATGGCTAGAAGGGCGTCATAGGTCAAACTATGACCCCTTTTGACCCATATGAAGCATTCTAATATGGCCTTAGGGGTCTTAGGAATCCTAGGGACATATGTCGTCATGTAATGGGTCAAAGGGGGTCATAGGTCAACCTATGACCCCCTTTGACCCATAAGAATGATTATAATATGTCCCTAGGGGTCCTAAGACCCCTAAAGAATTATATCATCATGTAATGGGTCAAACGGGGTCATAGGTCAACTTATGAATCCCTTTGACCCATAAGAACGATTCTAATATGTCCCTAGGGGTCCTAGGACCCCTAGGGACATATGTCATCATTTAATGGGTCGAAGGGACCTATGATCTCCTTTGACCAATAAGAATGATTCTAATATTTCTCTAGAGATCCTAAAACCCCTAGGGACATATGTCATCATGTAATAGGTTGACGGGGGTCATAGGTCAACTTATGACCCCCTTTGACCCATAAGAATGATTCTAATATGTCCTTAGGGGTCCTAGGACCCCTAGGGACATATGTTGTCATGTACCCTTCAACCCATAAGAATGTTATGTTTTCATGTAATGGGTCGAAGGGGGTCATAGGTAAACCTATGACCCCCTTTGACCCATAATAACGATTCTAATATGTCCTTAGGGGTCCTAAGACCCCTAGAGAAATATGTCATCATTTAATGGGTTGAAGGGAGTCATAGGTCAACATATGACCCCCTTTAACCCATAAGAATGATTCTAATATATCCCTGGAGGTCTTAGGACCCCTAGGGATATATGTGGTCATTTAATGGGTCGAAGGGGATCATAGCTCAACCTATGACCCCCTTTGACCCATAAGAATGATTCTAATATGTCCATAGGGGTCCTAGGACCCCTAGGGACATATGTCATCATTTAATGGGTCGAAGGGAGTCATAGGTTAACCTATGACCCCCTTTGACCCATAAGAATGATTCTAATATGTCCCTAGGGGTCCTAAGACCACTAAGGACATATATCATCATGTATTTGGTCAAAGGGGGTCATAAGTCAACCTATAACCCCCTTTGACCCATAAGAACGATTTTAATGTCTAAGAATGATTCTAATACGTCCCTAGTGGTCCTAGTTTGCTTAAGGACATATGTCATCATGTAATGGGTCGAAGGGGGTCCTAGCTCAACTTACGACCCCCATTGACCCATAAAAAAGATTCTAATATGTTCGGGCATATGTCATCATGTAATGAGTCGAAAGGGGTCATAGGTCAACCTACAACCCCCTATGACCCATAAGAATGATTCTAATATGTCCCTAGGCGTCCTAGGATCCCTAAGGACATATGTCGTCATGTAATGTGTCAAAGGGGGTTATAGGTCAACCTATGAACCCCTTTGACCCATAAGAACGATTCTAATATGTCCCTAGGGGTCCTAGGACCCCCAAGGACATATGTCATCATGTAATGGGTCGAAGAACCTATGACCCCCTTTGACCCATAAGAACAATTCTAATATGTCCATAGGGGTTCTAGGACCCCTAACGACATACATCATCATTTAATGAGTCGAAAGTACCTATGACACCCTTTGACCAATAAGAATGATTCTAATATGTCTCTAGGGGTCCTAAGACCCCTAGGGATATATGTCATCATGTAATGGGTCGAAGGGGGTCATAGGTCAACTTATGACCCCCTTTGACCTATAAGAATGATTCTAATATGTCCTTAGGGGTCCTAAGATCCCTAGGGACATATGTCGTCATGTACCCTTCAATCTATAAGAATGATTCTAATATGTCCCTAGGAGTCTTAGGACCCCTAGGGACATATGTCGTCATGTAATGGGTCAAAGGGGGTCATACGTTGAACTATGACCCTTAAGAATGATTCTAATATGTTCGTAGAGGTCCTAGGACCCCTAGGGACATATGTTTTCATTTAATGGGTCGAAGGGGGTCATAGGTCAATCTATGACCCGCTTTAACCCATATGAAGCATTCTAGTATGTCCCTAGGTGTCCTAAGACCCCTAGGGACATATGTCATTATGTAATTGGTGGAAGGGGGTCATAGGTCAACCTATGACCCCCTTTGACCCATATGAAGCATTCTAATATGTCCTTAGGGGACCTATGACCCCTAGGGACATATGTCATCATGTAATAGGTTGAAGGGGGTCATAGGGTTTAATGGGTTGAAAGGGGTCATAAGTCACCCTATGACCCCCTTTGACCCATAAGAATTATTCTAATATGTCCCTAGGGGTCCTAGGATCGCTAGGGACACATGTCATCATGTAATGGGTCAAAGGAGGTCATAGGTCAATCTATGACCCCCTTGGACCCACAAGAACAATTCTAATATATCCCTAGGGGTCCTAGGACTCCTAGGGACATATGCCATCATTTAATGACCCATATGAATAATTTTAATATGTCCTTAGGGGTCCTAGGACTCCTAGAGACATATGCCATCATGTAATAGGTCAAAAAGGGTCATAGGTCACCCTATGACTGCCTTTGAACTATAAGAACTATTCTAATATGTTCCTAGGGGTCCTAGGACTCTTAGGGACATATGTCATCATGTAATAGGTCAAAGGGACCTATGACTCCCTTCAATCCATAAAAATGATTCTAATATGTCCTTAGGAGTCTTAGGACCCCTAGTGACATATGTCATCATATAATGGGTTGAAGGGGGTCATAGGTCAACCAATGACCACCTTTGACCCATAAGAATGATTCTAATATGTCCCTAGGGATCCTAAGACCCCCATGAACATATGTCATCATGTAATGGGTTGAAGGGGGTCATAGGTCAACGTAGGGGTCCTATGACCCCTAGGGACATATGTCATCATGTAATGGGTTGAAGGGGATCATAGGTCAATATATGACCTCCTTCAACCCATATGAAGCATTCTAATATGTCATAAGACCCCTAGCAACATATGTCATCATTTAATGGGTCGAAGGGAGTCATAGTCAACGTATGACCCCCTTTGACTCATAAGAACAATTCTTATATGTCCTTAGGGGTCCTAGGACCTCTAGGGATATATGTCATCATTTAATGTGTTGAAGGGGGTCATAGGTCAGCCTATGACCCCCTTCGACCCATATGAAGTATTCTAATATGTCTCTAGGGGCCTTAGGACCCTTAAGGACATATGTCATCATGTAATGGGTCAAAGGGATAAGAATGATTCTAATATGTCCCTAAGATTCTTAGGACCGCTAGGAACATATGTCATCATGTAATGGGTCAAAGGGGGTCATAGGTCAACTTATGACCCCCTTGGACCCATAAGAACGATTCTAAGACATATGTCATTATTTAATGAGTTGAAGGAGGTCATAGATCAACCTATGACCCCCTTTGACCCATATGAATGATTCTAATATGTCCCTAAGGGTCCTAGGACCCCTACAGATGATAGGTCATAGGTCATCTTATCACGTCGTTCGAATGATATAAATAATTCTAATATTTCCCTAGGTGTCCTAGGACCCCTAGGGACATATATCATCATGAAATGTTTTGAAAAGGGTCATAGGTCATCCTATGACCCCCTTTGACCCATATAAATAATTCTAATATGACCCTAGGGGTCGTAGGACCCCTAGGGACATATGTTGTCATGGAATGTGTCGAAAGGGGTCAAAGGTCATTTTGTGACCCCCTTCGACCCATATAAATGATTCTAATATGTCACTAAGGGTCCTAGGACCTCTAGAGACATATGTCATCATGAAATGTGTTGAAAGAGGTTATAGGTCATCCTATAACTACTTTCAACCCATATAAACAATTCTAATATGCCCCTAAGACCCCTAAGGACATATGTCATCATGAAATGTGTCGAAAGGGGTCATAGGCCATCTTATGACATCTTTCAACCCATATAACTTATTCTAATATGTTCTTAGGGGTCATAGGACCTCTAGGGACATATGTCATCATAGAATGTTTCAAAAGGGGTCATAGATCATCCTATGACCCCCTTGGACCCATAAGAATGATTTTAAGACATATTATCATTTAATAGGTTGAAGGGGGTCATAGGTCAACTTATGACCCCCTTTGACCCATATGGATGATTCTAATATGTCTCTAAGGGTCCTAATACCCCTAAGGACATATGTCATCATGGAATGTGTCAAAAAGGGTCATAGGTCATCCTATGACACCCCTTGACCGATATAAACAATTCTAATATGTCCTTAGGGGTCCTAGGACCCCTAGGGACATATGTCATCATGGAATGTTTTGAAAGGGCCTATGACCCCCTTTGACCCATATAAACTATTCTAATATGTCCCTAGGGTTCATAGGACCCCTAGGGATATATGTTGTCATGGAATGTGTCAAAAGGGGTCAAAGGTCATTCTATGACCCCCTTCGACCTATGTAAACGATTCTAATATGTCCCTAGGGTTCCTAGGACCCCTAGAGACATATGTCATTATGAAATGTGTTGAAAGGGGTCATAGCTCATCCTATGACCATGTTCGACCCATATAAACAATTCTAATATGTCCCTAGGTCCTCTATGGACATATGTCATAATAGAATGTGTTGAAAGGGGTCATAGGTCATCCTATGACATCCCTAAACTCAAATAAATGATTCTAATATGTCTTTAGGGGTCTTAGGACCCTTAGGGACATATGTCATCATGAAATATTTCAAACCCGCTTCGACCCATATAAACAATTCTAATATGTCCCTAGGGGTCGTAGGTCTGCTAGGGACATATGTTGTCATGGAATGTGTCGAAAGGGGTCATAGGTAATTCTGTGATCCCCTTTGACCCCATATAAATGATTTTAATATCTCCCTAGGGGTCCTAGGACCCCTAGAGACATATGTTATCATGGAATGTGTTGAAAGGGGTCATAGTTCATCCTATGACCCCTTTCAACCAATATAACCAATTCTAATATGACCCTAGGGGTCCTAAGACCTCTATGAACATTTGTCATCATGGAATGTGTTGATATGACCCCCTTTGACCCATATAAATAATTATAATATGTCCCTAGGGGTCGTAAGACCCCTAGAGACATATGTTGTCATGAAATGTGTCAAAAGGGGTCATAGATCATCTTGTGACCCCTTTCAACCCATATAAATTATTCTAATATGTCCCTAGGGATCCTATGACCCCTATGGACATATGTCCTCATGGAATGTGTCGAATGACCTATGACCCTGTTCGACCCATATAAAAAATTCTAATAGAAATAATATTGTAAAATAATAATAATATAGTATAATAATGATGGGGTAGGCTAGGATAGACTAGCTAGTCTATGCTTCTCATCCAACAATAGGATCTTGGTGTTTTCTCTACACCTATATGGTCTATAGGATTTCTTGCAATTTAGAACATCCCTTGACCTTCTCTAACCTATATGGAGTAAAAAAATGTTGGGATACATGAGTATCCCTTAAAAATTCATGAAATAAATTTCATTCTTAGACATCACATGAGGCAAAACAAAGAATTTTCCAACACAAAGTCATCAACCCTTCTTGAATTGCATATATTGACTTCTATACCCGTATACATTATTCATAACTTTCAATCCTGGAATTTTCTTTCAAAACCCTTTGAATTATTTGTTCTAAATTAGAAATATTAAAACATATTCAAATTTGAGCCAAAAATATTCAATCCATTACATGTTATAGTCTCTGCATGTAGACCCATTTTCTCTATCATAAATCTAAAGTAAAACCAGTAACCCTTCCTTCTGTGTTTAATAACTATCTCAAAATGACTCCAAATAAAACTAAACTAATTTTCCATAAATCCTATGTGAGTCTAGTTTCTGAATATATAAGCCATTAAATTTTCCAAATCATAAATTGTTTTAGAAGCATCAATCATTGCCTATAACTTTAAAACAAATCCTTACAAACCAGTCTTCATTAAGATAAACATAACTGACACATATCTAAATGAAAATGACTCAAATCAATTGGAAATCAAAGCTGGTTCATATATCTTTCCAATGAATACAACTATAGTTTCTGTTTCATCCAGATATATCCGTGCCAAACATATAAATCCGACGATAGCTAGGCATCCTCAAATCTGCAAATAACCACTTTTAGAAAAACTAGCATAACTTCTTCAAAACTCATCAAAACCTTGGTTGGACTAGGTATTACTATGGAACCCATGTAGACCTACATATGCATTTTGGAAGAATTGCACTCCTAGGAGGATAAGTGAGTCATAGAGCAAGATTTGATCATTTCACCTGGTGGGAAGCTTAGGGAAGGTCAAGGGATGTTCTAAGTTGCAAGAAATCCTATAGACCATATAGGTGTAGAGAAAACACCAAGATCCTATTGTTGGATGAGAAGCATAGACTAGTTAGTCTATCCTAGCCTACCCCATCAATTATATATAAAACTTATAGATTATAATAATAATAAAATAATATATTATTATATATTAATAACATAGGTCATAATAATAATATATTATAGATTATAATTTATAGATGATAATAATGATGATAATAATAATAATATATATTAATAACACACACACACATATATAACGTTATTATACTTAATAGAAATATAGTAAAAATAATAATAATATAATATAATAATATATATTATATTTATAGATAATAATAATAACATAATATATTAGTATATATTAATAGTTTCGTTATTATATTAAATAATAATAATAATTTAATTTAATCTAATTTCATATATATATTAATATATGTTATATATTTATAGATTAGTCATAACTCATTAATTAGTCATATTATATATTTATAGATTATATATTATATCTTTACATATTTCATAACTCAAATTAGTCATATAACTCACAAATTCATTTTGTCCCTCCAAAATTTCTTTTTCCTTCCAATGTGTTTGTCCCGCAAGTATCAGATATCATAAATTCATTTTTCCCTCCAAAATTTCTTTTTCTCTCCAATGTGTTTGTGCTACTAGTATTGCATATCCTATCTCAAATCGGATATCTGATATGAGATTAGATATTCAATATCAAATCAGATATCCGATCTCAAATCGGATATTCGATATGAGATCGGATATCCGATATCAAATATCCAATATCGAATCGGATATTCGATCTCATATCGGATATCTGATAAGGCATGGGCCTTACTTTCTAAGCTTGGTATCTAGATAGGTGAAAAAAAGTCAAAGCGGATTTTGAAGCACTTTTAGACAACTTCAAACTTTTTTCTTTTTTACATTGCCACTTTTTGACACACGATGATCCTGCACATACCCGTAAGCATCTAGGATATCAGCCCTAATTGGTCAAGTAATTATTTTGTAAACAAAATAATTCCTTTCTTTTAATTCTACTATCTTGTTTCACTTAAACACAAATATCTCTATTCCATATAGTCCATAATGACTTCTGAGGTTATACACATAATCATCAACATGTATACTATCTCCATCTAGCTTTTCTAGTCATAACATGATGTCAGTAACAAGTTACATACAAAACAATAGACTATTGTATACGAAATTCATACTTAGACAATTTTTGGGTACCAAAAGCTACTTGTATCTTTATTTTTGAGGTTTCCTATAAGCATGTATATCATGTGTTGCCATAAATGGCAACAATTATATATCTTCACTAGCTAATTGTCAACAGTTTTATGAGCTTTATTACTTCTAGTCCTACTTTTACTCTTTCGGTTAGACAAAGTCGTAGACTTATGGTATCGTTGAGATCGAGTCTTCTTCTTCGTTCCTTTAGATCCCAAATGAGAATTTGATTCTTCCTAATTCTAATCCTATTATGTAGGAAATTCTTCTTGCTCATCTCATGATGAGGATGATTCTTTAAGAGTTCCTCCTAAACAAGTCCAAAACCTTTCAACTGAACTTGATAAAATGGGTAATTAGCTTATTCAAGAAAACCATAATCAAGATTCTATTCAAGCTATCAAGGCTCTTAAGAAAGTTTTTCATGATAGTGATCAAGGTATTAATATATAGCATGGTAGTACTCACCTTGTGAATTCCAATGTTAAACCTTTATCTCAAGAAGCTCAAGATTTAGGTTTGTTTCCTAGTGTAGAACCTTTTTTTGTTCCTTTACCTAGTGCACCTACTTATACTTCTTCTTTGGTGAATATAACAGTTCCCTCTATGATTGTTCCTCCTATGTCCCTTCCTATATCACAACCTTCTTATCATAATGTGCCTTTTACTTATTTCAATCCTCTTCTAGCTGTAGTTCCTAGTGTTTCTCTAATTGTGTCTTCTATTCCTATAGCTTCATATACTTTACATATTGTTTCTAATGTTTCTAGTTCTCCTATTTCTTCTAATGATTCAACAATTATTAGTTTTGCTCAAATTGTGTCATCTTTACAACAACAACTTACTACCTCAACTCAAAACAAGTTTAGTATTCATACTGGTGACATGGAAAGTCCTTTGTCTCAATATGTCATTCATACTCTCTTTCCTTAGCAAGCCAATATGCCTTGACTTGAGAATTACGATGATAAGGGAGACCCTGTTAAAATATTTCAAATCCTTTGTAGTGATTATGCTCATGATCAAAGGAGTTTATCCAAGTTGTTTGCTTGAACTTTTCGTGACAAGGCATTACAATGGTTTTGTTCCTTGACACCTTTTTCTATTAATTCATTTCCTCAACTTGCCAATGCTTTTATTCAACAATTTCAAAACAACATTGGCCCGCAAGTGTCTTTGACTGATTTGATGAATTCTAAACAAAATTCTAAGGAAAATTTGACTAAATTTATTGGTAGATTTAACATTTGCATGCTCAAATTTCTTATCCTGGACCTGATATTAATATTCATCATATGTTTATTTTAAATTTGCAAAAGGATATTAGAGATAAGTTTCTGCTTACTGAGTTTACCTCTTTTCAACAACTTTGTGCAGAGCTTCATCATTATCAGTTATAAGTGATTTAATAAGATCACCACTCCAATGGCTCTTATTCTTGCTAATAAAAGTTATGCTACTCCTAATCCAAATAAAGCTAAAAAATTCAACAACTATGTCAAGATAAACAAACAAGCAAATGTAGCTATTGATAAAGTTGTTACATCTCACATTGTCACTTCTGCATCCATTGCTTCTTGATTAAATCGTACATTTACTCCTCTTTCTGAATATTTATATTCTATCATGAATAGGTTGTTAACTACTAATATGATTACTTTACCTCCTATTCGACCTCTTTTACCTGCTACAATGGTGTCTAAATCTTTTGATCCTAAACATTTTTGTCAATTTCACCGTCAGAATGGTCATGCTAATGAGAAATGTTATTCTTTAAAACATAAGATTTAAGATTTAATTTATTCTAATTCTTTATCTATTGATAATTTTGATGGTAGTGGGAATAAATCTATTTCTCCTCCTAATCAAAATCTTCAAATCTATACGAAACCTTTACCTACACATGATACTAATACTATTTCTCAACCATCTTGTATGGATATTATGCAAGATTCAAAGATGGATGATATTAATCATGTTCTTAATCAAGTGGAGCATGTGGTTCAATTTGTATCTCCACCTTAACCTCAGGCTCAATCTCAAGTTTCATCTCAACCTCAATTGAAACCTAAGCCTTAATTGAAGACTCAACCTAAACCTTGAACAAAATAAGAAAAAATGACCTCAAGAAATTTTTGATTACCTTTCATGATTCTAAGACTATTAAAGCTCCTAATGGCCCCCTTTATATTTTTGCTAAGATAGCATAGATACCCACTTTTGGTCATCTTGTTGATCGTACTCCTTAGTCAATGTGATTATGGAAGAAAATCTTTTTATGAAAGGATTTAAACATGATTTTTATGAAACATTGGATGTGTGGATTCAAACTTGTAATGGTTTTCTTTATCCATCATTTGGTTCTATTGATTTACTAGTTGAACTTTGTGGAAAAATTGTGAACAAGTTACCTTTGTTGTTATTCCTTCTTTTGATTAATTTTTAGTTAAGTTTTGTTTACCATGGTTAAATTCCATGCATGTTTTCACTTCACCTATTTGTAAATGTCTTAAGTTTTTTTATGATGGGAAAGTGAAGATAGTTAATCATAGTTTATATCACACTTCTAGGCCTAGGGATTGTGCTATACTTGACTTCTTTTGGCCTTCATTACCTAATTCATGTCCTTCTTGATAGGTGATCATCTTTTCCATTCATATCAGGCCTATATACATCATAAGACTCTCAAGTTAAGTTTACCTCCTATGGATTTTAACCATGGACTTTTGCCTACACCTTAAATACCTCATTTATCTATGGCTTCTACAACTATTAATCAAGCTCCTCCTTTTTCTTGTTAGTCTGTTGATAATCCTATTAATCCTCCTATAGAACCTATGAAGGATCCAAAAATTGTTCCTCCTAGTTCTCAACACATTTCAAGCAAGAAAGAATGTAATCAATCTTCTAATGAATGTCATAAGAAGTGTTGTGCTAAGCTAAAGCTCATAATTATGTTCCTCAAAAACCTTTACCTTCTTTGGATATAACTATGCATGATGTGTTTGAAGAAGTTGTTGCTAATAATGATGTTAAGATGCATGATTCTGATGATTCCATTTGTATCTTAGATCCTATTTTTATTAATTTAGATGAAGAAGATAATATTAATGATATTTATGATGTTAATGATGAATATGAAACTATTGATATTGAAATTGATTTACCTAATATGCTTTCCTCACAATTGACACTTACACCTAGTATTGAACATTGTGATTGTCAAGAGGATCCTTGCTTGGAACTAGCTATGTTTGATATAGTCCCTCTTGTGAGTTACCCACCTTCCCTAAATCATATACAATGAGATGGGGAGAGTAGGTTCCGTGCTTGATTGGCTAGTCCTTCATGGAAGCCTTTTTGTGTGTTTGTCTATTGTACTGTGTTTTTCCCATGATGTGTTTTCTAAATATTATTAGATTCTTTTTTACAATCTTTTTTACTCTATTGGTGTAAGGTGATAAAATAATCAAACCTATTGCACTATTCCTCTATATGTATATCTATTCTTCCATATGTTGTTTTATGTTATGTTGTACTTGTGCTATTGTTCATACATGTTTCCTTGTGTAATAAGCTTGGATTGTGACTTGGTAGAACTGATTCTTTTTGGTCTCTAGGTCATGGTCATAAAAGATTCTTCTTCATATCTCTTATGTGATCTTTTTTCCTTTATGATTGTAGTTCTACTTTCTTTGGGGAATCATGTCAATTCATTTGCAATAATATCATATATACATATTATCTTATGATCATATGTACTAACCCCACAATAGGTAGATCCCTTCTATGTTCTCTGTATGTTCATATTGTATTTCCCTTGATTTGTGTTTATCTGTGGGCATCTCATAATGGAAACATAATCAATGGAGTTGTTCATGTTTTTGTTAAATCCATTGCTCCAATTAATCTGTTAGCAATGACTGCAACATAGGGGCATACACTCTACTCACCTATTGCACAAATGCACTTTTCAATAAACATATATTATTTTTCAAGATACATTTTCTCCCTTTTTGGATTAATGACTAATCCTTAAAGCATGGATTTATACTGTAGGATCTCTTGTTCCCTCTAGTTTCAAATATATTTTGATCCTGTAAGGTCGAAGGTGTCCTTAAGATTGGATCTCTTTTTTCCTTTTGGTTTTATTCTTATAGAATAGAATATTCTTAAGAGTAAATCCTTGATTGGTTGACTAGTGAGTAGCCATATTCATTAGGCAGTTCAATTCCATCTTTCTAGTTGCATAGTTTCCTTGTGTGGTTCACAATGGGACATCCATTTTCATTGGGTGAGATAATCACACTCTTTCTCCTTTTTTGTTTTCTAGAGATGTCTCTCTTATTTTGATCTTGGAGTTGACAAAGACTTGATTCTTTGGGGACTTGAGGATTTATTTGTCCCTTTGATTTTAATAAGATTATATTTTCATTATGATCTACTTTGCCAAGAGTTTGCATCGAGTCCATTCTCTTGCTAAAGCAGGTGTAGACACCTAAAAACTTTTAGAAAATAAAGTATTTTTATTTTTTGAAAAATTCCTGATGACATCATCATTTATTAATTAATTAATTATTTAATTAATTTATTTATTTTTATGCTATTAAATCCCTTTATCTTAATTAAAAATATTTAATCAAGGAATCCCTTCCAAAAATGTTTAAATCTTATTTAAACATTATTTCCTTATTTATTAATTATTTAATTAATAAATTGACCAAAAAACCCAAAATAAATAAAAAATTTATTTTCTGCCCAAAACTTGGCCAATTTCCTTAAGACCACTAACCTCTTCCAAAATCTTCTAATCCTTCTTTAATTTTGATTAAAGGCTAATCCCATCATTTCCTACCCCTAATCCCAACTCAAAATATTTAATTAAGATTAAATATTAACCCTCATGTTTATTAAAAAAGTTTTAATAAATATCTCCTCAACCCAAACCCTTGAAATAAATAAAACTTTATTTATTTCCTAAGAATCTAATTTATCCTCATCCTAAGAAGTTCTAGACTCTTCTAGAAAGTCTTCATCGTCATCCTAGGAAGTTCTAGACTATTCTAGAAAGTCTTTATCCTCATCCAAAGTCTAGACTCTTGTAGAAGATGTCTTTAAACCTAATCCTAATCCTCTCCTAACCTTGTCACATTCCCTAAACATGGGTTAAAACTTACTAACCCAAGCCAAAGTTAACAAATATCTCCTCCTTCACCCACCCTCATTAAATGCCATCCACTTGCCTATCCCTAAGCTAATCCTAAACCATCCTAATCCATCCTCTAATCATTTGCACAATCCTAAGCAAGATTAAAACCTTTCTAATCAAGCCCAAGTCGAAATTCCTCTCATCTCCTTCAAAATATCCCAACCATAAAACTTTATGAAGCCCACTAGGCCATAAATGACTCTTCCAAGCCCTTTTATTGCTCTTACAAGCCATTATGAGGGTCTTTATGAAGATTTTATCCCTTGAGCCTCCTTTGTTGACTCATCCTTCTCCTTTCCTCCATCCTCTCACCCTATGACATGTGTCACTCCCTAATTGGCTGTAAGAAAGCACAATCCATGTGCTCTCCTCTCATGTAATCTGAGCCTTCCATAAGCTTTTTCCCATCCTTGCATCCTAGCCCTTGATCCCTCAAGCCCTTTGCCTATTTAAGGAATCCTCTCCCAAGCCATTTTAACACAATCCATGAAGTAAAGTCATAATGCCATTTTAAGAAGCCATTTTACATCAAAACCATACACTCACAGCCAAATTCTAACTCCATTTGAAGCCCTTTTTGAAGCATAAAGCTTGAGCATACATCCTATCTATTTAGACAAAGCTACTCAACAAGAGAGCTTCTCATTGAGAGAGCCCATTAATGGCTCATTTTCTCAATTGAGAGCTCATCTTAGTCTATCTTGAAGTTTATGAATTTTTTTTTAGTTTGTAGAAGCTTTATTTAAATTTGGTTTCTATTAGCATACTAACATTGCTCATATACAACAGGGGCTAATATATCATCTTAAAATGGAATCACTCCCATGTTAAGAGTGTTTAGCCCTTTGAGTAAATGGTTTAGGGTCATTTCAAGCACCTTGAAAAGGTCTTTGCACAGATCTGACTATTTTTTCGCTATTCTACCTCTCTCTCTCTCTCTCTCTCTCTCTCTCTCTCTCTCTCTCTCTCTCTCTCTCTCTCTCTCTCTCTCTCTCCAACCAATTTTTGACAACTTTCTCTGTAAAATTGAGGATTTTGACTTTCTGTGTCAAGGACAACTTTTTAGGTCAAGTTCAACCTCAACCCTAACCTAGGTCATGAACAACCTTAACCCCAACCTAGGGTACGGTCAACCTCATGCCTGACCCCAAGTCCAATTTTCAATTTCTAAGAGTTTCATGATATCAGGCTTTGAAAAGTTTCATTTTCTCGCTTTTGGATTATCTGTTTTGGGTTTCAAAATGGTACACTCTTAAATTATATTTAATCTAGGTCCATTTCTAGGAGTTATGGTTAATTGGAATTTAGTTCTCCTATGTTAGCCCTCTCTAGAAGTTTGTGCCTTAAATCTCTATATAAGGAAGCCTACTTCCCTCATTTTAACATCCACTATCTATGAACAAAGTTATTATCAAATTTTCATGAGAGAATCCATGACCTATGAGAAAATTTATTATCAAGCATTCAAGCATTCAAGTGTTCAAGCATCCAATTCATCAAGGAGGTTCATTGTTAGCCATTGAAGGACTCAATCATTGTGGAGCCTTCTTGTTGAAGATGTCTCCATTCACATTCATCCAAGCCTCTTCCTATACAATCCATTCAAGATTGGTGTTGAAGACCTAATGACATTGATTTGAGACATCTTACATACATTTCTACATTCATTTGAAGCATCCGTACTTATGGATTCAAGGATTCGAATCCTCCACAAGATTTCAGCATAAGCAAGATGTATAGTTCCATTTACTTTGTTTATTAATATTGCAATTTCAATTATATTTCAAAGTTTATTCCAAACTGGGGTTTGACTAGGGAAAACTCTCCTTCCAAACAAAAAACCATTTTTTCTTTTAGTTATAGGTGTGAAACAACAAATTAAAGTGCATATTTAGATAACCTTTTCATCAAATTTATGAGATCCATAAACAAAATTTTTATTAGAGTGGTGCAAGTCAAGGTTAGCTTTTCGAGCTACAATTGTGCCCTAGGGTAAGATTGCACCCGTCTATCTAGGTCAAGTCAACCTCCCTTAAAAAGGATAAATTTTTTTTGGGTTTTCTCTATCTCGACATTTCTAGCCCTAATCAAGTTGCAAAATTTCCCAAAACTATGCAAAGACATTAGAAATTTGCATTTTCTAGATTTATCCTACTTCAAGGTGAGTATTTGTCTTCTATTGATTTCAAATGTCAAGTACCTACATTTCTATAACCAAGATTATAGTATCTTATCCTTTCTCCCTATTCTTCATTGCATGATCCATTTGTGTATTGATCACTTTATTGTGGTTAATCAATATGGATAATCCTATTGGGAATTTAGGTTGAGGATAGGTCATATTTTCACCCTATTCAATTAGATAATTATACTAAGATGTAGATTGAAGAGGTTGAACAACTATTAGATCAGAAAGTTGGTAAGAGCACAAGAGGAAAAGATTACCATGAATTCTTCGTGAAATGGAAGAATATGCTAGTTGAAGATGCAACATGGATTTCCCAATCTGAGTTGGATTCAACTCAGGTTGTGACATCTCAATGATTCCAAAGAATCATTTCTTTTCTTGGGTTGTATTTCTATCTTGCATGTTTGTTGGGCTAATTAGTTACTATCTAGTTGCAATGCTTTGCGTTGTCGAGTTCTCTTTGGTTGGAGTTCATGTATGTGTTGATGTTTTTGTGTTCCATTATTATTTTTGGGTCTTCTTTGATTTAGTTTTCTATGTTTGGTTCTAGTTTGGGCCGACCTTGCTTATTTAATTTTCAAGATATGTATTTGCTAAAAGTCAACTTGTGGCTTTGTTTGTATTTAATGTAAGGTTTATTTAGTTGGTATTTATAACAGGTCGACTTGTGGTTGTGCAAGTATTTAAAGGGGTCTTGGGTAGAGTCTTAGAGTAGAATGGTGGAGAGTGAAGAGTAGAAGTAAAATTGGAATGTGAATTTTATCATTGGAGATTAATGTCTAAATTGTAATGTTGGTTGTAACCTAGAAGGTCTTACAAACGGGTTGTATATTGATGATTTGATGGATCTATAAAACATTTTGGCTCTTCTATCTCCTTTAGTTGTTTTTATTTATGTTGTTTTCCACTGTGTTTACTCTTGTAGGTGGCTTGGATACCTACTTGTGCCTTTGGCTCTAGTTATCTCATGTCCTCCCTGTGTCAAAATCCATACTTAGACACTCCTAGTGTCTAGTTAGAATAGCAAGGGATTAGTCAAATCTAGCATTTGATGAGGTACCCTTTCCCCTCTAACAAATGGTACATTGTTCAACAAACTACATAACATCTTGGTATATTTTATGTCAATAGTAGGACCTATTTACTTGCTCCAATGTCATGTCAATGCCAAGTGAACTCCTAGATTAAGGCTACCTTGGTGTTTCTATTTGATGATATTAATCCTCATGCATATTTGAGTAATACACAATTGTTATCCTTTGAAAAGTAAACCATCCTGCAATAGATAGTCAACATAATCCAAATGAAAACTATTAGCAAAATCAAAACAGACTTTGTATGCCTCTACAAAATCCTTGTCCTCAATATATAGACCCTTCAGGTTATCCAAACCCATAGTTTGGATGTCTTGTACTTCCATCACTCTCTTGCTAAGGGAATCAACTACCTTACTTTTATTTCCCCTTTTGTGCTTTATGAAGGCGTATGCTTGAAGGTACTCTACCCACTTTAGGTGCTTTTGACTGAGTTTGTCCTACCTATTTAGGAGACTCAAAGCATAATTAATAGTATACATAATGAACTCTTTTGTGAGTAAATAATTTCTCCAATTTTTGAGTGATTGAACCATGGCATAGAGTTCCAAGTCATAGGTGGAGTATTTCTATTTGGCCTCATTGAGCTTTTTTGAAAAATAGGCTATTGGATGGTCTTCTTGGCTTAATACTGCCCCAATGGCTAGATTACTAGCATCACACTCCATAGTAAATGACTTGTTGAAATTGGGTAACCTAAGGCTTTGCAACTCTGCTACCTTCCTCTTCAAGAGTTCAAAAGTTTCATCTTCCTTAGGGATCCACATAAACTTGTATTTGACTCCCCCTTTTATGATATTTAGGATGGGTGCCATGACATGACCAAAGTTTCCTATAAATTTGATATAGAAGGAAGCTAAACCATGAAAAATTCTAACATATCCTACTAATCTAGGAGAAATCCAATTAAATATGGCTTCTACCTTGGACTTATCCATTTTAAAACTCCCTTGTGATACAACAAAGCCAAGGTACACATACACGTTATAATTAGTGATCTTGTCTTTGACATACACATTGACCACTTCTAAGATTGATTTTTCTAATCCCTTAACAACCAAATCCAATGAAGTATTCATGTTTCTAAAAATCCATTTATTAGGTTCCCACCAAACAATCGAGATGAAAAGAGCAAGAGAACATTCCTAGATGCAAGTAAAGTAGGATTTAGGAAAAAGATTCGGTTGGGAGTAAATAATGTCTCCACTTTTTGAGTGATTGAACCATGGCATAGAGTTCCAAGTCATAGGCGGAGTATCACTATTTGGTCTCATTGAGCTACTTTGAAAAATAGGCTATTGGATGGTCTTCTTGGCTTAATACTACCCTAATGGCTAGATTACTAGCACCACACTCCATAGTAAATGGCTTGTTGAAATCGGGTAACCTAAGGGTTTGCAACTCTGCTACCTTCCTCTTCAAGACTTCAAAAGTTTCATCTTCCTTAGGGGTCCACACAAACTTACATTTGACTCCCCCTTTTATGGTATTGAGGATGGTTGCCATGTCATGACCAAAGTTTCTTATAAATTTCCTATAGAATGAAGCCAAACCATGAAAACTTCTAACATATCCTACTAATCTAGGAGAAGGTCAATTAAAGATGGCTTCTACCTTGGACTTATCCATTTTAAAACTCCATTGTGATACAAAAAAACCAAGGTACGCATACACATTATAATTAGTGACCTTGTCTTTGACATATACATTGACCACTTCTAAGATTATTTTTTTAATCCCTTAACAACCAAATCCAATGAAGTATTCATGTTTCTAAAAATCTATTTATTAGGTTCCCACAAAATAGCTGAGATGATAAGAGTAGGAGGAAATTACCAGATGTAAGTAAAGTAGGATTTAGAAAAAAGACTTAACCAAGATTGAAACAATTCCCATAATGTATTTGGTAAGGGCAACTTGAGATTTAATTTTTGCATCACTAATTTCCAACATTGTTGAGCAAAGAAGAACTTAAAAAATAATTAATCAACATTTTCAATAGATTCACTACATAAGACACATTGAAAAGGTTGTTCTGTATTAAACTTATAAAGCCTATCACTAGTTAAACTTATTTTCTGAAGTGCCAACCAAACAAAGCAACATGCCTTAGTAAAAACTACTTTATTCCAATAGAGAGAGAATGCCCGTTGCTTTGTTTCATGCCACTCCACCAATTTCAATGCTCTATAACTAACTTTAATAGAATATTCACCATTGGATGAGGAAGCCCAAATCAACTCATCAATTTCACTATTCAAGAATATCTTTCTCTTTGACATGATTTCATGCAAATAACATTTCTACTTGTGAGAAGCAGGGAAAATACATCTTTCTAAATGACTTTACTTGAAAATATTTACACATCCAAGGTAGTCTACCAAAAAGACACCCCAATTCTCTTCAATGACATGAATAACATCTCTTAAATCATTATCAAATGCTAGTGGGGACAAACCATATGAAGAATCCTCCCATAATTTCATTGACTCTCCATTATGTGCTTCCCAAGGGATAATTTTTTTAATAAGTTCTCTAGAAGATATCAGAAAGTTCCACATATCTAAACCATTTGGAGGAATAGAAACTTATAATCCTTTTAGGATCCACAGAGCTCAAAAAAATTTCTTGTATAATCTTACACAATTTACTTTTAGGCTTCATAGGCATCTTCCATACAAACTTGGTACAAAAGCTACACTTCTGCTGCTCATATCATGTAATCCAATTTCAACAATATCTTTATTGGAAATCATTTTCTTTAAAGATATCAAAGGTACTTTCTTCTCAATAGACATGCTTTTGTTCCAAATAAATTCTCTTATAAGTTTTTCAATTTGTCTGACAATACGAATGGGTCTTTTAGGACAGACATGGTATAATTTAGAAGAGAAGCTAAAATTGTTTTGACCGACATGATTTTTACAGATAAAGAAAGAAAATGATATTTCCAATCAAAAATTTAACTCTTGATCGTGTCCACAATTGATTTCTAGTATATAACTTTGTTATCACCAATAAATTTAAAAATGAAAAAATTAGCATACAACAAATTCCACTCTGAACCTCTAAAATCTCTTTTATTCTATAAAATTCAATCCATATGAAATTATTCTATCAACAATTTTTTTAAAAATTACTTTCATTAATAATATAACTTACCAACAATTATACTCAATAAGTCCACACATCTCCACTCTTCCCCTTTCCCTACCTCTACTTGAAGCCCCTTCTTCAATATACCTTTCCTCTTTAGAAGCTCTTCAATTCTCTCACTCAAAAAATATCTCCCATAGGACATGCAACCGTTGTAATTATCGATTTCTCTTGAAATAGCTCAAGCCCATAGAGATCTGGAAGTGAATCTTCTAAATCATCTAGGGGAGTCAAGTTATCAACTGCAACTACAAAGCATACAATAATTATACTCAATTCTGACCACTTCAGATAATTTTGATCAGTACCAATTTAAATAACTCCATTGACATCTATATTTGCTTCATAAAACATATTTTCATTTAAAATTGACTCTGATCCATCAACTGCTCTTTCGATCATATCTAGCCCCTCAATGGTAGGCTCTGTAACAATAGACAAAATATTCTTAGTTCCATCTACGTTAAATTCTTTTCTTTCATTTCTATAGATCTAAGAAAACAATGACATAACAAAACAAAGTTGTAGTTCAATAATGAAATAATAAAAATGATATTGACGATTGTTAAATACGAGTTTTGAAATCATTACCATCAATGCATAAATGCAATTCTGCAATAATTTACTGCTGCAATGATAGAGTTTCATCCATTGTAATATGTAAAAATCTACAATACCTGATGAGCTCGGCCTGGCAAGACTTGGCAAAAAAGGGGACCTAACTGTGAGAAATAAAAAATCAAACTTAAACTCACAATTCTAAACCTAAAATTTTGCTCGGCACTTTAAAAACTGCTCGGCACATGAAGGTGTTGAGTGCCAATTTTGCTCGGCACTTGCTCGGCACTTGAAGGTGCCGAGTGATAGGCAACAGTTGCTGAGTAAGCTCAGCACACAAAGGAAAAGGTTCAGCACCAAAAGGATGCTGAGTGAGCTTGGCTCTCAAAGGAAATGCTCGGCAATAATAGATGTTGAGTGAGCTCAACTCCAACTAAGAAAGAGGATGCCGAGTGTTTTGTTCAGCTGAAAAAATTATAACTTAGAAATATTCTAATGTGAATGCTTTCACTATTAAAACAAGAGAGCCAAGCTTTAACATTTCAACCAAGTTTTTCAAATAAAATGAATAGAAGAGGAAGAACAATAGATTTAAGTATGCCTACTTGCATTTCTATTCAACTAAGATTTAAACTATTACAAAATCTGGGAGCATTTGGCTTCAACCAAAAAATCGTAAAACAACCCTAAACTGGTTATACTTTAAAAACTTTGAACCTGCAACTCTAATGGTTGTATACAATGGTGCCTGGAGCAATCACTACAATAAAAAACTTACAGAGAGAACAGGGGAAACATGTGCAATTGTAGGCACAAACTTCTTTTCTTCTTCCTTCTTTTGCTCTCCTTTACAAATGCTTGATCTCTATGAATGAATGAATAAAACATTCCTTTTGTAACATTCCATTTTCTCCCTCTTTTCTGATTTCAAAATCTCACCCACCATATTTATGTTTTCTATCTGTTCTGCTAGTTGTCAGGTGGTAGGTGGGCGTTTGGCTCTAGGGGAAAATGTCAACTACCGTATTAAATATTCCAACACTCCCCCTTTGTCCTAAGCCAATCAAAACAAGGATCACAACTGATCCACATCAACTACACCAAGACACTCTCTTAGGTGTACAAAAGTTCCAATGCCTAAAGGCTTAGTAAATATGTTTGCTAGCTACTGCTCAGACTTACAAAATTCCATCTTGATATCCCCATTCTCCACTAGCTCTTTGATGAAGTGATATCTAATTTCTATGTGTTTACTTCTCCCATGGAAGACGAGATTCTTGGACAATGCAATTGATGAGATGTTGTCACAATAAATCGTGGTTCCATCCTCTTGCCTTTCATTCAAATCTGTCAAGATCCTCCTTAGCCAAATTGTTTGACATGCTGCTACATTTGCTGCTATGTATTCAACCTCTATTATAGATTGAGCAACAATAGGTTGCTTCTTGGATGCCCATGAAATTTCACCCGATCCCATATGAAGCATGTATTCGGAAGTGCTCTTCCTATCATCTATACTTCCAGCCCAATCACTATCAGTATAGCCAACCAAATTGAATTCATTTGGTGCAGTATACCAAATTCCAAATCCCTTGGTACCTTTCACATACCTTAGGATCCTATTTCCCACTTGCCAATGGGAATCCTTTGGTGTTTCCATAAATATGGAAATTAGACTTACTGTAAGCATTAGGTCTGGCTGAGTTGCAGTCAAATAAATTAAACTTCCAACCATACTCTTGTATATTGTTGGATCCACTCTCTTGCTAGAGCCTTTCTTGCTCAACTTCAGACCTATTTCTATTGGTGTTGGGGCTGCCTTACTATTTTGCATTTTAAATCTCTCCAAGATCTGTCGTGCATATTTTTCTTGAGAGATGAAGATGGCATCATGCATTTGTTTTACTTCTATGCCTAGAAAGTATTTCAACAGACCTAGGTCTGTCATTTAAAATTCACTTTTCATGGCCTCTTTAAACTCACCAATTAGAGCATTATTATTACTAGTAAAAATCAAGTCTTCTACATACAAGACAATAATCAATACATTACCATCTGTTTCCTTGATGTAAAGAGTGGGCTCACCATTGCTTTTGCTAAAGCCATTGCTCATCAAATATGATTCAATCCTATTGTAACATGCTCATGGAGCTTGCTTGAGCCCATAAAGAGCTCTCTTCAATCTATATACTTTATTCTCTTCACCTGCAACTTCATAAGCACGTGGCTTCTCTACATACACTTCTTTCAATACACCATTAAGGAAGATGAACTTCACATCCATTTGAAATACCTTCCATTTGTGCTAAGCTGCAATTGCTATAACAACAAACACGGTTTCCATTCTTGCAACAGGGGTATACTTCTCATCATAGTTGCTTCCATACTATTGTTTGTAGCCCTTGACTACCAACCTTGCCTTATGCCTATCAATCTTTCCTTCAGCATTGCATTTGGTCTTATAGACCCATTTCACTCCAATTACTTGCTTTTTTGGAGGAAATTCAGTTAGCTCTGATGTCTCATTTCTTTCTATGGCATCTATTTCCTCATCCATGGCCTTACACCATTTCTTCTCCTTAATAGCTTCTTCAAAATATATTGGATCACTATGAGAAAATAATGCAAAATTAACACTTTCATCATAATCTTCATACCTTTCATCTTGGTATATCTCCCTAGGACTCTTGGTCTTTCTTGGTAATAGGGAGGAGAGTGTGGGATCAGAATCTTCATTGCTTCTACATTGTCGACTAGCTCAGTCTTCACTGGTACTCAGCACTGACACTTAATCATGCCTAGAGGAGCTTGACAATGTCTAAATTTGCTTGCCTTTCCTTCTACTTACTCCTTCTTCTTGTTGTTCATTAGCATCTTCTTCACTCATAATTGGCACTTTACTAGAAGTGATTGGTGACTCATCAATTGAACCATACCAAGACTGATTTTTAAGACACATCTCTTGAAAGAGTCATCTTGTTGTTCAATGTGTCATACAATCTGTATGCCTTTGGTTTTGAGCTATACCCTGTGAAGATGCACTTCACACCTTTGTCATCCAATTTTTGTCTTTTTTCTTTAGGCACATGTGCATATGCAACACATCCAAACACCCTTTGGTGTTCAACTATCCATCTTCCTTGTGACCATGCTTCCATTGGAATTTTGTCATGGACTACCTTTGTAGGACACCTATTAATTAGGTAAACTACTGTTGCCACAACCTCTCCCCAAAATTTAGTTGAGAGACCTTTTTCTTTCATCATGCTCCTTGCCATTTCAACAATGGTCCTGTTCTTTCTTTTAGCCACTCTATTTTGCTATAGTGTATAGCTGGGTATGAGTTATTTCTTTATGCCATGTTTTCTACAAAAGTTTACAAAAGAATTGGAGGTATACTCCCCTCCTCTATCTGATCTTAGGACTTTGATATAGTGTCCACATTCTCTTTTAGCCTGGGCTTTAAATTCTATAAATTTTTTGAATGCTTCAAATTTATTCTTTAAGAAATATACCCATGTCCTATGACTAAAATCATCAATGAATGTCATGAAATAAGTATTGCCCCCAATGGAAGTAACTTGCATAGGACTGGCTAGGTCAGTATGCACTAATTCTAACGGATATCTAGCCCTCCTAGAATTTCTAAAATTAAAGGGAAGCCTATGTTGCTTACCCAAAATACAAGCCTCACACTTGTCACATGAATTTCCTATATGTGGAAAACCTTCTACCATTCTTTTATTTGACAACAAATTTAAACCAACATAGCCTAGATGACCATACTTGAGGTGCTATAGCTATGACGGGTCTTCAATCACACTCCTTAGAGCTAATTGTGTGTGAGGTGTAGCATCAACTTGAGATGAGAAACATGTCTCTATTCTCAAAGGAAACATTCTATTTTTTGTTATTTGAACTACTGCAAGTAAGTTCTTGCTCCCATCCTTTTCATGGATGACACACTTTTCATTCTCCATCAGCACCTTGTATCTATTTTGAATGAGTTGACAAATGCTCATCAAATTGTGCTTCATACCAGGGCTCAAATGCACATTTTCTATTTCCTTCTTCTCACCTTTCTTGGTGCGGACCATAATTGATCCTTTGTGCACTATTGGTAGGGTTCCATTGTTACCCATCTTAATTTCTAATTTGAAACTCTTGTCAATGAATGAAAACAAGGTTTCATCACGACTCATGTGGTTTCTACATCCACTCTCAAGGTACCAAACCTTAGGGCTTCCTTCTTCACCAACATTACACATGATGAAGGCAGTGGCATTATTTCCACTTCCCATATTCACATCAGCTACATTTGCTTGTCCTGATTAATCATTTTTCTTCTTTCAGTATTCATTTGCATAATGCCCATATTTATGACAGTAGTAGCATTCTACATTTCTCTTATTTGAGTTGTAGTTTTTCTTACCTCCTCTTGAAGTATTTTGTGAGCTACTTGCTCCATCTGCTCTTCCTGAGCTTTCTGCTACAGCATTCCTTTGTCCTCCATTACCTCGGCCTCTACCTCTGGAGTTTCTACCTGAGCCATTTCTTCCTCTCCCCCTTCCTCTTGGATTTTTTTGAGCCTTGAATGCTTGCTCTTGGGAAGATGAAAAAGTAGATCTGTTGATCCTATGCTCATGGGTTTGAAGTATACCCATCAACTCATCCATTGTCAAAATAGTGAGGTCTTTTGCCTTTTCTATGGTCATGACCAAATTGTCATATTTATGAGGTAAAATCCTCAATATCTTTTCCACTATCCTCTACCCTTGATAGTCTTCTCCATTTGACTTCAGTTGGTTAATCACATTGGAGGTCCTTGAATTGAAGTCTGCAACTGATTCATTTTCCTTCATCTAAAGGTTCTCAAACTCCCTCCTTATATTCTGTAGCTTTACCGTGCAGAATTTATTAGTCCCCTTGAAGTTTGTCTCAAGGATATCCCAAGCTTCCTTTGCATAATTTGCTGCTGCAATCTTTGGGAATACTATCTCTGTCATTCCTGCTTCAATAAGACTTAATGCCTTAGCATCCTTCCTCCTTGACTCCTTCAAATGAGTCTTCTATGCATTTGTGAGGGCAGCATACTAAGTTGGATTAGTCACATCATTGAACCCATTAACTACAAACTCTCACAAATCATCTGCAACCATTATGGTCTTCATCTTCTTTGCCCATGTATCATAATTTTGTCTATTGAAGGGTGGTGGTTGCTACCATATCTTTCCTACATCTCCTGACATGATAATTATCCCAAGAAAAAAAATTTTCCTAAATCACTATGGATGTGGGGCCTCAAAGCTCTGATACCATGTTAGAAATAAAAAATCAAACTTAAACTCACAACCCTAAACCTAAAATTTTGCTCGGCACTTAAAAACTACTCGGCACATGAAGGTGCTGAGTGCTAGTTTTTCTTGGCACTTGAAGGTGCCAAGTGACAGGCAACAGGTGTTGAGTAAGCTTGGCACACAAAGGAAAAGGTTTAGCACCAAAAGGATGCCAAGTGAGCTCAACTCTCATTGGAAATGCTCAGCAACGATAGATCCTGAGTGAGCTCAGCTCCAACTAAGAAAGAGGATGCCGAGTGTTCTATTCAACTAAAAACATTATAACTTAGAAATATTCTAACATGAATGCTTTCACCATTAAAACTAGAGAGCCAAGCTTTAACCTTTCAACCAAGTTTCTCAAATAAAATAAATAGAAGAGGAAGAACAATAGATTTAAGTATGCCTACTTGCATTTCTCTTCAACTGAGATTTAAACTATTACAAAATCTGGGAGCATTCGGCTTCAACCAGAAAACCCTAAAACAACCTAAACTGGTAATACTTCAAAAACTTTGAACCTACAACTCTACTAGCTGCATACAATGGTGCCTGTAGCAATCACTGCTTCAATAAGACAAGTTCAACAATAACAAACTTATAGAGAGAAAAGGGGAAATGTGTGCAACTGCAGGCACAAACTTCTTTTCTTCTTCCTTCTTTTTCTCTCCTCTGCGACTACTGATTTGCTTGATCTCTATGAATGAATGAATAAAACATTCCTTTTGTCACATTCCATTTTCGCCCTCTTTTCTAATTTCAAAATCTCACCCACCATATTTATGTTTTCTATCTATTCTACTAGTCGTCAGGTGGTAGGTGGGCGTTTGGCTCTAGGGGCAAACATCAACTACCGTATTAAATATTCCAACACTAAAACTAGAAGACATTCCTACATAATTCCAATCAAACTTGTTAAAGTTGAAATTCACGATAACAAAAGATGCACAAAGACTCATCTCTCCTCTCTTAGTCGCAATTTGCCCTTCATTTAATTTTGGGAGACCTTAGACATTAACCACATAAATTCTATTTAGAAATTCTAGTAAAAGGTGAATTTGTGTTTGGCAATGCCTGGGCATCTAAGACAAAATTCTTTAAATTATCAGATGTTCCTAAAATATCTATAAGCTCTTTTAATGAGATTTGTAAAATTTATAGCTCTTTCAACTAGGAGAGCACCTAACATCCAAGATATATTTTCATAATTAGGCTCTTTTTAGTTTTAAAAGAAAATATCTGAGAGTCATCCCTGTTAGAATGAATGAATCTTAGTCATTAAAAAGATTTAGTTGTGGACTGAGAAGATAAAAAATATACCTGCATGCCATTCTCCCATAGTTTTTTGAGTTGTTGAGCTTTGTTCTAAATAGCGTAATTTTTGAAGAGGAATCCATGAAGGAATGCATGGTAGTTTTGTGGAATAGGGCATAATATGGAGCTATGGTAAAGAAGCTGATGCCTCAACCCAACAATTTGACTGGCATAAAAAGAATGAAACTACTAACCCCGTGGACTCGTGAAACATGGAATGGGAACACCTGATGTTGGTTTTGGTGAGGATAGTTTTGAAGCCCATTGAGCTCTACAAGCACAGAAGCAACTCAGATTTCTTTAACCTGTGTAATAAAATGTTCAGATTTGGCATGGTAAAAAACTAAAGCTAAATTAGGAAGGGTAACAAGCATACCAAAGTGTTGAGATGTTGAGGATGCCACAGGTGATGATGGGGGGTTGAACTCATCTACTAGTTCTCTTCCCAAGTCCCTCAGGTGGTCATGCATTCTTAATCCAATTTGCAATTGTCCAACCACAAATTAAAATTCTTCCAAAAGACACTTATCTTTCAGTGTTTTCAGTGCATGCCGTGCATTCCATTCTAATGCCTCCCATACTCTTTCGGCTATACTCTTCTTTTTGTACATAAAACAGCAAGCATTATCCATGAACATCTATTTTTCTTCTTCAACTAGTGACTCAAAACTTATTCTCAATCTCTTCTTTACATCTCGAGGCATCATTGTTTTAGCTTTAACCAACTCTAATTTCCAATAAGTATGATCTCTTCCATGAACATGCTGCTACAGGAGCAACTACATATATAATATTTTTATGGGGGTACTTATATGTTTTAGGGTATATTTTATCATTTTAGGGTATAATTAATAGTTTCTATCACTTAGGAAATAATTGTTGTTTAGGGCACATTTTAATATTTTAAGGCATAGTTTCATGTTTTGTTAAAGAATTGAACAAAACATGTACGGGATTGGTGGTTGCCAAAAACAGTCTTGACTATTTATCTTTTTTTATATGTTCTCTCCAAATTGATGATGGGGGGGAGGATTGATTTTGATTTTCTTTTCTGTGTGAAGAAGGACTAAGATGAATAGATGAAATAAATAATATTGTAGTGCTTTATTGCTACTTGGGTATTGGTTTTATTTTATTCACACTGCAAATTGATTAGGGATGCATATCATATCCATTGGTTTCTGAATAAAGTAGAAGTCGCATTATTTTTTTGATTTAAAAGTTATTGATGTAGGAAGCCAAACTAACATAAGAACCTCTGGAACTTAATTTGCGAAAAAATGCCTCTTGCTCGCGTGAACACCATGTGAAGTGGCCTGAGTGTGGTGGAGATCAGGTAGGAGGAATGCACATTACTTTCTTCATGGCCATTTGCAGGAATGGGCTACAGTTTGAAGAAACATGTGTTTGGTAAGGCTGCATCCCTATGTGCTTACCATGAATGAACACATGTAACCTATAAAGTGTTGTTCATATTTGGTGTTTTCCCTGTAGTTTTTTTTTCAGTTTCTTCTTTCAATCCAATATTGAGCCTATTATAGGCTTTGTCCTTGTTATCTCCTCATCTCATGCCAACCTAGAACTTGAAGAGACAGCGGCAACCCTCCACAAGCATCTACAAAATTTTCAACAAGCACCTCATTCCCTGTATGTGCATAGGTTGGCCAAAGGCATGCCAACAGAAGAGTTCTCTTTCGTGTTTTATATTCATTCCTCTTAGAGGATAACCAACAGTAATCCCCACACTTATAACCACTCCAACATCACAGGTTGTGACAATAACAAGACTATTTCTTGATTTGGCTAAGATATCCATGATCAACAAAGCATCTAGTTGCTCTATGTGATCGATGTCATCTAAAACTATTAACAAGTCTAAAAAGTGGCTCCTCTCTGCGCAATCCTTGAGATAGCTTGCTCCTTCCTCTATACCTATAAAATTCAGATTTTCTTCATCAAAGAGATCATTGAGAAGCTTACTTTGCATTTTAGGTAGTTCACTCTTCATAGCAGCTTCTAGTACATCAAACAAAAATGCTGACTTAGAATACTTTGATTGGTTCCTGTTAAACAACTATTTGGGAAGAGTTGTCTTGCCAATTCCACCCATGCCGAAAATACCAACAATGAAGGCTTATGCTTCCTTCCCTGCAGCCTGCACTGGTTTTCAAAATCATGTAGAAGCTCATCGAGGCATCACCTTTAGAAATCTTTCACCAGATTGTTGAGCCCTACTAGATATTTGGCAACATGCAAGCATCATTTCCTGACGACTTCCTTTTGTACTACTGCACCTATGTTTTCATAGTCCCTAGAACTTAATAAAATAAAAATAGATTTCCATTAGAAAATAGTGAACCAGATTTGAAGGGAAAATAGATTTATTTGCAAAGTAGATGAAACCAAAAGCACAGAAAGATTACTAGTGAAATTCTTCTCTAGCTACAAATGAAATATTTTGAAGGGCTTCCTTCCACTCGCTAAGCTTATCCAGATATCTGCCCTTCTCCTTAAATTTAATGAACAAGACAGCATATTGTCCCCTTTCTATGTGGCGGAGTTCCCATGGCTCTACCTCATAAAACACGAGAATAATTTTTGCCTTATTTTCTAACATTTGGACCAGCTCCATCCAAAACCAAGGTGATCTGCATATCCTTTGGAAAATATGGCAATGTGTACCTTGGTAGAGTGTATGGATGTCTTAATAGTAGATGGAAAAGAGTTTCCTAATTATTTCTCTCGAGAATCAAGAAACGCCCAAATCCTTAGCTGCTAAAGGGAGTTGTAAAGATGAGTAGCAAGAGTAAGTTTGACATTAGGGCCTCTATGGTTGATGAAAACATCAAATGATCTCGAAGATTCCAAAGCCTTCCATCTTTGGCTAGGGGGTTCAATTCCATAGAAGGCATTGAACTCCTCTTTTTGAGTGTTAGATGAAGAAGAAGAAGATGCCATGCATTCCAAAGAAAATGCTAAAAACACGTAAAAGAACATAAATAGAGCAGCAAGAATGTGTAATGAAAGATGAGTTTATGAAAGAGGAGGAAGGCTCATGTGGAATATATAAATAAATATGAGCAAGATGAAGAACCCATTGTTTCCAAAGCAAACAACAACAACATGTTAAGAATTAGAAACAAAGCTAGGAGTTGATTGCAGTATTCGTAATGAAATATGAGTTCCTGATCAACCGCATGCAGGAACTATTGAGCCTTCTCAACTATTTCCTTGAGAAAAATAAAAGGGAAATGTACTAAGAAATGATACAAGAAATGACATGTAGAAAATGCTTAGAAATTTGCATTGGGCCCTTTCCACGAAACATCAAAGACAATAAAAAAGAAAATCACAAGGTTAAAAAGGAAACAACTACTTGTTGTAAACATGGATGGGAGGAGAAACTCAAACATGAATAATTAATTTACTTTTGACACTACTTTCATAGACTGAAAGGAAAGTCAATTTGACTCACTTTATAGTCTGTCTTTCAGCCACAAATAAGGAACAAGAGCTATGGTCAAGCTTGAGTCCTTGCCTTGTGAAGGGCGGGGAATAATTAGAGGGGGTAATATGAGGATGTATTTTATGGTATATTGGGGAGGCAATTGGTTAAATGTTTGGTATTGTATTTTATGGTACATTGCATCACATAAGTTGAAAATGACATGCTTTGACAAGGGCCTATACAAGACAATTCTATATTTTAAAAGTAGGTGTAGAATTGATCAAACAAATAAGTAACTTTAAGCATGAGTTTGGAAAATAAACTTTCTAGTTGAAAGTACAAAATAAGAAATACACATTGTATGAGCTAGTTTATAAGCAATCAAAATCTAAAAAGAAACTTCAAAGATTTTTTTTTAAAAAATTGTCAATATAAGATGTGTATTATTTTATTTCACAAGCCATTGCTTTATATACACATCATTAAAATGTAAGATTGATTGTGTATAATTTTATTTCAATCTTCAATACTATGAGACAAACTCTTGAATCATTTTCACATACTCTTACATAGTCTTACACGATGATAATAGAAGAGAACTCATTTATCATGACATAAATTGTGATAAAAAATGTCTGATAATCCAATTCACAAACCAAAGTAAGACAAGTTAACAATTTCCCAATTTTGTCTTCACTATTTGACTTCCATTTTGAGATGATTACCTCATTTGGTTTTATACACTCATGGTGTCTCTAGATTGGAAGTTAGTGGGCACACAAGGTTTAGATAGAAACAAGGGAAAGAATATTGCTTTTATAAACCTAAAAACAGCTCACAATTGTCATTTACTCCTCAAAATCCTATCAAGCAGCCATGTTATTTGTATGACTACTTACAATATCCATTTCTTTCTTCATCTTGATTTATGACCCACTAATTAAAGCTTGTGTATGACTTTGTGAAGCCATGTAACCCCAACAAATAGGCACCATAAATACAAACAAAAATAAGATCTTTTTGTACTAGGTACTTTCTCATAGAAAAATGCTTAAAATAGTTGAACTAAGATTATGGTAATGACTAAAACCTATTTTTCTTCCTCTCTCCTTCCTTGTAATGGCCCTTTGAAATTATTTGTGTGGTTAAGTAAGGCATTAACCCGAGTTAGGTGGGGGTGTGACCAGGGTTAATAGGGGAGAGTCATAGATAAGGAAGGTAAGGAGAATATAAGAAATGAGTTGGGTTTTTAAATTTTTTTTGTAATGTAGTGCAATGGCGTGCTTGAAGAAAGAGCAACTTCATTATCATTTGATTTGATGCATTTGTTTTCAATTTTCATCTTTTTCTACTAGGGAAGCTCGTTGAAATTATTCAACTCCACATCCCGTTCAAACACGGCTAAAAAAAACAATAAAAATTGAGTGTACAATGTTCTAGAGTGTGTTCATACAAGCTCTATTTATGAATCCAAAGGAGGCAAGAAAAAGATTGGTTCAATTTTGGGGATACTCATGTCTGCATAGAAGTAAAGCATACTATCAAACATGACAAATTTCATCGATAGGGTTCAAACCACGAACGTCTGGTTTGCTGAATTTGATGATTGAGTGGGAGGAAATATATGTTACTGGTGTCAGCCATGGCAAACAATGAGTATGAACAATTTCAGGGGGTAAATAAATGAAGAGAAATCTAGAACTAAGAACATTCTAGAATTCATTTTCCTAATTTTTGTGCTAAAAAAAATTAAATTTATCTCGCAACAAAATTACTATTAGCCAATCACAAAATAAGAATTTTTGATTGAAAATTAATTTAAAAAGAAAATCATTTTTTAACTTTAGAAATGTACTAGTTTTGATGATAAAAATTAATTGTTTAGGGGTCAACAAGAACATTAGTTCCCTGCCTATATAGGCAGGGACTAATAATGCGAGTTTGATAGTTTCTTGACATATTCCAAACCCAAATTCCATAGCGAAAGAAAATAGTTAGAAATTTGTGTTCATTCTTTTCCACGAAGCATCAAAGGGATAGAAAAAAACAACAATGAAGTTTAAAGTAGATAAACTGGTTCATAGACGAAAAGGAGGTTGGAATTGACACTCTCAGCCAATATAAGAGAAAACTGTCAGTGGCATGTTCAGTGGAAAGAACCCTCTTGCCAAGCACTTTTCTTTTGTACAAGTTTATATATCTCATCATATTATCATAGAAAAAAATAAAATTCATTTTTAGGTTATATATATATATATATGTTGAATAGTCAATTTCTATTAATAAATAATACAATAAGATTATAATTCACAAAAAAGGGTCTGAGGATACAAGATCACCCCACAAAAATTTCACACGGTCGTGGCCAGAATCAAACACTATTCATAAATAAAAAAACATAAATAGCAACTTTAGGTGGCCAAAGTAGTGCCTACTGAGGGTGTTGGTTCATCACGATCATGAAAATAGCAATCATCTTTGGGATTGGGGGGTGGCATTAGTAGCAGTAGCAGTAGGATTAGTGGAAGCCTCTGCATCTTTAGTCTCTAGCCATGGAGGAGAAATTGCTAGGTCTAGGCAAGGCCATTTCCTAGAAAGTGCCCACCGAGCACTAAGAGGAGGATTCGGGGACCAGTGAGAGCCACCAGGGGGTAGGGAAGCTAAGCGACACCTCCATCCACCATTGTCGCCACTAGGAGAGGAATGGTGAGAAGCCTCAGAGTGCGGGGTGTGTGAGTGGTGACTTGAGGAATGACACTATGAATGGTAGCCTCAAGGCATTGAGGTATCAGCTGAAGCATCTAGAGGAACTTTGGTAATAGTGTAACGGGAATTGCACTAGTGGTTCAGCAGCTCTTGCAGGTGAGCCATCTCCAAGGCCAATTTGTTAGCTTGCACCTAAATTTGCATAATTACATTAAAACTGAGTGAAAAGAGCAACATTCCTATCTTTCCATAGAGTAAAGAAGATCTCCATCCTAAAAGTATGCCAAATCTATGTGAATTTCCAAGGAATTCTCAGGGAATCACCCAATATAACCATGTGCCAAGAAAAAGGTTCAGGCCTAAACTGCTTGAAGAAGTCATGAATCTAGTGCCAATAATTTTTGGCATGCCTCCAAAACTAGCAGATATGCATGAAAGACTCTAGTTGCCCACAAAAAGGGCATCTGGGACTTGGAACCCCAATATGCTTGAGCTAAGGCCCAAGGAGAAGACCTTGGAAGGCAAAACACTAAGCAAAATGGAAAATCTTGGGTTTTTTAATAGAACTCCATATAGTGTCAAAGTGTTTTCTCCAGTGAGAAAGAGAAGATTACAAATGCCATCTCTGATTGAGCATATCCACCATTAGTAGATTGGGAGAAAGCCATTTATATCCTAGACCTGACTTGTAATTGGAAAAAGGAGTGGTATGCATACCACTTCCAATCATGCCACCATGATCTAATAGACTGAATACCCACTTTAGGAATTAAGTGAACTGGAATTGAAGACATCAATAAGTCAAAAGTCTATCGATCTGAATGGATAACATGGTACTAGACTTGCATATCTTCCCAGGAACTAAAACTCATGGTAACCCTAGAGAAAAGATCTTTGGGAGTTTTGATGCCTCATTTGAGAAAATGCAGAGCACTAGCACCTTGGGTCTTGGCAATGTGAGTAACCTGAATGGAAAATAGGGGAGACCATCAAATGGTTTGTTGATTCAAGGAGAGGCCATTGCAAAACTCATCACTAGAGCTTCCCAAGCCTTCCATATGCTATTGATAACTAAAGACCCTTGTATGATCATTGGCTCATGCATGATAAGAAGGGTGTGGAAACCAATCCCTTTCCAAAAAGGCCTATTGATGGGAAAGTCAGAAGAGATGCAATGCTGAACAAAAATCTAGGCTTCATCTCTAGAGATGGCATGAATAATCCATTTGGCACAAAGAGCAAGGCCTTGTTTCTATGTGGAGAGAAGGCCAAGGCCGCCCGATTCTTTTGGGAGACAACAAAAATCCCAAGCAACTTTGTAAAAGCCATGATGATCAGAACTAGAAGCCCACAGAAAATCTCTGAGGAGTCTTTCCAACTTCTGGTAGGAGGGTTTAGAAGGAGCCCAACAAGAAGAATAGTAGCCATGAGTAGTTGCAAGAAATTTTGAGCAAATCTAGAATTTTCCCATAAGGGAGAGTGGTTTTGTAAGCCAATAATCAAGCTTCTTGGTGATCTTGACAAGCACAGCATTCCATAGTTCAATAGGAAAAGCTTGAAAAGAAAAAGGAATGCCAAGAAAGTGAAAAATCTCCCCATGAGTAACCCATTTCCATTCAAACTACCTAACCCATGGTGGAGCTTGCAAGAATGACTATCGGTAGCAAAGCATTTTATGCCATTGAATAGCAGATCTAGAGGCTTGACAAAAAGTGTCCATGAAATTTAAGGCATTTTTGATGTTTTGTTCATCCTCCAAAAGAGTGAGGAAGGAATCATCAACAAAATGACCATTGACTAATTGGGAAGATGATTCGGGAAAGGAAATGCCATGAACTAGTCCAAAGGACACAAATTGAGCTAGCACATAGCCAAATTCTTAAGTATGAATTTGATATTTCATTTATTTATAATGGCATCTAAGCTTTTAGTATGATAGGCTTTAAGATAAACTTTGCACAGATCAAGACCTATATGCTTCTAGAGGTGTTTGGAAAATTCATAGGGAAACCCATCACACATAGGGGATTTATCATCAGCCATCGAGTAAACCACCTCCTTAAGGTTTCTGAGGGAAAAATGTTGCTCATAGAAAGCACATTGCTCAACTGCTATGCGGTTTGGAGTAATAGAGATACACTTTCTGAGAACTTCCTCCTAAGCAACCAAATTTCCCTATGAAGCAGAAACATTCTCATGGTGATGAAAAAATGCTTGTAGGATGTTAGGGAGATCAGAGAGAACAATAGTACCCTGTTTGAATTTTTTAATCCCAACATTGGTATGATGGGCTCAAAGAGCCTAGAAGAACTCCTTCAAAGCCTTATCTCCAACCACCAACCAATGAAGACAAGCTTTGAATTAGGCTCCTTGAGTGGCATAGTTATCAGTAACTTGTTTATCATGGCAAAGTTTGGCATGCTGGATTTGCAAATCCACATCAAAAGGATTAGGCATGAGAGGCTAAGAGGCTTTTTTGAGTGCAAAAATAGTGGCTTCATAAGACTGCTTTCTAAAAATTGCCAACTACCTCCCATAAATGCGCAAAAAGTGAGCAGTTCTAGTAATGGCATCATTCCACCATTGGATCCATAATGTTTGAGATTGTAGACATGGCACCAGGTAATAGACACATAGGATATGTGTGATGGTGGAAAAATGTGTTAGCACATACATGTTGAGGAAGAATTGTGACTTGACAACTTTATGGGCAGCTCTTCGCCATGAAATGACAAAATAAATGGGATAGTGGTCTGATAACATCACATTTGGCAAGGGAATGATAGGTAAATCACAATCCTCAAAAAAGGAGAAAAAAGATTGACCACTAATCATGGCATGATCAAGATGCTTTAAAATGCAGTCAGAGCCAGCTCAAAAGTTGGACCAAGTGTGCCAAACCCCACTATGCTAGTAGCGGTTAATATTGGGATCAAAAAGGCCCAATTTATTGTGCATGTAGTACTAGGCTTCCCTTTCCCCAACTATCCAAGAAAAAGGGAAAAATTTCATCTTTGTTAGAGGCCACTTCAACCATATTGAAGTCACCACACATAACCCAAGTAGCTGGAGGCCAGTTGTCAGCTAGCCAGCCCCACATCTAGGATCTTTCCACAACATCATTAGAAGCATAAACATTAACAACTCCAAAAGAATGATTGCTAATGGAAAGAAACAGTCAAATAATTCTATGCATGGGGTTAGAACCATGCGAAATAATAGCAGAATGAAGATGAGGTGACAAGAGAGTAACTACACCACCTCTGCCAGCTTCATGTTGAGAGGAAAGCATAATACCATCCTACCATATGATGTGGCCAGAGGAAAGCATGAAACTAGAAATCTTAACTTCTTACATACAAAGAAAATCTAAATTACCAATTCTATGGTGGGTGTCCTAGACATATTACTTTCTGGAGAGGTCTGTAAGACCTTGTACATTCCATGAAAAAAAATTCATGAAAATTCTTTCATATCTTCCTCATCCTCAAGAGATGAGTAGCTATTTTTCAAGAAGGTAGAAATCAGGTTGAAGTTACAAGATAAATCTTCTGGACTTACAACTTGCTATTTCACCTCTAGTTTCTTTGTACATCTGAGAAGACTACAAGAATGTCGTGCCACATGTGGTGCTATGGAAGAAGCAACAAGAGGTGTACGAAACACAGCCAAGGTGGAAGCCCTGGTGGTTGCCTTAATCCCTTGCAAACCAATAGGGTTTGAAACCTACAAGACACTTGGAATAGGTTATGCAGAAACTACTTGCATCCCTATGCTAGCTAGGATTTGCACTCCTATTGGGATAGGAGGGACTATTGTAATTCCCTGCCAAGGGATCCAAAAGAATTAACGTTAAGTTTTTACTAGGTTTTCCAAACTTTTTTTTTTTAAAACAAGAAAGATAAATCCTTCACATCAATCACATAGTAGTAGAAGCAATGGCATACAATCAACTGTAAACATACATAACATGTTACATTCCTTAAGGATCCCAAGATGTTGAGTCACATTTAAATTTAATTAATTCTAAGTCTAACAACTACCACATCCACATGAAAGAATAATAAGAAAGCCCAATGTCCATTTAATATACATTTGTTCTAAATGCCTCTTGGCAAATTAATTCAGAATGCTCAATCATCCACTGTACATGTCATGAGGTATGAAAGGCTTAAAAGAATATACATAAGTAGAAATAAAGATACATCATCCTCCAAGAATCCATTATAGAAAGTATAATAAAATAAATGAAACCATATACCATACATGATTCATCCATCCATCATAAAAGATATAAACATCCAACATGAAATACAACTATCCATCTATCATAAAACACAACTACTTTGGTTCCTTCCAACCATTAATAACATCATTAGACCATCATGGGCCCTAGCCATCCCCCACGCATAACATCCCAAGCCACCAAAAAGATCATCAATACTATCATAACAGGGATGTGACACCTAAAACATGCTACAACATATGCATAAATAATTCTAACATGCTACAATAAAGCATAAGTAAACAACATCATCTAAACATGATAAACAAGCATACCAAGAAGCTCCAACCATGGTGAGTACATACGGATCTCAAATGGTAAGAGTGAAAAAATCACTACCACCCAACCTTGTGGAACCTAAATGGTCCACTCCCACCACGCTGAGATAGTCTCAAGTCCCAAATAGGATATCAAATCACATAACACAAGTACTCTTTAAGTCCAGGAAATCTTAAAAGTATACTAACTCAAAGGTTCCAACACATAGATTCACATCTAGACCCAGAGGCACCACAAAGACACATAGGAATCTACTATATAAGAGGGCAAGTGTCATTGCACAAATCACGTTTGGAGTTACTCGAGTAATCCCTTAGGAATGTTGGGTCCCTAGTGATCCCTACGGCCACTAGTATCCTCTCATACTAATGAGGCATACTACAAAATGCAAGGTCATAACCAAGTGTTCTCTCTACTCCCACCCTAGTCTATACTAGCACTCGAGGCATGGGCGAGAACATACAATTAATCTTGTTAGGTTCATTTTACTCTCATTTAGTGTAAATGTTATCACTTATTAAAATGACTTACAATGAGCTACCCTGGTAGCCACTTAGGGCCCCAGCCCCCATTGCAAGCCACTTCCTAACACTACATATAGATAACCTACCCTAAGTTCATGAAATCACAAATCATAGAAAAATCACCTCAGTCCTATACAAGTGATTGGAAAGCATCATAAGTATAATCCACAATAATCACATCAGTTCTCCATAAGCAACTGAATAGCATCAAATGATAAATCACAATATCCATCGGTTCTCCAATGAGAAACCAAAAAATATCCCACAATATCCATTGGTTCTCAATGAGCAACCAGAAAGCATCCCAAAAAAATACTGATCAAAGACTCCAAAATGGTCAAGTCAAACATGTCACAACATGACATCATCAAGACCAAATCATCATAAACATCTCAGTCCTCTCAAAGAGATTGGAATGCAAATCAAATATAATTGATCGATGACTCAAAAATGGTTAAGTCAGGCATCTCATAAATATACACCTCAGCTTCACACAAAGAAATTAGAAAGTAATGACACACAGTAAATACATCCATCATAGAGCATACTCAACACATCACCATGGTTGGGTTTAGAAAGATCGAGACCAAATCATCATAACATCACATTCACAAACCCTTGAGCCTCTGGTAACAACCTAGGATTGGTCAATGCTAGGACAAATCTCGAACACCGCATAATATAGATAACACATAGAAATATAGAATAGTCTCACAATTTGGTTTATTCTTGATAATATAATGTTAATTCAGATGTACGAGTTTCTATTCTCATTTCCAGTGTATAATCTAGGCACTTATGATTTACAATATATCCCTTAACCTGTTCTTATATTTAATTAGAATCAAGCTATTAACCTAATTCAATTTTAAATCAATTTTCTAAAATTATCTAAAGACAAGTTACTTATCAAAATAAATAAGTAGTTTATAAATTTACAATTTTCATTTAACTATATACATCATTAATCAATTTTAATTAAACTCATTTTTAATTAAATTAACTAATGATTATCCAACTAAGTACCAACTCAACAATTACTAATTATAATAATTAATAACAATTACTAACAACTTTATGAATTAAAAATAAATAATATTTAAATAAATTATTATTTAAATTAATAAATAATAATAAAACTTTATTAATATCTATTATTCAAATAATAACTAAGAATTATTAAAAATCTAATTATTATTATTAAATAATAATTAATTATATTATTCAAACCTTTTTAATAAATATTTTTAATTAAAATAATAAAAAAATAAAAATTAATATTATTAAAAATTATTAACAAATTTATTAATTTAAAACTTATCAAAAAAATCAAATTGCATTCATATTAAAAAGGGCATGCATTAAAATTTCTTTTAAACATATAACAAAGCGGTTAATAACCGCTGCCTACATTGTACGCAGTGCAAGACTGCTGTCGCAGTCGTCTTGCGTCAGTAGATATGACTGTGTACAACGGTTGCCTATTGTACTTATGTATAGTAAAGGGCTAGGGGTTGGTTAAGCTGCCCCTTCCCTATCCACTTTTTTTTTTTTTTAAATTAATTTTTTTTTAATAAAAACTTTATTATATGTTATTATTTATTAAAAAAATTCTTAAATATATAATTTATTTATTTTATAAAGTTTATTATATTATAAATTTTATAATTATATAAAATTAATTAAATAACCTCTATTTTTTTAATATATATATATATTTTTTAAAATTTGATCTTCATATTGTTCTGATAGAAGAAATACTACTAACCATCCAAAATTTTTAATCTAGAATTTTCATTGTAAAATTCAACACCTTCCCAAATATATCCTATTTTCTTTAATCTAAAAGACAGTTTTCTTTTAATTGATTTATTTTTCTTATAATCATACTATAACAATATACTTATCATAGATTCAGAACCAAGGCATAAAAGATTCACACAATGAAATCTAGAGACTTGATTTTTTTAACAATCACAAAGAAGACAGGAAAGGATAATTGCATAATTAATTAGCGATCAAAACACAAGACCCTACCTAAGCCTGATGCTAATATGTAATCCCCAAAAATTGTGAGAGAATTCACTCCTCTTCAAGAACTTTTCTATAAAAATCTTTCCTAGATTTCTCCTTCTAAAATCCGCTTCGAAAATTCATCTCCAAAATCTATCTCTTGAAATTCATCAAGCTCACATCCAAATTTGTCTCTCAAATTTTATGTCTCCAAAATTCTTGTCCATCAAAATGAACCTTCCATCGATAATAAGGAGTTCTCTCTCCTTAAATTAGGGAACCAACTATACGCTCACCTGGGATAACTCTGTGCTTACAAGACTCAACTCCAAATTTAGCTTTTATTAATCTTTCTTTTATCTGTTCATGCATGTTATGTTGATTATTAAATAACTTTATTTAATTTTCCACTTGACTTCTATTTTGAATTAATTTATAAAATTTGGTTCCATGTAATTAAATATCTTTATTGAATTCACATGTTTTATCTTTTAATTAATTTCTATTATTTTAATTTCATGCACATATCATGTGAACTAAAATCTTTTTAATAATTTAATATCTTTTTCACTCTTAATTTATTTTTAGAACTTTAATTGATAAAATATTTATTAACTTAAATAACAATAATATTTAACATTTATTTAAAAATGAACTCTAAATATATTATTATTAAATTAAATAAATATTATCACGTTCTAAATTTAAACATATAACTTTTATATTCAAATTTAATTCCTTTATACTTAATTAATATCTTAATTAATTAAATATAATTAAATATTAAAATATCATAATAATTTTGAATTAAATTAAATCATGAATTAATATTTTAATTAGACTTAATTAATAGAAAATACATCAAAGACTCATAAAACAACATACGGAAACCCATCATAGAAAAACACATACCAAATCAAACAAAAGGGTTATTATCACGAATTAATGTCATTCGATGCATTCAGAGGGTACTGACTTAGATACTTGTCCTAGTTTTCAATTAGGATAAATGGCTTAAAGGTTTAGGATTTGGACTTAAGAATTTATCTCCTCTCTCTTACAATTGAGATAATGTGATAGGGTACGCTCATCCTAGCAATTCAGGGAAGTTGATACTTAGTACCTGCAACCTGCATAAAATCCACACATGTACAGACACAATATTCTAAGCTAGACAAAGAATGGTAGGAAGTGGTGCATTGTGTAGATCCTGAATAGTAGGTGACTATGACTCCCTTCCTTAACCACATCAGAAATGCCATACATAAAGAAAATAAACATGCACACCATACACATGTAGTATGGGGTAAGTATCCATAAGAAACACATATTATAATCCATCTAACTTAAACATCATCAATAACTAAAATCTCTTGAATAATCAGCATACATACATGAAATGTAGAGTACCAAGTAATCTCATCATATAATCAACTAAATCTGAAACAATATTTGAAAATCTGAAAGTAATGCTACTAAACATCAAGCATAAAACTGGCTTAAAAGGGTTTGGCAATGAAAGAAAAAATGTGAAGTAGGGGCAAGCACTACAACTATAGTGACCACCACATATGACTATTTAGGAGCCAAAGGAGTCAAGGAAACCATGCCCTTGTGCCCAACAGTAACCCATTCTTATTTTTTCCCTTTGGTTGGTTTAGCAGTAGCTTCTTTAAGCAGGGGTTTAACCCTAGGCATAGCCAAAGGGCAATCCTTGATCTTATGTTCTATAGAATGGCACCTATAATAGGTGTTGGGGAGGTTCAAATAGAGCACCTTTTGAGAGAAGGTTTGATCCCTAATCTGGAATTCCGCAAAATCCTTAAGATCCTTGGAAAGATCAACCTCGACAAAAATGCATCTTTGTGGGTGAGCATTGAAAAATTTCTCATGCTCCTTTGTGATGACTTTGTCTAGGGTATTGGAAATGGACTCAATAAAAGGCCAACATGGCAAGGGTAAACTGGGGAACTTGACCCACATAGGAAGCCTAAGGTTTTTATCATTAGAGACTATGAAGTCTCACGACCATTTTTTAAAAACAAGCATAGACACTTGGGGTCATTGTTCTACTTGCGATCGATTAGCAAAGTGAAATTTAAAAAAAAATTTGTTAAGGTTTTGCACATCATTAAGGTAGACTCCATGAGGAGTCCATTGCTTGTTAACCCATTCTTAGAGCATAGCTTCAAGAGGAGTCATACCCACAAAATACCCTATTAAGATAGGTTGTTCTAACCAATCACATGCAACATCAAATTCTTGTAAAGGAAGGATAATATCAGGATTAACTCATGAAAAACCTTCGAGATGAATTTGCAAGGGCATTTGTTCTACAGAGGTGACATGGCTATCCAAAGCAACATTCTGAACACTAGTAACAATTAGGTCACTACTGGCCCAAGCCATTATAAACTAGCCTAAAAGCTCCCACTAAAATTGTGGTGTGACAAGTGGAAACAACATAAGGAGAGCTTAGCCAAAGAGTCATACGTAAGAAAATTGAAAGTTTGCATGAAACCCTCTACAAATGGACATATTGTCCAACAAACAACGCTTACAATTTTTCTTTCCTAATTATTTATATTTTAATTAATAAGAATTTATATTATTTAAATATATATAAATTTTAATATTTAAAAATTATTTTAAAAAATAATTATGTTACAATTGTAGAAGGTACAAAATTCTAATAAAATTATTACTAGTCATGGAGAAAAAGTCATGACACTATTGGTGCTCTTAATTGATATGAATATGGTGTGAGTATTACAAGTGGTGAAGGTATAAATTGCATAAAATTAAGGAGAACCATTGTAGAATTGAATTTTATTGTTTAAGCAAAAGGTTTAAAGATCCAAAATTTATTTGATGCTTCTAAGTTATGACATTATTGGTGTTACTAATCAATATAAATATAGTGTGACTACCATGAGTTGGTAAAGGTATAAATTGAGAAAAATTAAGAAAATACATTTTAGAATTGATTCTTTTTTTAAGGAAAAATATCTAAAGACCCAAAATTTACTATATGTGCTCCTAAGTCATGACATTATTGGTGATGTTAATTGATCTAAATATGGTGTGACTACAATGAGTTAGTGGACATACGAATTGAAGAAAACTAACAAGAATTATTGTAAAATTGACTATATTGTATGTGACATTGGATTGGAATTTCAAAGAAGGCATTATTCATTGATTCAAAAAATTACTAACTTAAAAACTATCAAGAAGAAAGGCTTCAAATCCCAAGGGGGACATTGCAAGTATTTAATAGAGTGAAAAATTAGAGCTCAATGAATATAATGTCATTGTTATTGTATACACATGGTTTTGTGGCACATGATCTTACTTTACCACTAGTTTTATTTGTGTAAGTTTATGTCTATAAAAGAAAATACATGTTGGTGGTTATGGTTGGCTAGTGGATTACCTTTTTATTATTGAGTTGTTCTAAAGGTTGTATTTTTTCAGTGTGGCATGGGGTATGTAGATACACGATTCAACACAAGGGGTTGCATTAGAGACTTTGGTGTTTTAGAGATGTTTATTATAAATCTATAAGTTCTTTTTGCTTTATTACTAGATAATACAATAGAGTATGGATTCTTTTGGAGACTTGATTTCTTTTCTTTTTGAGTGTATATTTGTATCTAAATAATTTGAAATCCTCACTTGAATAAAATAGGATGACCCTAGTTTTTAATAATGTGAAAAATTCTTTGAAAGGAACTCTAAAACCCTTTTACAAAATAGAACCATATACATTTGTTTCAAGAAACAAAATTTTTTTGAATATTATTTCAAAATTACATATATTAATGATATAACTTATCAACCATTATACTTAATAAGTCCACACATTTCCACTATTCCCCTTTCCTTTCCTTTACCCTAAACCCCTTCTTTACTACTCCTTTCCTCTTAAGAAATTTTGCAACGCTCCCACTTAAATTATAAGAATATCTCCCATCATGACATTAACCATTGTAATTATCTATTTCCCTTGACATGGCCTAAGGCCATGGTGACATGGAATTGAATCTTTTATATCCTCTATAAAAGTCAAGCTCTCAACTACAACTACAAAGCATATGATAATTGCACTCAATTCTGAGCACTTGGGATAATTTTGGTTTGTACCAATTTCAATAGCTCCATCCATACCTATAATATTTGCTTCCTAAAATAGATTTTCCTTTAAATTTGAATCCACTCCATTGACTACTATTTCGATCATATCTAGCCCCACTAATAGTAGCCTCTAAACCAAAATATTGTCAGTTCCATCTTGTTGGAAAATAAATAAATTATACCAAGTACATTCCAACTACTTTGACCACTGACCAAAGAGGCTTCTAGACAATTAAAAAATCAGCACTTTCTAGATTATTCTTCCAATCTCAAAACACTTTCTATAGTATTCTTCTAGTTTCCAAATTTCTTTATTGATGTACAAATTGATTATAAATTAATGAAATGGACCTATAATGTCTGAGCCCATTTTGGGTTTCCAATATGGTATCAGAGATGGTGGTAGGTAGTCTAGGAGACTAGAGAGAAAAAGAATATTGAGAAATTTTTTGTTGTTGTTGAAAGTGTTTATAAGTGTGATTGGAATCTTCTTCAAGTGATTTCTCAAAAGAAGAAGAAAAATGGACTATTTTAGGTGAAGAGGGTTGCAAAATCTATTGTTTCTAAACATTAGAGTGTCTAGTTTAATCAAAAAATATTGTGAGATGAGGTGTGTTGCTACTCTAGATCACTCCAATCAAAGTAAAAAATGATGTGTTGTCATAAATCATGACATGGTAGATGCCAAAGATTTCAAAGCTACTAAGACAAAGGTTTCATAGTATCAACTAAAGAATGGGAGGCCACTGGTAGAAGATTTCAGAGCTTTCAATTTTTAAAGCTAAAGATCACCACAACTAATACATGTTTCAAGATTGGAGGGGAATCATTGGTTATTAGTTTATGTTTTAGATTATGGTAAAAATAGGTTTTGAAGGGGGCCCAAAACCCGAATATAACAACAAAAAAGATAGAGCAATAAAGTCCACTAGGTCCTACTAAAGAAACAGTTGTCAAAATCAGGGTTTATAAGGACTTGAAACCATTAAATAAGTCCCAATATGAAGGTTTTACAAGGACCTAGAACTTGGTAAAAGACAAAGACTAGAAAATAGTACCAAAAACAAAAACCAGATTCCACAACCAGAAATTGAGACCTAAACCAAGACAAAACTAGAAAATAGAACCTGTTGAAGACTACTATTGCAACTCTTTAATCATTTTGGTGACCTCTTTTCCAATATCTATAGTGTCTAGTATAGAATCAGTAGCCAAAGAAACAACAGTCTCTAGAGCCCTCTTCCTTTTACTCTACCTGGTCCTCTTGCTTGGTCCTCCTAGAGATATAATTTCCTCATTTGCCTGCTTGCCAAGACTAGCAGCAACTACACAGATACTTGAAGTCACTTGTTCCATTTTAGTCCCACTTTCCTTAATGAGCATCCATAAGTTTTGTTCATACTCTTTTAGTTTATTTGGGATATGACCCACTTGCACTTCCATTTGGCTAATAGTGACACGATCAGCTTCCTGGTTATGTTGCATAATATCCATTTTCTTTTTAAGACCCATAATTTCATTGTATATCCATGAATCAACCTAAAGCATGGAATCATATTTGAGCTTGATTGAATGCAAAAAGGATAGCTTAGTTTCTCTCTATGATGAATCACTAATATCCTATTCTACAACCTCATGAGGAGGTGAAACCACCTTCTCTGTCTAATCCTCAACCCAAGTGGTGGTCAGGTCCTCATTCAAAATAGTGTCTGCAATAGTCTCTTCTTTATAAACACCAGATTCAATCTTATTACCCTCATCACTAGTATTTCCCTGATCAGAATTATCTTCACTATTTTCTTTCAAGTCCTCTATCCCACCTTTTTCTTTAATTTTTGGATAACCATCTAAATTGGAACTAAAATCCCCAACATCCGTACCTTCATCTTCCTCAAGGATTTCATTATCTTTACTATCAGTATCTATAGATTGAGAGTCATCTTCCATCAAATTTTTTTGAGAATGTGAAGTATTGTGTCTTATCCTCCTCTGTTTGTCGTTAAAATTCTCATCCTTCTTGCTTTTTTTGGAATGAGAGCTAGAGATAGAACCCTTCTATTTGTCCAAAGAAGGAGTAGAAATAGTGGACTTGTTTTTGCAATAACCCTCAATGAGGAGAATCAAACATTCATGCAATATAGGATGAGACTCCTTTTTTCTATGGGCATGCAAATTTTGAAGCAAAGAGAATTGCAAATAGAAGGGAAAATAAAGTCTATCCATATACCTAAAATGATTCAGGAAGACAAAATGAAACTTATGAACTCTTTTATTTCTACCATCAAGGATGAAATACTCACAGGTATAGGAGAGCACATCTTGCCAAATTTCCTTTATTTGGTCCAAGTTGTAGAAATATCCATTCTTTGCTAAATTTTTCTCCTCAGCCTCTATCCTTGGAAATTTTTTGAATGCTACATTTGAGATGCTTGTCTACTTAGTGAATTTGATACCTTCCATGGGTAAACTTGTGATTTCAGCTATGAAATCATCCATTAATTTCACAATGACACCATGTAGGGATACCCTAGCATTAGTCCAATTTTTGAAAAAGGCCATGGTGACATGCAGTTTAAACCCATGCAGTCATTCTAAATAGTTGGTCACCTTTCCTTTTTGTAAGATCTTCCATATATCCTTCGGATCCTTCCAGACATCACATTTACTGGGTTCTTGTTTACTCGATTCACCTCCCACATGCAAAGTATTACTTAGAGACCCAAAAATGAGAGGAAGCCAAAAGCAGAGAGCAACTAGGTAAAGCTAGAACCAAATTTTCACATCAAATAAAACCCTCTTTGGAAATGATACATGAAAAGCCCATAATGTAATCACATAAGTGTACCTTTTCGGGGAAGGAACGCTAACAGTTGTAGCCCCACTATCTAAAATCATTAGTTTTCTAATCTTCGCATATCTTTCCCACCTTTGATTGAATGACATCATAATTAATAAGTGCTTTTAGATCAATATTCTTATTAATTTCACCGACCCACATCATCTAATATCCCATTTGGAATGAATGGTTAGCCACCCAATCAACAACCCCATTGGCCTATCGATATGTATGGGAAAAAATAACTTTTTCAAATTTATTAAAAAGAGATTTAATCTCTATGACCATTGTCTCAATCGATCATGTAATTGCATTTTTATTATTAAGAGTATTTATAATATTCAATGAGTCACCTTCCAACCATAGCTTTGGGTACCCCATATCAACTTCTAACTTCATGGTATATAGAGTAGTAGTAGCTTCAACAATATGGCTATTTGACTGACCTATAGGAACAACGATGGCATCTATTACATTTCCTGCATGATCTCTCAAAACTCCTCCACATCCAGCTCTTCTTGGATTATTGTTAGCAGCCCCATCAAAGTTTCCTTTTCTCCATCCATTAGTAGACATATTCCATCTTATGGTCAATCTTGGATTATCAAAATTCAAAATAGGACCTTTTGATCGCAATGGATTATCAATTTGAAAAGTTTGATCAGTTTTCCTTTGAGATTTAAAGTTCTCTTTGATTTCTCTAATAGTATTTTGTCCCAGCACCCATCCTGGCAAATCCTTATTTCTAAAGATTCTATTATTTCTTTCTTTCCAGATACCCCACTAGAGATGAGGAAGAGTTGTTTTCCAAAGAAATTGAACCTTAGGATCCTTAGAAGGACATTTCCAACTTTTGAAACAAAGTTCAATATTATTTATGAACCTAAGTCATATTCTAGTAATTTAGAATCTCATTCCAAACTTGATGACTATAAGAGAAATTCAAGAATAAGTGGTCTCTATCTTCAAAACCATATTTTCATAAGGTGCATCTATTAACCACATTAATTCCTCTTTTTTGTAGATTGTCTTGTGTCAAGATTTTTTTTGGGAGCATAATCCAGTAGCAGATGTTTATTTTAGGTAAGAGGCCCTTAATCCAAGCTAGGGACCAAAAGGGTTGATTTCCCTTCTCCCTTGAAACAAAGAGAGTAGAAACTTTAAATTGGCCACTTAGATCAGCATTCCATATCATCTTATCCTCATAAGTGGGATAAAGAGAGAAGGCATTCAAACTCAACTGTATGTTATTGAATCCTTGATCAATATTTGTCAGTTTCACCCATGAAATATTATGCCAGTACTGACAAACAAAAGTGTCATATCGTTGCTTACATATCTCAACTTGATCATTACCTAGAAAATCAAGAATTAGGGGGTGATCCAATAACTAGATGTCTTCCCAAAATCTCACCTTTTGCCCATTTACCACTTTCTAGGAACATCCTTTTCTAAGATTATTCTTTGTCCCTTGAACAACTCCCCATATTGCAAAAAGATAAAGCACATCAGGAAAGGAAAGGAAATCAGCCAAGGAATTCACATTGAAGAGGTACTTATGTTTCCAAATAATACTCCATTCTTTGTCATCATGATAAGTTCTCCAACATTTTTTTGCCAAAAGGGCTTTATTCATACTTCTTATTTTCCTAATTCCCAATCCGCCTTCACTAATAGGTTTACAAACTAGGTCCTAGGAAATTAAGGACATTCTCTTTTTTTCCTTAGTACCAAATCACAAAAAATTCCTTTAGATTTTTCAATAAAATTAGAAAATTTCATAGGAATTCTAAAGAGGCTTAAGGCATAAGTAGGTATGCTTTGAAGACAAGCTTTGAGGAGAGTTAATTTACCTGCCTAGCTTAAGAGATTACCTTTCCAACTTGCCAATTTTTTATGGAATTTATTAATTAGATCTTCCCAAAAGGAATCAAGGATGTTCAAGCCAAGAGGTAGACCCAAGTAAGTGGAAGGGAAAGACCCAATAGAACACCCAAGGATATTAGTAATTTTATTTTGTCTTGGAATGGGGGTATTAATAAAAAAACACTGCACTTTTATTCCAATTAACCAATTGACCCGAGGCAAAAGAATAAAGATTAATAGCTTGCTTCAGGTTCTTGGCTTCCCTAACTTCAAATTTACCCATAAAAATGGTGTCATCAACAAAATAAACATGATAACATATGAGAGGACAGGAAGAAGGTTGCAAACCTTTAATAATGCCTTTATGAACCAAGTCCCCTATGTGTCTCCCTAGAAAGTCAACCATAATAACAAAAAAGATTGGGGATAAAGGGTCTCCTTGTCTCAGACCTCGGGAAGGATTAAAAAAATGAGAAGAACAATCATTGACTAGAACAACTATAGAGGAGGTAGAGATTAGCTAAAAGATAACTCCAACAACCTTATGGTCAAAGCCAAAAGCATAGAGAATCTTAGAAAGGAAAGACCAATCAACTCTATCATAAGCCTTAGCTATGTCCACATTCATAATGAACCCCTAGTTATTAGAACAAGATAAGGAATGAATATTCTCATGGGCTGAGATAATAGAGTTAATAATTTTTCTACTTGGAATAAAGCCATTTTTTTGATCAGCAATAATCGTAGGAACCACCAAAAGAAATATTGAAGTAAGGACTTTGGAAATAATCTTATAGAAGGAATTACATAGACTGATCAGTATAAACTAATTAGGAGAGTCAGCTCTAATTTTTTTTTGGAATCAAATATAGGAAAGTAGAATTAATTTCCTTTAGCGTTTGTTTAGCTCCATAAAATTCCTTAAAAATATCACAAACATCTTTTCCGACAAGTCTCCAAAATTTCTAAAAGAAAAACATAGGAAAACCATCTGGACCAAGTGCTTTATCTCCTCTAATGGAACAAACAACTTTGAGAATTTCTTCATCCTTAGGAATAGAGCTTGACATTTTATTCTATTCCCTCAAAACTACAGGAGGGATCATTCTAAGAAAATCAACCTAATTATCTAGATTAATATTGGGATCAGTAGTCATTAAGGAAGAGAAAAAAGTAACCATTTCTTCCATTATGTCCTTTTCCTTAGAAATCTTCAGGTCTCCCTTTTTAAGGTGTGAAATGTGGGTTTTGGCTCTATGTTTAAGAGTTGAGAGGTGAAAAAATTTAGTATTTTTGTCTCCTTCACTTAACTAGACCGATCTTGGCCTTTGTCTCCAATAGATTTCTTCTTTGGTAATGATATCATGATATTGGGCCAACCTTTCATTTTCTTCCATAATGAGATCAAGAGTGTATCATTCCTTCAAAATTTTATCCTAAGTTTTTTGCATATCCTCCTTGATAGTAGACTCGTTCTCAAAAATATTACCAAAACAATTTTTGTTCCATATTTTAACTTCCTTTTTAACATTTTTGAGCTTAGAAGCTACTCTAAAGAGAGTAGTACCTTCAATATCTATACACCACCATTCAACCATTTTACTTTCAAATTGTGGATGTTGTATCCACATCTTTTTGAATCCAAAAGAAAAATTCTTCTTTAAGTTTATCTTTGCAGTAGTAAAGATGAGAGGAAAATGATCTAAACCTATTTTTTGGCTGGCTTCCAGCTTACATATAAAATCTTTAGTCCAGTCAGGGGAAATAGGAGCACGGTCCAGTCTAGCCTAAATACATTTAGTACCAACTCTCTTGTTACTACAAGTAAACTAGATACCATGGAGATCCATATCCAATAAACCCTCCTTGTTTATAAACTCCATAAGATCTAATCTCCCTTCTAGAAGAGTCACATTTCCACCTTTTTTTTCATGATTATAGAGAGGAACATTAAAATCGCCCATAATGATCCATCGACCAGAATAGTCATTGCTTTTTATATTGGAGATAGACTCCCAAACTTTTTTCTAAGGTTCTTATTGTTGGCAGCATATATATTAACAATATACCAACCCTCCTTAAGATCATTGCTAGTAAATTTTGCAACCATTAAATATTTACTAGCAATAAGAATTGTACTAGAGTAACAGTTCTTCTTCCATAGCATTGAAGTTTCTCCTGAAGCACCTTTTGAACTACTAGCATTTATTGAATAATTTTTAAAGGCTTTAATCTGCTCATCCTTCTCTTTGTCCATTTTTGTTTCTTGCAACAAAAGAAAATTAGGCTTATGATCTCTAACGAAAATCCTAACCACATCAAGTTTATGAAGACATTTCAATCCCCTAATATTCCAAGATATAATTTCCATTACTACCTATTTTTAGGGGTGAAATCCAGAATAGTTGCTTATCTTCCAAAAACAATATTCTGCATACTCTCTAATTCTCCGGTTTTCCTAGAGGACCTTCTCCCAAGTTTATCTGGGGAACCAACATTTGGTTTTACCTTATTTTGCTGATCCACTCTTCTTCCAAGTTTTTTTGGGGTAGGAACATGTGGTATCACCTTGACCTGCTAATCTATTTTGCTACTTCTAGTCTCCACCACATTTGAAGTTGTATTGCACTTTTTTTAGCCTTTTTCCTTTGATTAGGTTTATGCTTAAAGTCTTCTCCACCCTCCTTTATAACTTCCATGTTCTGAAGATCATTCCTAAAAGGAACAAAATCATCTAGAGATTCCAAAGGAATGAATGCCTGGATCTCCATAGACTAAGTATTATGCAGATCTATCTCCTCTAAATGGGCCCCAAATGCAGCAAGAATTTCCCCTTCCTCCAACATGTTCTTCTCATCTAGATCTCCCCATCTATCTTCCATTTTTCAATAAATAACAATTTGCTTCATTAAATCTGCCAATTCATCTATACAGTTTTTAGTTATCATAGATTCACACTTAGATCCATTCTCTTCTTTTTCAGTATTCTTAGAAACAAGTAGAGGTATATTCCCTTCCTCATGAGTATTCAAAAACTCATTATCCACCTCTTAATGTTGAGCTTTAGAATCCATGATTTCCAAATACTCTTTAAGATTAGAAAGTTTAGGTTTCCACACTTTTTTCTACTGAACATTGGCCTTCTTCCCCTCCTTTTCCAAGTTTGTATGCTTTTTACATTTATTGTGACAATTTTTAACCAAATGACCTAGATTCTTACATATAGAGTAGGAATTAGGAAGATCTTCAAAAATAATTTTGTCTTTTTTTACCAAGCTTAGAGATTAATTCCACCTTTTTTGGAAGCTGATTCAAGTCTGTCGCCTTAACATAAAGTCTAGCACTATGAATTTTGGTTTTTGTAGATATAGCATTATCTAGGGCCACCAGTTCACCAAACGAACTAGCAATACCTTTAAAAATATCCTCATGCCAAAACTCCAAAGGGAGGCCAGGGAGTCTAGCCCAAATAAGGGTGGTTAAGAAAAAAGAATCTGATAAATCTATATTTGGCTCCCATTTTTTAATAGTGAGGGAACTTTTTCCAAAAGACCATGGTCCTCCACAAAGAACCAGATCCATGTCTTCCTTGTAGTTGAAAATAAATAAGAAAAACCCATTTGACATGGGGGCAATATCTACATCTCCATGAATAACCCATTTCCATTTGACCATTTTCCTTAGAGATTCTAAATCTGGTCTAGCCCCTAGAAATTTACCCACTAGAGTAAAATCCATGGAAGACATAGAGAAATTAACTAAAGGATCTAGGATAAAGATAAGAAACTCACCTTTCTCCCAACAAGACTTTGTAGTCACCGACAGAAAAGAAGATTTACCATTAGGTTTCTTGCCAAAGAGGGAAGACCATGCCCTTTGCTCTAAAAACCCACCCTTAGTCCCTTTAGAGAGCTTATCCTTATTGGTCTCAACATCAACCAAAGGGTCTTTCTCCTTCTCAGAAACTTGCCTAGATGCGTGAGAAGTAGAAGAGGAATCCAAAGGAGGATCACAAACCCCACATCTAGTGTTTGATTCACACCTAGACTTTACATTATCCACGTTGACACTACTTTTTGTCCCATCATACTTTAGTAGATCCTTCTCGAATCCCTCTATAGTCCCTCTAGGATCAGTTCCACCTACCAGGTTCTCCCCAATCAGTTTCTCACCTTCCTGCAAACTAGCCAATTCAAAAATAGTGAGAGCACCCATTCCTGAAGTTCCCATTGAGATTTGATTGTTGATTGTCACATTATTAGTTTATGTTAAGTAGCTCATTTCCCCCTTTTTTTTTCTAGATCTAACCACCTTATTTGAAAATATTGTTTGAAAGATGTTCCCCAAGAATCTGATGTTTTAATCTTATTAAATTATTAAAATGATATCTTTACCCAGTCCATCTAAGGATTTGTCATAAACTAAAACCACCTGCTTGGGCAAAAAACCCAAAGCATAATGATGAGGAATTTTTTTTTAAATGATAGTGATAAAGGAAACCAAAGTTTTATGTTGTAAGTGCGTACCTAACAAGACTTAATGTCAAGATCCATCCTATTTGTGAATCATGGGGGCATAGTTATAAATTTTGGTATAATTAATTTTGGGGGAATGTTGGAAAATAAATTAATTATACCAAGTACATTCCAACTACTTTGACCACTAACCAAGTAGTCTCACTTAAAAAAATTAGCACTTTCTATATCACTCTTCGAACCTCCAAACACCTTCTAGAGTATTCTTCTAGTTTCCAAATTTTTGTATTAATATACAAATTGATTATAAATTAATAAAATAGACCTATAATCTCTTAACCCAATTTGATTTCTAATAAATCTATTGTAAGTTCTATTCATTCATTCATAGATACAAGAAAATGGTGACATAACAAACAAGGGTTGTGCAAACAGCTCGAGTCCCTACTTGTAGTATAGGAGTAGACAAGACATTAGAAAAAGGAAAATAAATATATATTTTATACTCCGCTACATATTAATAGTTGAAACAATTGTTGCAATTTTAGGTTTCTGATATTCTATACAAATATCACCATATGACAACTAATTATTTTATTTTAACATTTATAATCCTTACAACTATAAATATCAATTGTAAACAAGAGCTCTAGATTAAGAAATTAAGAAATTACATGGCAAAGGCTCTTTTAGGAAAAAGGTATTTTATGATAATAACCTACTTATTCTTTTGTCACCTTTATTTATCTTCTAATCTGTCCTCGGGAGTCTTCCCTTATTGACCCCCTTGTCCTTCGGTCCATTCCCCCCCCCCCCCTTTTTTAATGTTTCTTTTATTTATATTTATATTTTATTTATTTTCTTTCTTCAACCTCGGAGTGTGTGCTATCTTTCTTGGCCTATTCCCTTTATATCTTTCTTGAGTCATCCATTATCTGCAATATACTTTTGTGCTTCTCTTGCTCTTCATCCTGATGATGGATCACGTAGTGTGATTCGAAACGTTGATGGTAAAAATCTTAACACAATCAAATCCAGAAACATACTAGTACAATAACCTACTTGTTTAATAGATATGTCTAATTACATGGAGAAGCATCTTTTACCTAGGCTCATTGTTAATCCGCTTGGGTATTTCTAGTGCAATAGGTTTCTTTGATCAATTTTATTCCAAATAATTTTTCTTATATTAAACATAAAGCAACCAATATTTTATGGGTGGATAAAATAATGGTTTAGTAGATCTAATTATCATTTAAATACTACTCTCCTTAAATGAAAAAACATCACGTTCAAATTTCTTTTAACATAAAAAATACTACCAAAGTATTTCTTAAAATTACTTTGACTTTAAGATAAAATTAGTAATGCTAATAGTTATAAGTATATTTTACAAAACATAGATATTTATTTAGCCATTTGGTTACATTTGAGAAATTCAAGTCTAAAATATACAACAAATTCTTAAAAATTTCCTAATTATATTTATATATATATATATATATATATATATATATATATATATTGGTGATTTATAAATAATTCATTTAAAACATTTTTTTTAAAAAAACTTTAAGTGTTTATGACAAAAAGAATATTATACATTCTTACAAATAGCATGAGAGCCAATTGGATTTCTAATAATATTACATGAAGAATGATTAATTTTTTAATATATAAATTTTAACTAATATTTTTTTCGGTGATTTATAAATAATTCATTTAAAACATTTCTTGCTATAAACTTTGTGTTTATGACAAAAAAATATATTAGAAATTCTTACAAATAGTATGAGAGCTAATTAGATTTCTAATAATATTAGATGAAGAATGACTAATTTTTATAGATATAAATTTCAACTAATAATTCATATAGGCCAAATACTTATTAAATCATATTAATCTTTTTAACACAAAATCTCTAGATAATATACATAAAAAGATCTCATTTCCATAAATAATTAATGTTCATAAAATGTCAATTTGATTAATGTTCTTAAAATTTTGATGAAACTAACTTTACACTAAGTAAATGATTGCCTATGAATCTTGTACATCAAATAAATATTTAATTGGCAGGTCACATTGATACAATGAGTGTTTCATCTCCCTTATCATTTAAGAAACACTGGTGCTAGATTATTTACTAACTATAAGAAACATTTAAAATTGGTGCTAGATTATTAATTTTACATGAATTTATGTGCTTTTGACTTGACTAGCTAAGATTAATATTATAGTAGAAATCAAATTATTTGATCTACTTTATACCATTTTAGTAGAAAGTGAGAGTGGTATATTAAGACCACATATCGCCCTTTGTTACCACACATACAATTTCATATTTATTTCTATAAAGGGATGGTTTTATTTTATTCTACATTTCAACAAGGGTTTGATTATCATGGTATGTACTAAATCAACCAAGTTCAACTGAGTTCAATATAGGTGATGTTTAGAGAAAGAGAGTGAAGATCTAAGTTGTGTAAAGCTATCGTACTTTTTCATATTGCTTTAAAGAAAATACCTTAAAATATATTATAAATTACAAAATTTTGAAAAATTGATTGAATAATGAGTCTGGGCCTTTGATTTAGTATAAAATAGATTCAAAATCTAAGAGCTTCAAAATAGATGATTACAAAATAATTTAGACAATTTTAAATACAACAACCAAAGAGGACTGAACAAACATAAGGAACATAGTTCACCTACAGCTACACCTACTGGACTGTAGTAATAAAGAGTCTAGTGACATTTTGTAAACCAACTAGGTATGTGGGAAATTGGAAAATGGGTGTACCAATTAGAAATAGAATTAGAAGAATGCACTAAAAGAGATAATCCAAAGTTCAAAATTATTACTTTAACTATAGAGAAACCTCGGCTAGGTGAATTCCTTTGACTTTGTACAAGTGGGGCTAGATAGATTTAATATATTTATATAGATGACTTTGTTACTTTTTCTTCAATGATTATGTAGAAAGAGAGCAGACACAAAGAAAGATTTGGTAGAACTTAGAAGTAAACAAAAAAAAGCCCCAACCATTTCAAATGAAAGTATTATTTAGATAAAAGAATAGGATATCAATGGTCTATGCATTACTATAGTATTCATTTTAGCATAGCCCTTAATGTGAGAATGTTAAGTCATCCAAACATACAGCGATACAAACCAACAACAACTACTATAAATAGAACAAGAAGAAGCAACTAAGAAACTAGGTTTATCTATCATTCTTATAAGTGGACTATTTTAATTGATGATGTGTGGAATATGTGATCACTCTATACATTCAAAAACTCTACAAATCAATGCTCATAGAAATTAGATGGATAATGATGTCACCCCACAAAAATAAAATAGGTTTTCAAGATGACAAAATGATGATTATAGTACAAGTTTCTCCTCTCGATATAGGGCCTTGCACCTAAAATGTACAAAAATAGAAAATGTAGAGATTAATCCAATGTTAACAAAACAATATTAGACATACTTAGCCTTCCTAAAAAATCATTACATAGACTAAGATCAGTGTAACATAAACATGAAAGCAAAGAAATGCTGAGACAAATTTGGTTTACTAACAAAATCATTGTGATTGCGCATGGTTTACAAATTCACTTAGAAAAATCATTAATATTATTACATCAAAAACCTCATTCAGTTCCAATAATATTTCATGAACTTCATATCGTGCTGCTCTTGCAGCGAAAAAAATACCATGCTTTTAAATTGGTAAAATTGATGATGAAAGATCTATCAACAATAAATCAAACTTCTAAAAATAGAAAGTGATATGATCTAGGAAGAACAAACAATTAGAAGGGGAAAAAAAAGCAACAAACTTACATCAAAAAATCACCCAAATTGTAAATAGCATTGTTAAACATAAATGCATAAAGCAAAAATAAAATAACAAAATTACTTGAACGATAATATTCAACAAACAATATACAAAAGGAGACAAAGAAAGCTTTATATTTATAATCTTGTGGCTAATTAAACATTGGAAAGAGTTTAAAGGATATTTTCCCATAATTCCAAAGTTTATTCATACCAGATAACAAGTGCTCCAAAACAATTCCACTAAATGATTAATTTATCTTATATAGAGGAGGAATGAAATAGGATCTAATTTATCTAAAATAGCATAGATCACAAATCACAAATCATTTATATATAAAAGTTTCCTTTAAAACTTTTAGTTTTACAAAGTTACTTGGAAATGGCTCCACGTAAGGGTACTTCCAAGTTACACTTAGTGATCTTTTTCGACAAACCACATATCGAGTTATTTGACTATAAGTCTTTTGCTCCTACTCCCTCAACAAATAAATGGCTTCTGAAAATCACAAATATTAGTTTCATATCTAATAATATAACATTTAATCTTCAACTATATTGGGATGCATCTAAACCCTGTTGAATGAAAAAAAAAACTCTCTAAAATGATAGTGGAGATTGAAAATTGAAAAATACCTACCTTCATATGGATATAAAAGAGATGTTTTAAGGAATAAGATTTAAATTAAACATGTGCGAAGACAAAACCCAATCAAACTAATTATTAGAATTGATGTGAATCTAGACATAGGTCTATTTGCTTTGCTAATTAAAATAATACCCATTCTCCTCATGTTAATCAAATGTCAAGGAAATAACTAACATTAAAAGATTTTCTATTTGGCTACGGGCATATTTTTTTTGACGACTACAAATTACCTTAGAAAACTAAGTGGGCTTATTCTGGAATCATAAACCTGACTAGATGATAGTATCAAATTTTTGGCAATCACATCCAAAAATTGGCACTCCACTTTTTGACGACAACATCCAATCCTACCGTTGGCACAAGTGATCTCATTTTTTGATTAAAAAAAGTAGACTATTTAGTTTAAATCAGTGTTGCATCCCTTTCCCAATGAATGTGGGATTTATAATAAAAATTGACACTCCAAAACTTTATCTGGTCACCACAAACATTGAGTTCTCAGTGATGTTTATATAAATCGATGGCCTCTCGCGCTATCAAAGTCCTATGCTTGAAAGAACCTTGTGGTGATGGGAAACTATAAATTGGCGATGTTTTTTAATATATTAGTCTCTACGCCCATATCTGCTTAGGGACATGAGTCACCCTCCCTTTCCTCCATGTGGCAAAAGGATTCGTTGCCATGTGTACAAAGGGCACATCACTGAACTTGCCACACAGGACACCAGCTATTAGTATCATGTCCAGACATGTTAGTGGGGTTGTACTTTGCCACATCACCCATCCATACGATTCATACACGATGATATCATGCTGATGTGATCATAGGCTTGAAGGTTGCTGATATCATCATTTTACTAGCCTAAATTTGATGACCTTCTAACCATCATTCTAGGGCCATTTTTAACTATTGCGACGGTTGTATGACCATCAAATTTAAACCCATCTTTTGCTGATGCAACCCCTCTCTAGATTGATTTTTGATTTTGTAGTCCAACTTTGGGAGGCCATATCTCAGTCATCCAAACTTCAAATTAGGTGTGATATTTTTTGAAATTGGTTAAAATTTCCTAAACTTTTTAGTGGTGTAGCTCTTTTCCTATTTTGGTACAAGGATTCGTTAGAATTTGCATTTATTGGCTATTGTACCTACATAATCCTACATTTTACAACTTCAAATACTCCATACAGGGACATCTAGAGTCAAAAATAGGTTCCATTATTTTTGAAAGTTCATTATTTTTTGTCTAGTTTCTAGATCTGCAATCAAATTATAGGGTTGTGTGGACAAAAGTGTCACTTTTAGAAATAGAGCCTTTCTTTGCTTTGTATTGCTTCAGAATTGTAGCACATTGTAAAGTTTTAGATTTGTATTTCATATAGAGGTTGTAACAAGCAAAATCAAAAGTCCACAAAGACCAAAATTGGCAAGTGGCCATTTTAATCGCACTACTTATAAAGTGCTAAAAGCATTTATTTTGGGGAGGGTTTCTTGATTTAGTGAAAAAAGAGGGATGTTCTTGGTGTTGTGTTCTCTCTTTTTTTGTAGTTTTCTTTCATTTTCTGCATTATGGGAAATTTTAAGTTTCCAAAATTAACTCCACATAACTATGCTTCATGGTCCATCAAAATGTGGTATCACTTAATGCATAATGGAGTTTCTAAATATGTAGATGGTACTCTTCCTAAAATAGCAGGTGATAATTTATCAACAAGTGATATTTTAGCTTGGGTAGTATTGGACAAGAAAGCCCTAGGTGATATATGTTTGGGGGTTGATGACAAGATCAAGAAATGTTCTACATCGAAGGAAGCTTGGGATACCCTCGAAAGCCGCTATGGTAAATTGTTTGAAGAGGATGTTTTCAAAATTGAAGATGAGCTTGTCTCCTTAGATCCTAAGTCATTTAATTTTGCACAGGATTTCATCATTAAGGTGAATGAACTAAGGAAAAAGCTCAATAATTATGAGAGTTCTATCAAAGATGATAGATTGATCTATCTCATTCATTTAACAAGCTACCATTGGAGTATTCCACATTTGTTTCCTATTTTAAAACCTCAAAGACTACATTGGGGTGTACCTATAAGAAAGTATCCTTTGATGAATATGTTGATCTGTTGGATACCAAAGATAAGAATTTGAAATCAATGGGGATTCTCAATTCACCTAAGTCTAAATCATGGGTGGCCAACAATGAGGGTTCTCAAAATTAAGTTAGACAATCTTCAAATAAAGGAAAGGGTAAGAAAAAGAAGTGGAAGAACAAATTAGAGGATGCAAATAAGACAACACCACAATCCAATCAACAAGCCAAGTCTTCCTCAAATTCCAACAAGAAGGGGGATAATAATAAGGAGAAGAAAAAGTGTGCTTATTGCAAGAAAATGGGTCATGAATAACACGAGTGAACATTATCATAAAAATATTGATGAGTTGACCGACATCATGAAGAAACATAATGTTCCACTGCCTAATGCTTATGAGGATAAAAGGTCTTCTTTAGAATCCAAGGACAAAGAGCAAGCACTCATGGCTAATTTAAATTCTTCAAAGGAATGGATTCTTGATTCCAATGCCTCCTATCACATGGATTATTTAAGGGAGGTTTTTTCTTCAATGAAGTGGTCAAAGGTACCAGACATCTTCATGGGAGATGATACTAAAATGGAAGTTGAAGGGAAAGGAAATGTGGAAATGGAAAATGGAGAGTTCAAAGATGTTCTCTATGTTCCAAACCTAAGTTCAAATCTCCTATAAATCTACCAAATTTCTCATAGTAGAGATGGACATCGAATTGAGTTCCTTCCAAACTCAGTATAGGTGCACAGTCTTAAAGATGATTTCTTGGTTGTAGTAGGAAAAGTGAATCATGACAAAATGTTGTACCCTTTCTCCCATTTTGTGCCCAAGTCTCCTTCAAAGGCCTTGTTGTCACAATCAAATTCTTAAATCCAATTATGGCAAGAGCGATATGGACATCTTTCGTTCCACTACCTTCAGCAACTTTGCACATACAAAATGGTCAAAGGTCTACCCAAATCAACTTTTCCCATGGTGAATGTTCAACAGATTCAGTGGATATGCATCCAGAGGGGAAGTTATAGAAAGGGAAGTCTTCAAAAGCACTAGTTGTTCTACAGATTGTTCACATGGTATTAGCAGGTCCTTTTACAGTCAACCAAGGTTGCTACATACTTACTTTCATTGATGAATTTTCAAGATACACTTGGGTCTCCTTTCTTCATCATAAGAATGAAGTGTTGGACAAGCTTCTAGCCTTCAAGACTCATGTTGAAAATAAATCTAGGAAAGCCATCAAAGTTCTAAGAATGGACAATGGAAGCATGTATGTGAACAGAAGGCTAAAAGACTTTTGCACACTTGAGCGAATTGATCTTTAGAATCTACTAGCATTCAATCCGCATGAGATAGATGTCATAGCATTAAGGATCTAAACTTTTAAGTCTTTGGCAAGTTGCATGATATAGGCCAAGTCTCTAGATCCATCACTTGAAGTCGAAGCAATTAGTAGTGCCACTCACATTCTAAATAGCTCTCCTCATCCAACCTTAGATGGAAAGACTCCTTTTGAGGCATGGTGCAACATAAAACCTATTGTGACACACTTTAGATTCTTCGGTTGTCCTACATTGGAAAAGATATCTTCTAGGGGATGCAAGGTACAATAACCTCAGCCTTGTACTTTCATTAGTTATGATGATGGTATGAAGGTATATAGACTATTGAATCCTAAGAAACATCAAATTTTAGTGGAGAAGGATGTACACTTTGAGGAAAGTTCACCCAACTTGTCCTCTAACCCTCTCCACACATCATACTATGTGGAAATTGATAGTGACACTAGTGATAGTGCTTTAACAAATTCAGACATGTGGGGTTCTATTGACAGTTGCAGCAAGAGGTTAGTATATTAGTCTAATCCACATGCATATATCACCATAGTGATAGGTCCAACACAATATGGTACATCTAGTCTTCCAGGTCCAACTTCAGCAACAAATTTGGGGGACAATATTGATGATATGCCTCTTCTTCTTAATGTAGAATTAATTTCTTCAATTGTCATGAGGGCTCCATTTGACCTTCTTGTTCATTCTCTACATGGTCAATCATTACAAGTTGAAGTGATTTTGGATACTTATGATCAATAGTTTTAGTATGGTTCTTTATTAGTTGAGGAGACATACAATTACTTGAGAAATATTCTTCAGCTGGTTGTGCAGGTTTCAAAGACATCACTTATCTATGAGATTCTTTCCATGCATAGTAGAAGTGTCTCATTTGTACCTTTTGCCTTGTTTCTTCCTAAGGGGAGGAACACCATTCTATAGTCTTAGATCAGCTTCTTCATTGGAGTAGTCATTGGGAAGCATTCTTCTTTGGGGGGAAGCCTATCATGTCTCTCTTCCTCTTCTCATTTTTCTCTTATGTATATACTAGATGTATGTTGTAATTCGGGGGTCTTAATTACTCCATCCATACATACATCATGTTTTTTTCATCTCTCTTTTTGGGGGAGGGATTTTCCAATGACGTTTTCCCTCATTTTCATCTTTATGAGAGATTGCATTTCATTATGTGCATGGGTACCTAACATGACCTAGTAACTGGGACCCATCATGTATTTCATCCTAGATTTTGTAAGCTTAAGGGCATTCCCCTAGGTTGCACTTAAGTGGGGGGTGTTGGTGTAAATAAATATTTACTATTTACACTTTACTTAAGTTTGCTTAGGTTAATGCATTATTTTATTAAATTGTATTATTTTATTATTTATTTAGGTGAGGCACTTAGGAGTTCATGTACTCTCATGAGTTGTCATGTTGACAACACAGAAGTATACATCTCTAATTTAGCACATGGTGTCTGCAACACTAGAGTTTGCATCATTCACTGAGTTTTCATATAGACAACACGATTATTCATACTCCTAATTTAGCACATGTTGTCTACAACACTGATTTGTAGGCTTATCATCTCATCATTGCATTTACTTCTGTGCTTAGTGGAGGATAACCCATATCTAGTGGACATGTGCCTAGTTGTATGACTTATCTTGATGCTAACTTCTATGCATTCTAGAAGCTCTCCAGAGGCCTTTATATATAGGCACTCCTAGTGTACTTTCATATGGCATATTGAATGAGTATATCATCATTCTGATCATGCTCTCACTTTGGTCTATTGTTGTGCTTGTGTTTCAGTTCCTTGATCTTGGGTGAATTCTTCCCTAAGGAAAATTATTACAAAGTTAATAAACAACAAGTAATTGTACATTTCTTATGTATCATATTTAGTACTGCAAAGTGAACAAATGATGTGCAAATTAGATAAATACACATTAAAACTACAACATTCCAAACAACTCAAAAAGTATGAACTCCATCAACAATGTGCCCAATAACAAGTGAAAATAGAAAAGGATCTTACAACCACTCTTACAATCACCAAGTAAATCATCAAATGCATTGAAAGAAAATAACTACAAAGAGTTTTATCCCACCAAAACTATAATGATGAGTATCCAAATTAAGCAAGTGTAAGTGTAAAATGTTGGAATATTCAAATATGGAAAGAATACTTATGAGAGGGGGGGGTGAATCAGAAGTATCACACTTTAACCAATAAAACTTTTAACTGAAAGTAAATTACATGCATGTAAATACATCAAGTAAACATGAAACTAAGACATGCATCAACAACTCATAACACTAGAGTTTGGTAACCTAGAAACCCTCCAGGAATAAGAAGGTAAAACTGGGGTGGGGATGATACCCACAAAAATTTACTACAACAATATTGTGCAACCACTTCTGATGGTCTGCCCTGTTAAAAGCTTTACACTGTATTAATAGTGACCTAGTTAGAGGCTTTACAAACACTTTACATGAAGTGTCACCCTGTTAAAGGATTTAATCACCTATTTAAAGGATCTACGAAATAGCTTTTAAGCTAACCTAACACCATAGGATTTTTATTCTAATACAATTGCTAGAAAATATTAGGTATAATGAACTTGATAGATTACAATCCTTGATTGCTAAATGCAGGCACTTGTTCTGCTTTCTCTGATCTTGATCCTTTTGTGATCTGATAACCCTCGCTTTTGAAAATAGATTTCCTTGTGCACCCTTGTATGTCCACTCATATATTTTACAATGAAATTCCATCTTCCTTATAAAGACATTTGAGGATTCAGGGTTAGGTATGGATCTACAATCCATATTCAATCTCCATTTTTCGCTTATTATTTTCATTTCTTCTATTGGTTGCATGCCTTTATCATTTTTCTTATTGGTTGCATGTAGATTGCATAGAAAAGATAAAAGATTTGATCTCATCATTAAATCCTTTGAGATTTACCTTATATCAGCTACAAAATATGTTTGCATCATAGTTTGTGCAATTACAAACTCTTATGCTGATATTCTGAGTTACTTGGCTCTTGAAGTATTGCTGATACTTGGCACATGATGTTTCCTAGATAGCTCAGCACTTAAACAAAACTGTATCACTCGGCACCTTATGTTACTCGTCACTTGTTAACACTGGGCATCTTATGTTGCTCGGCACTTGTTAACACTCGGTACCTTATGTTACTCGGAACTTACACTTCAGTTGGTATCTGATCTTCACTCGGCATCTGAAAATTACTCGACACCTGAAGTCTTTCCTAACTCGGCATTTGTTGTGGCTCAGCATGCATGGTGTACTCGGCTCCAATACAGAAAGTACATAAGTGTATTGGCACTCAAGTGTCAAAAACCATTATGAAGTTAACATAAAACATGCAACTATCTTGATGCATGTATGAAAAATGTCTAGAACACACATAAGACACATGACACATTTACAAAATGTCAATTATGAGGATTTAAAGAGACTTTCCACCTAGCTAACAACCAACCAAGTTTATTGCTATTTTTTCAAGCAAAAAATAGAAATTACTATGAGGAAAATAGGACATAGCCAATAGGAAAAAAGAAATAAAAAATCCAATATTTCAATTTAATAGAAAAATATTCTCAAACCATAGGATAAAGGAAATTATTTAGAATTTACACAATTTTTAAGACATGAATGAAGAGATAAAAAGCAACTCAAAAACTATAGTCTCTTGCCTAATGGAAGGGACTAACAAAGAGTAAGGTCTATTATGAAACAACAAAAGTGTTATTGATAATTTCCTTTGAAATACAAGTATTGAAAACCATTACCTTCAATGCTCAAATGCAGTTCTTTAATAAAATACTGCTACAATAACAAAGTTTCATCCATTGTAATCTGTACAACTTTGCAATGCTTGATATGCTCTCACAAGACCTGATATTGATGCCTTGTATAAGTTCTTGTCTAGTAAGACATGGAAACTCAGGACAATGATAAATGTCAACTCATAGCAAGACTTGACACACTTTTCAAATTTTTGCAATGATGTAATCAAAGATATTGGATCCCACATCCATTAATTATCAGCCTCTCCAGACAACTTGGACCTTTAATATGTGGCATCTGCTTAAGCTCAAGACAACCCTGAATTCTTAATTCTACAATCTCTTAATGACCAAAACATCATTGTTTTTATATTTTAACAATCACATTTCTATCAAACAACACCCTTGGTAGAAAATTGATACACCTAAGACACAAGTTCAATCTCAGGCTTCCCAATTATAGAAATCTTTAGTTCTACAAGCTCTGCACGATCAGATATTCTTGACAATCTTTTCAATTTTCTACAAGCTTTGATCTCAAGACAATTTCATGTCTCTACTACTCATAAATCCACGTCCTCAAGATTTCCCATCTCATTAAGTTTGATAGAGAGAAGTCTTGGATAGTGCATTTCACTAATTCAGATCTTGGTTACACAATGTTTATAGTTGATCTCCAATTTTTCAAGGGCACTAATTATACTAGAAGACATTCCTACATTAATCCAATCAACCTTGTTAAAGTTGAAATTCACAATAACAAAAGATGTACAAAGAGTCATCTCTCCTCTCTTAGTTGCAACCTACCCTTCATTTAATGTGGGAGACTTCATTTCTAACTGAGAAGATCAAAATACCTACATGCCATTCTCCCACAACTTTTTGAATCATCCACCTTTAATAATCAAACACTACACTTTATGAAGAGGAATCTATGGAAGAAGATGATGCCATTGTATCTAGTTTAAAGGCTACTAGCTAACACATTATGAAATAGAAATAGAGAGGAGGCATCTCAATAGAATTGAATTACAATGTTCGTATTGAAACATGAGTTTATGAGGAAGGAGGCTAGCATTAAATTAATAGATCATTCTACATGTGGGAACAATACCTTTCTAACTATTTCCCGAGGAGAAGAAAAATGCTAAGAATTAATAATACAAGCACTAACCACATTCAATTATTTTTCCCCACATTCGAGACATATAAAGCATAGTTAAAGAAAATACAAAATAAGTCCTTTAAAGTTCACCCATATGGGTGTTTCTCTAGTCAACCCCTAGGGGTGTTTCCCTAGTCAGCTAATAAGGTTGTTTTTTTTAAGAAAAAAAAATTTATATAAATATGAGTTTTATTTTTTTCAATTTACATTTATGTGAAATCAAGTTATTGGCTTTTGAATTGGGAAGAAAGAAATATTTGACAAACTTTAACCTATTTTTGAATTTGGAGGAAGAATTTACGACATGGGCAATAAAGATAAAAGAGCAAGTAAATATGGATGAAGAAGAACTAAGGAACAAGAAGATGAAAATCGTCAAAAAACACTAGCAAGATACTATCTTAGATCAGGTACACATGCACAATCTTTTTTCCAATTTATTTAATTAGTTTATTTTGTTAGAATTAGAGTTTCATTCCAATTAGGAATATTATATTTATCTTAAATTAGCATTACTATTAACTTAATATTAAGAGTTTATTTGAAATTATGTTCATATTTAGACCATTAGGGTTTATTCAATTATGTCCATATTTAGTCCTTAGGGTAAATATTACATTATGAATAAATTTAAATTATGAAATTATTTAGCACAGGAATTACCTTGTTTATTCAATTATGTTAATAATTTATAGTCCATTAAGGTTTATTAGATTATGATTAAATTTAAATAAATGAATTTATTTAGGATGTACTCAACGAGGACAACCTACCAACATTGGAGAAGGTTCATCCCAAGTTCAAACAGGTACATGTGCATCTCTTGCAAGTATATAATATAGATCTCTCTAGATTTCTAGGTCTCTATCAAACTTTGTATCTTTAATATTTAAATTTAGCTAGCGATATTTCCCCTTATAAACTTACTTGATTTTATTTGTTATATCATGCACGTGCAACTCTAGTAGATGATGAAAATGTTGGACATGAGGAAATTGAAGATGAAGCAATGGATATTGAAGAAGGACCATCTAAAGGTTAGATAATTTAATCAAGTACATAATATTTCACTCAAGTTAAACATGTATATATGTATAAATATATGTCCCCTAAAGAGATTATACATAATATTTCACTCAAGTACATAATATTGCTCATGATGTTGTTGAGTGGTGCAAAACACATTTTTTGGTGCCAACAAATATAGATAACACATCATCACAAGCGGATCGAGTCGTACCATTTAGAGTGTTTTGGGAGGTATCAAGTATATATAAATTAATTGGTTAATATTTTTAAATTGAATCTTAAATTTATATTTAATATGTTACCTTAGGTGATCTCTAACTAAATTATAGACCCTGTGTACATTCAGATGTTGATAGAAGATCAATGCATGCATGCAAGAGGGTAGAGAAGACATGATCTTTGCATTCAGTTATGAGTACAAATAGTAATGTGTGGTCATTGTACACAAGAGAATACTCATTTTTTTGTCTTGATTGTATTGATGAAGACAATGATTGTTGCATTAATCAAGAACTTAGATATGTGGGTGAATGGACTTTGGTGCCACTAGATATTATTAATACAAATGAGTTTGAGGATGAAAACTATGATGATATTCCATTGATTTCTAGTGATTATAACCATATTTTAGGATTGGTCAGAGTTGGTATGTATGAACTATATATATACCTGGATCATGTACATGTATAAATTTTTCATAATTTTGGTTAATTTTTATTATATATATGTACTTATGTACATGACATGTATCCAGAATTTTGACATATATAAGTTTGTGTAGGAAATGTTTTTTCATGGAAAAATCGAAAAATGTAGAAGGTATTAGCTATTATTTATTACGTTGCACCATGGAAAGAGAGAAGCTAACAAAGAGTGAAATAAGTGATGAAATTTTTTTTCCCATAGGTTATTATATAGTTGAATTATGTACATGTATGTCAAGTATCTATGTTTTTTTATGAATTCAAATTCTTTGTCTTAAATTCGAGATTGATGTATTTTTTAAATGTGTACATGTGTAGGTTTTGTTGATGTATAGGGAACATATTTGAAGCAAAGAAAAGTACTTAAAAATGGGATTCATTTCACCGATTATCAACCTAACAATAAGGTATATCAATATAGTAACCATGTTAATGCCACTAGTCTAACTCTTCATCTAGTCGAAGGACCTAGAATACATAAGTGGAGGCTCCATATTGATGATCATGAGAAAATATTAAATGTTATCCAAGAATGAGCTGATCCACTTGATATGAGATAGAAACAACTCCTAATTTGAAATGGAATTGAAGAACAATTTGAAATTTGGTTGAACAATCATTTGATCAATTTGAAATTTGGTTCAAACTATTTGAAATTTGGTTGAACAATCATTTGATCAATTTGAAATTTGGTAAAATAACTATTTTCTAAATTGAACTTTTACTCTTTCATTTTTAACTCAATGTCTTGAATTTAAATTTTCATAAAGTAAATAATTATAGAAATTATGAATTTATATGTATGTGTGTATACTAATTAACTGACATGTGCACCTTGAGGGAAAGAAATTTGAACACCACTTGTCTTAAGGGGATGAAATTAGGGGTCTATAAAATTAATTATATTGAACTTTCTATTTCATTTAACTTGTCAATTTTAGGACACATGTACACTTTCAATTTAACTAATTAGGACATGTGCTTTCAATTTTAGGACATGTGAGCTTTCGATTTAACTAATTACCTAACATGTGAGCTTTCAATTTTAGGACATGTGAGCTTTGAAGTTCAAATTGTGATTTGTTTAACTAAATTTTGAACATGTACAAGCTTTAAGTTGGACTTGAATTAGAACATTGGGCTTAAGGGGATAAAATTCTAGGATATGTGTACAAATTAAAATTTCTCTATGATTAAAATCCCTCCAAAAAAGCATGCATGGGAAAAATTGTTGGAAGAGTTTCAATTGAAATGAAAATTAAAAGTTTCTATTGAAACAAATTTTATATCCTTAGATTCGATCGAAACTAAAATATTGTACTAGTTTCGATTGAAACTATGTGCTTAGTTTCAATTGAAACTAAGCACAACTCGCGGGTGGTTGAGAAACATTGAAGGGAATAAAAGCAGAAAATGCAAAGTAAAGAACTAATCAAGCAGGGATGGAAAGGAGAGTAGATTCAATTTTCTTTATAGTCCACAAGTAAAGAATAATGGAAGTTCAATACTCTCCTGACACATTCTAGGCTACTTAAAAAAAGCACAGAAGGAAAATAGGTGGAAATTTGGGTTCATTCTCTTCCATGAAACATCTACCTAGAAAAGGAAAAATGGTAAAGTTAAACATAGATAAAGCCATTGATAGACGGAAAAGAAGTTGGAATTAATATTCTAGGCCACCTTTAAAAAGTAGTTTGTAATGCCCCGCCAAGGGATCCAAAGAATTAACCTAAAATTTCACTAAGTTTAGTAGCATTTTTTTTTTCATGAAAGTAAATACCACATATAACTTATGCACAATAATGGAAGCAATAGTAATGTCCATCTGATAGTAAACATAACATACATAACAGATTACATTCTTTAAGATCCCTTAACGTTGAATTACATCTACAGACGTCTAACATATATGAATCCATCTAGTACAACATCCACATGAAATAATAATGATAAATCCAATGTTTATACATTACATTTCAAATACTCAATCATCCACTGTACATGTCACAGGATATGACAAGCTCAAAAGAGTACACATACATAGAATAAGGTACATCATCCCATTCTAATCCATGATTCATCAAAGTAAAGATAATCACATGATACATCATCATAAAAGATATATAATCCATCATAAAGATCAAACATAATAAACTAAGTGCACGGTTCCTCCCAACTGTTAATAGTATCATTAGACCATCGTGGATCCTAGCCATCCCTCCGTGCGTAACATTCCAAATTACCGAAGAGATCATCGGTACTAACATAATAGGAATGTCACTCTTAATATATACAACATCATATGTAGAATGTAATCTAGCATGCAAATAAAAGCATAAGATATCATCATCTAACATATGCTAATCATCAATGAAAAGGATACATATCCACCATCATGAAGGATACATCAGCCACGATGTCTCAATGAATCTCAAAATGATAAGAGTGGAAAATACACTACCACTCGACCGCGTGGTACCTAAGTGGTCCACTCCCACTGTGCTGAGGAGATAATCTCCAGTCCTAAATAGGCTAACAAAATCACATAGCACAAATCTCTATAAGTCCAAGAATCCTAAAAGTATACTAACTCAAAGGTTCCTAACACAAAATCTGACATCTAATCCCAGAGGCACACAATGACATGTCCGAATCTACTATGCAAGTGGGAAAGTGTCATCGCAATTATCACGTACAAGTTACCCTGGTAGTTAGCTAAAATCCACAGGTCCATACTGATTTCATGTGGCCACTAGTATCCTCTCATACTGATGAGGCATACTACGGAATGCAAGGTCACAACCATGCATCTCACTACTCCCATCCTAGCCTGTACAAGCACTCAAGGAATGGGCGAGAACAAAACACTTATCTTTTTAGGTTCATTCTGTTAGTATTAGGTGTGAATGTTATCACTTATTAATCCAACTTATAATGAGTTACCTTGGCAGCCTCTTAGGGCCTCGACCCCCATTGCAAGCCACTTCTCGTCACTACATGCAAATATCCTACCCTAATGCTCATGGAATCATAAATCTCAAAATCACAAAAGATAATCCATAATAAAATTATCAAATATGCATAAAAGCATCAAATCTCCGTGAGCAAACATCCATAGAAAATATTGATCACAATAGCTCTCTATTGGCAACTGAGGTATCACTGATAATCAAAGTATCCAATGGTTCTCAATAACCAAAATATATCTCAATTAAACTGATCGAAGACTCCAAAAATGGTTGAGTCAAACATGTCACAACATGACATCATCAAGAATAAATCCACATCATAGTCCCATCATGGCGACTAGAAAATAACCAAGGATAACTGATTAATGACCAAAAATAATGGTTAAGTCAAGTATCTCATACACAAGAATTCTCAACTATCAGTAATCACATCCAATACATAGAGCATTTCATCACATAACCATGGTTGGGTTTATAAAGATCAAAATTTAAACATCATCATGACATCACAATCACATAACTCCCAAGCCTTTGGTAGACGTCCTATAACTGGTCAACACTAGTCAACCCAAAACCCAAAACAATAGCATAAAGAATACATAATGCAAACATATGTTTTGGTTTTTCTAAGTTTACAAATTTGAATTTAAATGCAAAAGTCTCGGCTTGCGTCTTTTCCAATTTAAATATCAAGTGGAGAAATTTCACGTTTAACCTAACCCATGTTTTTGTATTGGTAGATAAAAGTTTCTGCAAAAAAACCATTAGACTCAATTTTTCTAAATGTTCTATATTTCCATTTAGACCCCCATCATTTTCAAAATAATATTTGAAATTCTTTCCATATTCATCTTTCCAAATTAAAGATTGTATTAAATCTATATTGCTCACCATTATAAAATATCTTGTTATTAAAGAATTTCTCTTTAAAATTCCATCAATTAATATATCAATTATTTATTATTGATAACGTATATATATACTTATTTACATATATATATATATATATATATATATATATATATATATAACATTTAATAACAATGCAACATTGAAAAGCCGAAATTCATATAACATATGAAATTCGATTTCGTGTAAGATAAACATTTTAACTTAAATGTTTTTATTTTTTATTTTTAAAAAATTACACAACGAATTGTTTGAATGAACCCCCACCCTTGCTGCGGTCGTAGGCACTACGCCGATAGTGGGTACGTAGTACCCCTGTCGTCGCAGACCTGCGACGGCAGGCCTCTGCCTTCCACAGGCATGGGGTACAAATCGTGCCCAAGCAAATGTTATTATATTTTTTTTAAACATTGTTTTCAAACGCCGATTTGCAATATGAATCGCATCACGTTTTATTAAGTTTTTCCCCACTGCGATTTACCAATCAATCATTCAGTGAATTATATATATACGTATGTATATATATATATATATATATTAGTATATATATATATGTATGTATGTATGTATGTATGTATGTATGTATGTATGTATGTATCTATGTATGTATGTATATATATATATATATATATATATATATTCAATTTTGTACTGCAATATATTCACACACACACACACACACACACACACACACACACATATATATATATGTTTATATATGTATATAGATATATATCTATGCAAAATCAAATATATAAACATGTATGTTTTTCCCACAAGGAATTATATCCACAATTTAAGAATTTACTATAAAATATTTGCACTCTAAATTCGTTCAATTAAATTTTCTAATGGATTTGGCTATAAATTTAAACTCTAGCCCCATGATCTCTTTAGATCTATGCAAATAAGGTTTCTCAAAATCAATTTAACTACCCATAATGAAAATGCATACAATTAAAATAGGAAATCCTCAGAAGACATATGGAAGACACGAAGAAGACAGGGAATGCAAGATGCGGAGATAGCATAAATAAAATCACAAGAATCTACCTGGATTCTAATGCTAATTCGCTCTTTCTCAGAAAACTCACAGAGCAAGCTCCCTTCTTCAGAGTTCTCGAATCCTCCAATGCTCCAATTGCACTCCAAACGCTATATCTAAGCCTCTATGAATGCCTGAATATAAAGAGCTTTCAGGAAACATCTAGAATGCTTCTAGAAATAGCTAGAAGGTGTCACCAACTAAGCATGGGTCTTTTTCCAACTTTCAAGATGAGCCATAGGGTTGTAGACACCATGTGCTTAATTGATGCACTACCCCCGTGTTGTTGACACATGAGAAATAGAAAGGTGCGTTAACTCCCATGCAAGCTTATAACTCCATTTCACTTTTATATAATTTCCATTTAAATATTTATAACTTCCATTAATTTTTATAACTTTTATTATTATTATTTATTTACTACTTTATTATTATTTTATTATTATTATTAATTTTAATTTCTAATTTTCTTTTATTAAATTCCTTTCCTCAATTAATTCCCATTTAATTAATTATAATCAAAATATAAAATAACATGATATTTTATATTAATTTTTTCAAATAATTAATTTATTAATCAAATCTATTTATTAAGATTTAATTAATAGAAAATTCACCATAGACCTCCAAGAATAAAATAGGAAAACCCATCATAGAGCAATTCACACAAAATCAGTCTAAGGGTTAAAAATCATGAATCATGTCATCCAACACATTCGGTGGGTAAAATATCCAGATACTTGTCCTACCTCACTAGGACAATTGGCTTAAAGGTTTGGGATTTGGACTTGAGAATTTATCTCCCTTCTCTTATTATTGAGATAGTATAATAGGGTATGCTCATCTTGCCAATTCAGGGAAGTCGATACCTGGTACCTGCAACCTACAAAAAAACCATGCATGTACATACAATATATATAATGCTAAGCTAAACAGACAATGGCAGGAAGTGGTGCATTGTGTAGATCCTAACTAAGTAGGTGACTACGACTCCCTTCCTTAACCACATCAGAAACACCATACAATAAGAAAACACACACACCATACACATGCAAGTATGGGGTAATATCCATAATAAAACACATTATATAATAAACCATCTAACTAATCATCAACAATAACTGAAAACAATGTAATGATCATCATGTGTGCATGAAATGTAAAGTCTAAATGATCTCATCACATAACCTCTGAATCCATAACATAATGTCTGATAGTGTCAAAACAATACCACTAGTCCATCATCATAAAACTAGCCCATCATAGTCTGATAATAACAACAACAATATGTCCAGAAGAGATGTAAACGAGGGTAGGCACTACATAGTCAGGAGCTCATTGAGTGGAATGAATACTATACAAAAGATGCCTCTTGTGAAGAACTGCACTTTTAAATTAAGTTAATATATCACACGTTAATATCATTAAAATAAATAAATAAATTTAAAAATTTTAGAATTTTTTAAATATTTTTTAATTTATGTTTTAATGAATAAATATTTATGTCATCAAATATTATAAATTTTAATGTTAAAAATAAAATTTAATAAAAAGTTATAATCGTGTTACAATAAAAAAAAGTTAAGGTTATAAAAATATTGATTTGCAATTATTCTAAAGCAAATCAAGCATACAAAACGGGTTCTACCTTTGAGGCTTGGTCAATGGAGACATTAGGCTAAAGTGAAGCACAATGTCACAACTTTGCTAAATGGATGTGGCTCCAAGGTAAGGTGCTTGCAGGGGAAGGAGATATGTGAAAAGAGAGGGAATAATTTTGTTGGTTTTGGAGATGTTGTTCTTGAGTGAAAAATTAAACCTCTTAGTTGTGCCAGGGTCTCACAACCAATGGCTATTGTGGAGGAAATTAATAGAAAAGTGATAGTAAATGAAGCTTATTTATCACATGGGCTATTTGGGTGTTTAAGATTTCTCTTGCCTAGCTTCAGTATGTTACATATGTGGATTACAATCCCATGGAACACAGTCCTAGAAGATGTTCTTCACATTTCCATCAATGTGCATGGCATTTTTTTGGTGTAGTATTGGGCAATATATGAGATATAAACACTTTGTAGCTACCAATAGGGATATAATTAGATTTAGTTAATATTGAAGCAATGGTATCCTACAAACTCTATCATTAAATATTTTGATGCTATAATTCTAATTTGGGTAATGCTTCCAAATCAGCCTTTCTAATCTTGGTTTGAGTCCTATTTTGGAGCCAAAAATAATTCTTTTGGGTTTTCTCTAGATGTGGACAAAGGTTATTCAAACTATTATCAGAGTGTTTATACTCAAATACGAGGAATTAGATGGTATATTACTAAAGATCTTTTGGTAGATATAATTTAAAAATTTTCATATAGGAGTTGAAGTTAACTACATGACCATGAAAGCCCATATTTTCAATGTCATAGATGCTTCAATAAAAACCATTTCATAACCCAATTCTCAAAATGCAAACCTTTCTGCCAAACCACTTACTAAAGACATCTGCTCATCATTACTTAATAGATAAAGAAGATGCATACCTTAATGACTCTACCAAAAATGTAGATTGAGAAGCTTTTTGTGGGAATGTCAACCCTTAAGACCCTCTATAAAAATCTTAGACCTCATCTAACAGTGACAATGAGTATAAACAATATTAAGGCTACGTCAAAACCAATTCCAAGAGAGAAATTTTTGGAACAAGCAAAGAGCTCTGGCATTATGTCTATTGGAGAGAGAATATACCTTCTAGGTCATTAGATGAGGTTAGCATGTTGGAGTTGCAAAGGAGAGCTAGAAAATGCAACAGAGGCAAAAGAAGAATTATTTAAAGATCAATACCCTAGATAAAAATGTTTTTAATAATGGAATTAGAAAATAAATAAAATCTATGTAAAATACCCATATCCATGGCTTAATATTATGGCTATAAAATTATTTAACTAATTTCATGGTAAAAACCAATTATTAAGTTGTCTAATATTTAATATATAAATAGTGTCTAATATAAATTTATTTGTCAAAATCTTATTTTTCAAAATAATGGTCTTAAATTTCAGTTCTAAAATGAGAAAAAAAGTTTCTTAATGTGGAGGATTGATGATAAAATTTAAATGTTGTGATTAATTTAAACATGAGAGAGGAAAAATCCTACAAAATAACATTAAGGTGTAAAGATGGTAAAAGACCAACAACTAATTTAAACAATGTCCAAAGGCAATATATAAGAAGCTAAATATTAGGAAGGTGAAACTTCTTCCATGCCTGACTAAGGTCTTTAAGATTGTAAAGAAGCTAATATTATTTGGTTTGGTGCTCCATGAGAGGTCCCCCTATCATCACACCAAGTCCCTCTTTTATATGTTGGTTTGTTATCATCTAGTTCTCATCTTGCTTCCTTCTTTATTATTCTAGTACTCTAGCTCCTCATACAAGGTATTACAATAAAAGACCATTATTTCCATCATGCCCTTATTGGAGTTAAAATCCACAACTGGGTATGTGTAGGATCATGGTATGCCAAAAAGCGGTGATCTGAAAAATATGTAGTTTTGAAATGCCTTAAAGCATTTAAAAATCTATTCCAATATTTTTCCCACACATCCTGATACTAAAAAAAAAAATTAATCTCTTTATAAGACCTACTATATCTTTTGATACCAACCTTACATGATCAACTTTAGAAATGTCCCAAAAATGTCTTTTTGGCTTGTTCTTGTGTATTTTTTTGCTTCAAGCATGTAGCTAATGACTTTTTTTTCACCAAAATTTCATGAAATGAAAAAAGTTTCTTAAGAATGTTCTTATCTTTCCATAAATGTAAGGTTTGTCAAATTATGAGTTTAGTAAGTAATTATTACTTATTCTCTAATGGAGTTGTGTATAAAATGTTGGCTGGCACTCTACTTGAAAAAAAAAAAAAAAACTTTCAAATGGTACAAAAATTTTGAAATCTAAAAGATGTATCATGTTCTATGTTTCTTCTATTATAAGGAGAAAAAAGAAAAATTAAATTTTGCATCATTTTGAATTAGTTAAGGTGATTAGATAGGAGAATTTGTTTATTACAAAAATACTAAGGTAGAAAATTAATAATTATTTATTTATTGAGAACAAAAATACCCAAAAATATGCGTCAGATCCAGGCATGAGTCTACTTCTTATATGTAGAATATTGTTAAAAAATATAATCATTTAATTTTGATTAAGGTGGTAAGACATACGTCTACTTTTTATTTTTATCCTAAAATTTTTGTACTATTGCATTAAAATTCAAAATTTTGACCATTCATTTTATTATTATTATTATTTTTAGATAAGGCCTAGCAGGTTTTGAAACTAAATTCAATTTCTTGGAGATTCTTTTCTCTCAAATTTTTGATATAAATTTTATAACAAGTAGAAAATTACATGACAAGTTGCCATAACCCTGATTTGCTAAATTTTTATTGCCACTCAAGAGCATAGTTTGGTTGACCGTGACCCAACACATACCCAACTAGCATCTTATTTATCTAGTTCTAATTATGTTTAATATTCCTCGATGCTCATGTTATTACCTTTTTCTCGTCATACAAATGGATGATGGATTTTAAATTGAATATTATATTTTGTTATACCTTAGTTGTCCAGGTTTCAAGCTAGTTCCTCCACAACTCTGTAGACTAGTTTCCATTTTGGTGTTGAAAAAATAATTGGGCATTGATTTATTCCTAGAGGTAGTCCCCAATCAATTAATTGGTGTTTCTTGTAGTGCTAAGCTAGGTGATCAACCATTTTATTATAGCATTTTTCCTATTGTAAATAATACAAAGATTGTCCACCTTACTCAAAATGATAGAATACTCAAGAGGATCCTCCTTAGAAGTAGGGTTTTTAGATTGGTTTTGAGAAACATTGTGTGGGACAACTAGATCATCTAGACATGTTTTGTTCTTATCAAGGAAAGGGGGTTTAGGTCTAGGAACCTCAATATTGGTGGGGGAATTGTCAAGTGGCCAATCCAATCCAATGAACTATGAGGACTCAAAATATTCAAACATGATATTATTCATTCCAAGAGCATTGAAAGAATTTATGGTAACCATAATTTTTCCAAGATCCAAGATAATAGGCTTGTTAAGGAAACTAGGGTTGTATGGTCCAACCACCAAGGGCTTTTTATGAAGTAAAGCCCACCTTCAATTGAGGGAGCATTGAATTAGATATGAGAAATTAAACTTAAATCCAAACATATTATATCCAACATCAATAATGAAAATAATTAAGCATAATAAGAGATACACTATGCATAATGAAACAATGATTTATTGACTAGGGAAACTCTTGATCAAAGGGAAAGCCCTCATGGGGATGGAACCAACAAGATAGTGTACTGATATGTATATTTCTTGTGAAAGGACATGACCCTACAAGGATTTTCTTATAGTGCATCCAATACAACAATCCCTATTAAAGGATAGACCCCTATTAGGAAACCTTAAATATAAAAAATATGATCATGGATGGATGTCATGATATGATATAAAAATGGAAGGGTTCAAATAGCAATTGGAATCAAATAAATCCTATAGTTTGACTAACATAAGAGTTTGTATTTGATTGTCTAAAATATGGGACCCAAAGAAAAATGACCAAAATAGGCCCCTATTAGGGGTGTAGTGCATCCCACATTGGCTTATCAAAGGATTAGTGCACATCAGGGGTCCATCGCACTCTTGATTGCTAAGTGCATGAATCTTGAGGACAATTTGGGGACCCCAAAATAGGTCTCAAAATTAGGAAATCATGCCTAGATTCAATAGAAACCCTACTTTAGTGTCAGGATCAGATTCCAAGTGGAAAGGTGGATAAAAAGGAAGGACCTAGGGGAAATAGATCCTACCTTGAGCTCAACACCTTTAATATAGGAGCTTCAAAGAGGATCTATTAGGTTTTACCCCAATTCCACCTAGGAGGAGGGACAAAAAAGGGAGGAAGAAATGGAAGAGAGGAAGAACCTGATGATCTGCATTAAATAGGTACTAAAATTTCATTAATATTGGAATGCTTCCAATTTAAGATGGTACAAGAAGAAATTTGGATTCTAATGTCAATTAACATTGCAATTAATCAAAATGCCTAAAATGTGAAAAGTAATGAAAATGTTAGGAATTTTTGTAAAACCAAATAATAAAGATAAGTCCTCAAAACAATTTGTATCCACTTTTACTAGTGCCTTTGATGTTATCAGAAAGAAAAGTCACTCTAAAGATAAGAATGCAACATGACGAGCAATTACAAAATATTTAGTTAACAAATCAACTTTATACAAAAGAATGATTAGTAAAATAAGTGGATATCTTAATTTGAGTAAAAAAAATTAGAAAGAGATATAAAGAGAAGGGTTAGCTTTGAATCTGATCCAACAAATAGTTCATGGAATTCTAGTGGTACACTCTTGTGATCTGACATGAAACTTAGTAGTGAAGTCAAAACTTTGATTAATTTTTTTTTGGCATGATAAAACAAGAGTATCACCTAATTCAAGATATGTTCTTAAATTGAGAGTTTGATAAAAATACCTGATCCACATATTAAACACCTTTTGGACATGATGCAAACCAAATTGTTAAAAAAGTTAGATCTTAAGGTGTTAAGTACTAGCATTAGTCAAATATATTTTGAAAAGTGTGAACCATGGTATGTAAGGACTAAAAAAGAAAGAGTCACGTGTTCTTGTGAAACTCAGTTCAAATTTTCTATCATTATGATGCATTTTGATCTATACATAGTACCATACATACTAATGAAATATTATAGGAACATCATATAAATATGCCACCACAAACTATAAAGAAGTTCATATCAGGTTTGTTTTGTAACCCACCTAATGAGCAATATTTTCTTTATAATGCATGTATTTTTTGTACATATGATATGTGAGGAAATCTTTCTTTATTAGATTAACATTTAAGCATGAAAATACTTTGAATAATTTTGGACCAAAATTAGTTGATATAAAAAGATTGAAAAGTGTGAATATCCATTGAAGGATGGAAAGGTTGGAAGAAGGTGTGATCTAATTATAGAGAAAAATTAGTTGTGATGCATTTATGAATGTTTTGATGAGTAAGATCACAACAAAATGTGTTAAAATGCTCAATATGATAGATGTATTGATGGAAAATTTCACATATATAAGAATAATTTTCCAATTGGTACTATACTTTCAATCATTGACCTTTTTGCAAAGAACTACACACTTGCACTCCAAGATGATGTACAATCACAATATTACAATTCAATGTAAGTAGAAATTTTTCATATAGTTTATAGGCATGCACTTGATAGTATAGAAGAGGGTCAATTTTTTTGAGAGAGTACCATTTCTATATGAGTGATAATAAACTACACGCATATGAGTTTGTTTAGTATAACTTCATGGTTTATTATGATAATTTAAGGGAGAAAGAAATTTAAATGACACAACATCTGATATGGTCATATAATTGTACAAGAAAATTCATGAATTCTAGAATATTCTATTGCTTGAGCAGGACACATAGGAAAAATAATATCCAACATATGTGGAGGTTTCTTTCAAGGTTGGATATGGTAAAGAAGAACATGATGGTGTCGATGCATGAGTTAAGAGAGCCCTTTGTAGAGAGCAATTAAAATTTGAGGGAAAAACCAAATTAAAAAATGCACATAAGATTGTGGAATGGTGTAAATATATTTATACAGAGGATCAAATTAAAACTCTACAATCAAACATTTCTTCTTGCTAGTTGAAAAGAATGGTATACTTTCAAGATATGATTGTGATATGATTAGCAAGTTAAATTGCATTCTTTTAGGAGTTTTGATTCTAACACTTGGACTATATGGACTAGGGAGCTTGCATTTTTTTTTTTCAATTTTTTGTTTTAGGTGAATTAGAAGAATGCAATAATATAGAATGGGTTGAACAATTCTTGCATAAATTGACATTAGCACCTATTGACACACAGATTGAAGATGATATAATAAATGAAGACCCAAATTTTACATTTGCATCTGAGGACTATTATCATGTTTCAAACCTCATACAACTTGGTATGTACAATTTACATCAATTTGTTTTGATTGTGCTGAATTTTATATTATATTATTTATCTATGTCATTAATTTAATTCAAGTACACACATATGTACTTTAACTTATCTTGTAGGACATGTTTATGTTTTTCACCTGATGATAATAATGAAAAAATTGAGTAATAGCTAGCTATATGTGTTGAACCTAATAAAAAATGATATGTCATCAAATAGAAGATAATGGTTGTAGTATCCAATCAGGTTTTTCATTTTAGCTGGCACATGGCTACAAAGATACCTAAAAAGAAGGAATGATTTACTAGCATTTGAAGACTACCAATCAGAAAATAATATTTTGCACTATTCTCCTTTGGTGGTGGCAATGAATATCAAATAAAAAATGTTTTACCTAACTAATTTCAATTAGACATATTAACAAAATTATATTTTCAAAAATACCATGGAAGAAGGCCACACAACATATCAACCATGTCATTTGGGTAGGCACAATCACTTGATTGTTCTCCCTACTAAGCTAATATTTACACAAATTATGCTTTATCTTCTCTTGATTCAATATCATGGCAGTCACTCATATAGATGGCATTATTCTTTTCAAGATCATACATAACCATGTGCATGCTATTGATAATGTGAAATTAATCATCTTCCTCTAGAGAAAGACCCAGTTGTGCAACTAGTTTTAGTTCTTGGTCTACAAGATGATTTTGTACCTGCAACCCCATTTTTGCACCTACAATCCAAACTTCTTGAGCGTGGATAAATTACCAAAGAATGTACTATCAAACCTTTCTTGAAAAATTGACTTGCAATAAGGCTTTAATAAAAAGGTAGCATTTAATGACCCATTAATTCCAAAATCTTCTTGACAACAATCCACATATGTTTGGCTTGCTTATGTACAATATTTTATGTTTCCCAATTAAAACTTGTAAAATTCACTTTGTACTTTCCAAGATATCCTAAAAATGATCATTTTTCCTTTTTGCATGCTTAACTAGCCACCCCATCATAAATTTTGATGACCATTAATGCAATGAATATGTATTTTCCATTCAAGGCATATCTTAGACTCCTACGATTCGAAAAAAAAATCACCATTCAGCATAGCACCCTCATCATGCTCCTCGAAACGTAAAAAAATGTCAATTCACAAGCTCCTAACAACACCCCTTATAAAGTTTTGAGAAATATCCATTTCATAATCCTTACAATATTCCTCAATTGAAGTCATGAATTCCAATTTTCCATAGGAAACTCCCTCTAAAATAACAAGAAATATGTTTTCAGACTATGTCATTCCTATACCTTGCAATCTAGTGAAATTTTCCCATTTCACACTAACCTTTACAATGTGTTTGTGAAATCCTATTTGTTTCTATTTCATCGACCTCTCATACCTTTCCTTCTCAAGTGGAAAAAATCAAAATTTTAACATCAAATTTAGCATAAATTTGAGGGCTTCATCAGCATCAAAAAATAATTTATGACTAGTCCCGATGAGCACGGTCCTTTTTTATATGAATAGAATTTTGTAAGCACAACTCTACCAATTATTTTGAGAAAATTAGCTATGCCTCTATCAAGAACCTAAAGGGTTAACCCTAAGTTGAAGGGAGATGAATGAAGTTTGTTGATAGAAACTTTGTTAGTGTGTGCCCTTGGATTATCCTAATGATAAAAAAACAACATATAAGTAAGGCACCTTAAATGAAAATTTATTAACTTGCATTTAAATAGATCTAGGTATAGTGAATAATGGCAATCCATAGATTTCTCTTGAAATAAAAAACAATATAGTAATACATAGGAAATATATATAAAGTTAGTGTAGTACAAAAAGAAAAATATACCTGTTGGTCGTGATTCTAATATTGGAACATGACCACAACAATAGAGGTATAAGATGATGCATATTTATAAATTTGTAATAAATATATATTTTAAAAATAGGTTTAAATTTTTTTTATGTAAAAATAATGGCAATATTGTTATAGTGTCAAAGTAGTCTACTTTAGAAGGTGATTTCGTAAAAGAAGATATATATTAAGAAATTTCTTTTGAGATGTTATAACAATCTTGGTATGCATACTTTTATATTGTTCCAATAATGATGTATATAGTTTTATAATTATTGTTTAAATAAGACTCATATTGTCTTGATGATAAACCTACAATTACAATATCTTATCTCTCACCATTTTGTAAATTATAACTTTAGTTCTCAATAATAATTTTTAAAATTATTTATTAGTTAATTGATAATAATATATCAAAGACTACCATAATCATCGTGTTAAATATCTAGAAAGGTCACTAATTTTTAATCTAATAGTCATACAAATAGAATTGATAATTATGGATGTACTTGTTATAATGAACTTGCTAAAATAAAAGTGTAATGACAGGTTAGCCCACTTGCATTGGCTCATTATTTTTAAGTTTTCTTTTAGGAAAAGGTGTCAATTTCTATCACATTTGTCCAACATGTTTATGGACTATTATTGATCACTACTCAAGAAAATCATTAAAATAATTCTTGCATTAGATGAGGTATAGTGTTGTAGATGATATCAATACATACAACCATCTTTTGTGAAACCATTAAATCTATAGGTTCTATCAGAAACAAGTTAATCTAAAAAAGAAAATGACATTTTGTTCCTTGAGATTCAATCTTTTGTACATTGTAAAATAAGGATGCGGTGATACAAATTCATATTATAGTCATCCTCATAAGCTAAATATTAGAAAAATATATATGAATCATGGAACTACAAATACAAAGGAATTGTAATTTCCTTGTACATTATACAATTGAACTTAAACTCTAAGGAAAATGATTTTTGAGTCTTCTCATTCCTAAATTTTGTACTATTTCTCATGTACATGATTTTATGTACTTCCTTTTTGAAACATTTTCTACTAGATTGGAAAATGGTTTGGAATAACTTCCTTCTTTCTATAGGCTCATTATCCTTCCTACTAAACATATCTATTATGAAAACTAGAGATCCTCACATCTCAAGTGCAAACTCTCTTTCAGCTAGTTCATCCTTCTCTAGTTGTTCCTCATGTGCCACTAGGTTTTATTTATCCTTGTTAGATCCAACCAAAAATTGGAAAGCTCTATGACCAATATTTCCACATTTGAAATACATATCTTTGAATTATAATTTAACTTACTTCCTTTGGCTCAAAAAAATCTTTCTTCTATCTCTATCTCTAATGATTTCAATCAAGGATATTTCTAGTCACACCTAGAAATTTTATTTCAAACTATGCTACTAACTTAGACTTCAAAACTGAAATCATTCTTTTATCATTCCTAATAAATAATGTACATCATCCACATATAGGACTATGTCAAGAGTGCGGGCATTTTTAGTTTTATAATATGCACAATGGTCAGATTTGAATCTCAAAAACCCCAAGGAAAATACATAGTAGTTAAAATTATGATACCACATTCTAAGAGGTTCTTTCAAACCATATAGAGATTTATTCAACTTACAAACAATATTTTCTTTACCTTTCTCAATGAAATGCTCTGGATATGATACACACACACACACACGCACCCACCCACCCACCCATGCATGCACGCATGCACACATGCACATGCACGTGCACACACAAATGCACATGCACATGTGCACACACACACACACCCAAACAAACACATACACACACAAACATAGAAAAACACACACACACACACACACAAGAATATCCTTGTTTTACTAATATTAAATAAGTTACATGACCTTTAGTTACCTTGGATGTCATCAATAATGAAAAAAATTTCTCCTAGTTATTATTCTATATCCTTAAGTCTGCAATTATAATTTATCTATAGGAATTGACATAAAATCCTTCATGTTGGTAGTGGTATTTGAAAAACCAACCATTCTCTCACAATTCAAATGTGATAAAATCATATTTTGTAGGAAACTACTTCTAGTTCATTGCAATCTTCTTTTATCACCATGACCTATGTTAAAATAATTTCTTTCAATTATTAAGACCCTTTCCACAAGTATTTTTAGTTTGTTGTGACTGCTTAGAGAATTACTATACGTACTCCATAATTCCTTGGTAGGGTTCAGGATCGAGCTAAGCCCTGAGTGTGGGTTTGGGTTTAACATGTTGTAATTAATTTTAACCCTAGAGCGATAAAAATACTTATATAAAATGGATTAGGGCTAGGGATTTCATAAGGTGTGATGCAATAATTGCTTCTTGTAGCGGTATTGAGATATAAGGGATTACAGATTGTAATCAGGTTGTAATCATTGGATAATAATAATATTAGACTTGTTTTTTGGTGGATGTAGCCTAGGGATTTAGTGAACCATCTTAAATATTGGTGTCTTGTGTTCTCTTCTGTGCAATTTATTATATTATGATATTGGTTATATTTGCATGTAATTGTTTTTTCTGTCCATGGTCAATATTAATAGGTTTCACTTGGAGACTCACCATAGGGATTATATCAATATAAACTTAATGCATTTTTTTGGTAAAACCTATATTGAATTTAAACAATTTATTAAGTATTGTAAGAAACTCAATTATTTCTTCTACAAAAAAGGAGAAGGGTATCTCCTCTGTAACCAGCTACCCATTCCATAGGCCTTAAGTTTCCAAGACACCTACAAATAAAACTTACAATACTACCACAATGCTCTATGTTATGTTTTAGATTAATATCCCATCTCACCCTTCCTCTTCAAATCCTATTAAGACTACTCCTAGCACTCAAAATTATTTCACACCTCTCTCTCTTCTCCACACCCACATTATTCTAAGTTTAACTTATTTACAGGTGTAATGACAACCTCACAACTTATGACCTCTAAATGGAAAAAATAAAATCCCTCAAACTAGTAAATTTTTTTTTACTAATTCAATCACACCATTTCAAACTTGAATGAACCAACCAACAATCAGTTCCAACATCTTTGTCAAGGAGCATATGATAAAATTTCCCCTATAGAATCCATTGAACAATAATCTAATAGTCATGAATAGAATAGTAATATTAAGAACTATTTTCATGTACTCTAGCCTATTGAAGAAATCCTCCAAGATTCTACTTAATGAAGTGGATAATTTAGTCATGGAACATGCAAGGCTTGACCATTACCATTCATAAATAGTAGGTCACAATATCCATCAAAGCTAATAAAACTAATGTTCTTATACTACAATTTAATTAAATGTTATTAAATTTTGTCTTGATGTTACCATTTCTACCATTTGGATTCTCAATTTATCCATAATAATCATGTTCATGGTGATGGTGGTATTTTTTTTTCCCTTACTCCATGGATAGATAAGTATATTATGGTTTTTGGATTTGATCAAAATATTAATTGTGTTTAGGTGACTATACTCCTGATATAGTCATGGGCATTGATGAGATCTAATAATGTTCAATTTTTATATCATATTTAGCCTCTTTCATGCACCCTCATACCTATTCTTGGATTATATTTCCATTCCATATCCTACTATTTTATGTTACATACAATTAAATATATGTAAGTGGTATTTAATATAGTTTTTAGATAAAATATAGATGTTAATTATTGATTGTATCTACTAATAAGCATTGTGATTTTCAAGCCTTATACATTTCATCATGACACATGTTTATAGAAGGAAGAACCTTTCAAATTTCTATCATCTTTTAGACTTCATGTCACTTGTTAGACATGACCTATCACTAGAAGACTTCTTGTTGCCAACCAAACTTTCTGTTACCAACATACTTCCTATCACTAGTTAGATTTCATGGACTTCATGTCATCCATAGGCATATTTTCTTGTAAATAAATTTGTACTAGAATATTAGTTTCTCATAAGATATTTTAGCTATTTTGTTGTAACTAATTACTATTTAGTTTAAATTCAATGGAAGAGAATGGATTCAAATCAGAATTTTTTTTTTTTTTGTTGTAACCATGAGCTAAATAAGAACCTAAATTATTGCAAAGTTATTTCCAAAAACTAGAAAATTCAAATGTACCTTGGAACCCATATTATAATATCAATATGAGCTAAATGAAAGAGAAATAGGGAATAAATTTTTGTATTACTTCTTTGGTTAATTAAAAATAGCATTTGAATGATTGGTCATGTATAGAAAATATTTTATTTAATCTATTGTACAAATGAAGAGAAAGGGTTGAATCCCTCAGAAAATCAATTTTTTTTTTTTTTTCATTTTATTTTAGTTCAATTTTATTTTATTAAGGTGACTTTAATTTATAATTGTGATGTTTTTTTATTTTTTAGTTTATACAATTAATATACTTCTTATTTATTTTATTAGTTGCATTTTTAATATTAAAAGCAACTAAAATGGGGGTTGACCCAAAGACAAAAAAAGTCATTTGAACATCAATTGTAAGTCATTACCATCATATTAACCTAGCCCATTCCTTAATATTAAAAACTCCCAAACTAAAGTATTTCTATATCTAAAGCTACTATAGTTTATAGTTATTAGAATACCACAAACACATATAAACCTAGACCATTTAATCCATCTAGGCATAAACTAAGTCCAATGAGTATTAACATAATGAGCCCCATGTTCCATATAGTAAATTCTAATAATAATTTAAATTAAAAAAAATTAAAATTAAAGAACTATGAACTAACTCTCCTTCTTATCTTTAGCCCAGATCTCTAGCAAGAGTTGTAACCACTCATCCACTAGGAAGTCATAGAGAGAACAAGTAGTCTCCTTTTCTTTAGCATCATTGACCTCGTCCTTCCAAACCTAAAGAAGATGGAGGACCGTAGTGGTTTTTGAATGCATGACACGAACAAAGAAATTTTCCACCCTATCAAAATTTTCCTCCAAATCTTTGTTCTTCTTGATTAAGGCAATGATAGTTTCCTCCATCCTAGATAAAACAACCTTCATCTTTGGATGGCCATAAAAGGTTTTCTAAGGTAGGGAATCATCCCCCTTCTTATTATCTCCTCCCACATGTTCCTTGAGCTGAGTCTACCCATTCTTTATAGTCACAAGATTCTAAGTATTAATGTTTAGGTTTCTAATAGGGGAGATGATGATCCCCTTATCAGCAGCTTCACCCCCCACCTTAGAATCAAGGGTATTGACTTCAATTTTAAAAGTGTCTAGTACTCACAAAGGCATATGGTTGTGCTAACTACCAATAGGGGTATACTGAACCTTGTCTTGATTGGTCGTATCCTCATCCTCTAGCTCCCCATAATTTTTCTTGGTCGCCTTCCTTTTAGGCCTGGGACTTCATTTCTTCTTAGTACTCTTATTAGAGTCTAAGCTAATAGGTCTCTCTTGACCCTAAGGGGTAGAGAGATTTATTTCTCTTAGTTCCCTACTAGTCCTAAAGATATTTTTCTTCCCATAAATCCAATGCTATCCACATGTCTAGGACCTCAAAATTTCCAAATTTAATCTCCTTAGGGGTGGAGTAGGAACCTTTGTCATCTAGGGTATATCAAGAATAGGAAGAAGTTTGGGGAGAAACAAATTTATTTATGAGGTGTGGGGAGTAGATTTTGCACCTAAGGGTTAAGCGCCTTATGAAATCTATAGAGATGAAATATAAAAGCTTGGAGGTAAATGGTTTAGCTTTTTCTCTCATATCTTTTCTTACACACATTCCATACACAATATTCAATAGATTGTAGTAGTAGGTGTGGAAAAGATATAATTTCACTAAATTTCGAAAGTGATTGAGGGTGGGAAAGTGATAATAATACAAGACCTTAAACATTTCTTCAAGAGTAATGTACCTCATGATAGTGTAATAAACCATGTCTCAAGGCTCTAGAATATTTTCCTAAGAAATCCTACCATGGAAGAATTTAGGTTCCTCACCCAGTTGAAAGAACTTTCTCAAACTTTCTTCATCTGTGACCCTAGCCTATTTCCTCCAATTTTTCCCTTCTAGGGATATCCTACTAGCATTCACTATGAACTCTTCACTAACTTCAAATGAGACATGATTAATAGTCACCCATCAACCCTTCCAAGAGTTAATGAATTGAATGTAAACCCTATCATCATGGCCCTAATGGCATTCCATAAAAGGAATTATGTTATTTTAATTAGTTTAATTTTATTAAATTAGGCTAGTTCTAATTTATTTTTAAAATTATCTAATTTTGATTGTATTTATTTTATTTAATTAAGATACTTCTAACTCACTTTAATAGCTGTGAGATTTATATACCATTAGTTTAGTTTGAAAAGATCCTAATGGTTTGAGCTTGGTTTGAAAAAGTCTATGAAATTTTGATTTTAGTAATTATTAATTTGGTGAGGTGTTTTGTGTTGTTTTAAAAAATCATTTATTTATTTATTTATTTTATGTAGTTCTAGTAGCTAGGAGGTAATAGTTCCTATCACTGGAAATTTTTTTATTTATTGTAGGTGTCTTTTTACAGTTCCATTCAGCCATATATGGCTTTCATTGATCCTCCCTTGAGAAGAAAACAACTATACCTTTCATTAATCCACTAATCTGAATTCACATGTTTAGGCACAAATTGCAAGAATCATCATGAATCCAAATTTGATCTTAAAAAGGAGTTAAGTGAAACCACAATTTTACCATATGGGATTTTTCACAATTTATAATGCCCGTAACTCATTTATTGGAAGAACTATTATTTTTTAGTGGCTTTACACTAGTATTCCTAATTTTAACAGTGTATTGGAAGGAAACTTTAACATGGTGGAATATTCTTCTTCCTCTAGATGTGATAATTCTTCTAACCTTTTCAAGCTTGAATAAATGAAGCTTGGATGTTGGCCTAAAAATCCATTGCATATGGATCTCTTTTGAGAGAAATAAGCATTCATATGCCTCATTGATTCATGTGGAGAAATTATATAGAAAATAAACTTCAAGAAAAAATGAGTAGGTTGAATCTCTTTTATATTTCATATCACATCCACATCATACTATCACCTTAGGGTCATCTTGTTTCTTTAGAACTTTTAGCTACCCTTTTTTACCACCTTCCTGTATTCATTGTTTTATAACTCTTGAATTTGTCTTCTCTTTCAAAGAATCTTCATCTCATCGTGAGTGTTTCCCATCTCAATAACCAAGACTATATAGGTGATTTTTTGCCTATTTAAAAACTTAGGCATAAATTATAGAAATAAAAATGGGTTAATTAATGAGGGAGAAGTTTTGACAGATGTTCTAATTTCCTTCATGGTTATGGGTGAGAGAGGTTGTGAAATTTTAAAAATTTGAGAAATCCATTAGAGGATAGTTGAAACATGGAAGACCACATTTGGCTTATGGTCCATGTAACATCTTCCTTTAGCTAAATGTAGCTAAGACTAAAAACATTATTCAAAAAATAGATGGTTACAAAGGAAAAGGTGCTTCATTTCTTAAACATATTAATTGGATTAAGGATGGTGACCCTAATTAGAAATGACTTTTAATATCTTAATCATGAAGACAAACTGGAGCACATCTCTTCAATTAAATATGATGTTGCATCCTTGAAAAATAGTCACTCTAACATTATCTATACCTTCTATAATCACATAAAGAGGCTATGTGTTGATGAATTGGCTTATCAAATTTCCCTCCCTACCTTTGAGAAGAGCATTTCTAGTTTTATTCCTAATAAAATAGATCCAATGTACAAAAAAATAAATTAAGCTTATACTTTCTGTAGAGGATATTGATGTTTCTCTTCAATGCACAATCTTAAAAATTTTCTATGATTGAAAACCTCCTTGTGGAATTATAAAGGACTTTTTGGCCTCATGTTGGGTAGAATTTTTAAAATTTCTACCTTAAGGGAGTTGAAACTAGATCATTAGGGAAGGTAATTAATGAAGGGATACTTTAAATTACTCCCAATGACAAAGAGGAAGCAATTTTAAATAGATGGCATTAAATTAATCTCCTAAATTCCTAAAGTGAAATACCAGCTAAATATCTTGCATGAAAAATTAAATAAATTTACCAAATGATTATGCATATAGAACAATCATGCTTCTTGGGAGGACTATTTATCATTTGCTATTCTATGTTTTCTTGAGAAATAAATGAGTAAGCTCAAAAATATACTCAAGACACTCTTATATGAAAACATGGCTTTGATAAAGATTACAACCATATATATTGGCCTTCCTTCCGCAATATGTTAAAATTACTTGGAGTTTGACTTAAGATATGTAAATAAATCAACACGTTATTCAAGGATTCTTCTTCTAGAGTGACTATAAATGGTGTACTTTCACCACCATCACACATGCAAAAATAAATTAAATGAGGTTTTCTCCTTGTTTCTTTCTTTATGCCCTTGTGGCTAATGCTCTTAGATAATTGGTTCAATATTCTCTTTCACATAGACTTATTCAAGGTATTTTGATACTGAGAAATGCTACAACACTTAATTCTAATTTTGTACATCACCATATGTTATTCATGTAAGTTTATATAAAGGAACGAACTAATCTTTTTGATATATTAGAATGTTTCTTTATTAGTTTAGGCTGTAATCTATCCATACATAAAACTAAATCCATATTGACATACCCATACCCCTATGTACCATGGAATCCTAGTGAATAGAACAAGGTGAAGCATGACCCCATAACTAGATGCCTTGGGATCACCTTTGGTATTTGAGTTTTGCTTAAAAATATGTGGACTTATAGCCTCCATAATTATTTTTTTGAATTGGGTTAATATCTTCTTCTCCATAGTTAGTAGGATCCAAGTCACCAACATAATTGATGCAGTACAGGGTAGGAGAATCCCTAAAGGATATGTCCTAGCCCATATCAATTAACCACATAGTGGAATATAAACAATAACACATAGATTTAGATCCAAATAATGCCAACTCTCATAATTGAAACATAATATTTACATCCAACATGCCCAATTGTAAGGCCTTTTAGGTTATAACCAAATACAATGCAGTTATAATAATAGTTTTGCAAGATCTCACAAGATCCAAACACCTAGCTAGCCCAAATCCACAATCTGGCCTCAAGAAGCATCTAAATTGGTGCTCGTAAGCCACCAAACAACCTTTTTATTTTTCAAGCCTACACTTAGCTACTAGATCTGCTAAACTTTTCTCCTCTTAACTACTCCTTCTCCATGCTAAATCATAATGACTTTAAACTCTAGAAGACCCTCTACTACACTAAACCAAGACACAAGTTGACCTAGCAAGCTACATTAATTGAATATGCCCACTTTAAATACACCTTCAAGCAATAAGTTGACTTGTCAACAAATATTAGATACATTAAATGATTAAATACTTAGGACATACCCCAAGTTTACAATGCAAAGCTAACTCAAATGATGATATAAGAATACAAACACTTAGAAATAGGTTCATGTGCTATCCAATGATCCAAATCCAAAAGAACACACCTATCAAATCCCTTAGATCAAGCTCACAAATATAATCTCTAATGTTTTCCAGTAAATCAAGAATAGACAACCAATAGTGATGAAAATGGCTCTAATAAATCAAGAATAGACAACCAATAGTGATGAAAATGGCTCTAACTATAGGATGATAATTCTACACTCTATGCACACTTACAAAAAGGTTTACCAATATGTCACAAACATATCCCCAACTGCTAGAACCATAAGTCCAAAAATTTGAGCTCGGAGCCCCTTCATACAGGATTGTTGACTTCCCTAGGATGCTCCTACATCAATAATCATATAAGTTAGTCATGTTTACATCCCTTCTTGTTGGACACCTTGTAAAACTTGTTATATTTAGTTGAATCTAGTTATTGAGAGGTTTCTTTATTTTGGATGAATAGTGAAACACAAAAGGTTAACCAACAACATTGTATACTTACTCCATCCAATAAAAAGGTAAAGGATTATTGTGAATTAAAAACCCCTAAGTGCAAGGAATACGCCTCACTAAAAATGGATTTTCAGATATTTGGATGGACTCATTCAATATATCTTGTTAAGTACTATAGTCAAATTGCTAAAATTGAATAGTAATAACATTTGGTTAGTTAAAACTATAAGCTTGTTTGTGCTCTTTATTTTAAAAACTATGACTCAACTCTATTTAATTCCACTTAGAGAGCTTGGATAATTACATCAAGAAAATTAATTTTGTATGATTAGATCTTAAGTCATGGTTTCATTTTTTCTTCCTCTTCCATTTGTTGGAATATGATAGTTTAAGAAAATAATATCCCCCATGCTAATATTAAGCATTATGAATGTAGACCGATTTTGAAAAAGGTATTGATTTCTTTTTTCTTTTATGGAGACTTTAAAGTTTGACTAAATTTTTGGCAGTAGATGAAGTCAAAATTCAAACTATCCTTGACTTACAAAATCCCAATCAAAAATTTCTAACAACTTGTAACACATGCATCATGGTGTCTCTTATCCACTCCATGTGATGATTATTTTCTTTTAAATTGGAGATTAACCAAAAAAACACAATTCTTGGAATTTCCCACTTAGATTTGTGTTTTAAAAACTCTCTTTGTCCATTCCTATTTCTCACCAATTTAATATGAATAGGAATTTAAAAATCATAAGACAATCGTGGAACAAGTTAGACTCATTCATTTGGATGTCTAAATTTGATGTTGAAGCCCAAATTCTAGTGCTAAAAAATCTCCAACAAAGTTTCTACTAGTGATTGTCTCTCATTAATCATCCCTACTCCATCTCATCAAACATAGTTTTTGGTTATTCCCTCATAATCAACAATTATGGAAGTTTATCTTGTCTACTTAACCTATGTTATTTCCAAAAGCTCGGTCTTAGAAAATTTCCCTCAATGCTTTATCCTCAAGGCCCAAAGTTTTATTGTGAAATATTTAGACACATTATCCTTATGAAAAAATGAAGAATTAGACACATTAGGACATATAAATTTGCAATATATATACTCAGAACAAAGAGCATGCACAAAAGAGTCATTTGGTACTTGAGAGCTAGAGTTACATGAAGGTAGGCTGCCCTATTTTCCTTGAGGATAAATATGATTATAGGTTATTTGTAAATTAATGTAGCAAGCAGAGAGAAGGAATCTTTGGAGAAACCCCTCAAGATTTTTCTCTATAACCATTTATCTATTATATGTTTGATTTAGATTGGGATGCAAGGTTTGAGCTAGTTAAGTTCAACTTAGTATGAGTATTTATTCTCCACGTGAGATCTTTGCATACTTTTTTTTGGCAAATATATAATAACACAATAGTACTGGTAGATTTACTATTAGTGACAACAAAAGCTTATATATACTCGACTTCTTCCATCTTGAAGAACTATTCATTATCTAATGAAATAAATAAGATACTATTATTAATTTACATCTTTCAAAATAAATTAAAAAATTCTTATTTTTCAAAAAAAAATTATTTAAAAAATAATAATAACAATTTTTAATAAAAAAATAATTTTATACAATAAATCTTATAACATTTAAAATTTCTTTTACTTTAGAAAATTCAATCTAAAACATATGAAATAAATATATAACATCTTTTTGTTTATTTTATGAATAGATATTTTCTATTAATTAAATATTAAAGAAAAATATCCACAAAAACTCAAAAAATTACATTAATTAATAATATAACTTATCAACAATTACACTTAATAAGTCCATACATTTCCACTCCTCCCCTTTCCTCACCTCTACCCGAAACCCCTTCTTCAATACTCCTTTCCTCTTTAAAAAATCTTCAATACTCACTCTCGAAGAATAAGAATATCTCCCATCATAACATGTAGCCAGTGTAATTATCCATTCTCCCTGACATAGCCCGAGCCCACTGTAATCTACAAGCGAAACTTTTACATCTTCTACAGAAGTCAAGCATGCAATAATTGGTATAATTTTGGTCAGTACCAATTTCTATAACCCCGTCGACACCCATAGTTGCTTCATAAAACAGATTTTCATCTAATCTTGACTCCGCTCCATCGACTGCTCTTCCGATCATATCCAGTCCCTCTGGTGGCACGTTCTGAAATAAAAGACCAAAAATTGTCAGTTCTATCCACGGTAAATTGTTTTCTTTCATTTACAGATCTAAGATAACAATGACGTAACAAAACAAAGTTGAAGGTCAGTAATGAAATAATAAAAATGATATTGATGATTGTTAAATACAAGTATTGAAAATCATTACCTTCAATGAACGAATGCAATCCTGCAATAATGTACTGCTGCAATAGCGGAGTTTCATCCATTGTAATCTGTCAAACTCTGCGGTACCTGATGAGCTCGGCCTGGCAAGACTTGGCAACTGAGGGCAATGATAAATGTCAACCACTGTAAACTGAGTGTTAGCTAGTGACACACTTTTCAAATTTCTGCAGTGATGCAATCGAAGCTCTTGGATCCCACATCCATCAATTATAAGTCTCTCCAGACAGATTGAACCTGTAATATCTGGCATCTGCTTAAGCTCGGGGCTGCCCTGAATTCTTAAATCTACAATCTCCTCACAGCAAAACATCGCTGTCTTTAAATTTGGACAGCCGTCCAACTCAAAATATTTGACAGCCACATTTTTATCAAAGGATATGCTCTGCCGACACTTCATACGCCTGAGACGCAGGGACTCGAGCTTCCGACAATCAGAAATCTTCAGTTCCACAAGCTCTGGAAGATCAGATATTCCTGACAATCTTTTCAATTCTTTACAATATGTAATCTCAAGATAATTTAATGTCTTTACCATTCTTAAATCCACTTCCTCAAGCTTTTCCATGCAATGAAGTCTGATAGACTGAAGTCTTGGATAGTGCACCACTAATTAAGATCTTGGTTACAAAATGTTCATCGTTGATCTCGAATTTTTCAAGGGCATCCAGAGGGGCCCAAACACTAGAAGACATTCCTGCATTATTCTAATCAACATTGTTAAAGTTGAAACTCACAATAACAAAAGATGCACAAAGAATCATCTCTCCTGTCTTAGTCGCAACCTGCCTTTCATTTAGTGCGGAAGACCCCTTAGACATTAATCACAGAAATTCATATTTAGAAATTCTAGTAAAGGCGAACCTGTGTTTGGCCATCCCTGGGCGTCTAAAAGAGAATTCTGTAAATTAGCAGACGTTCCTGAGAATTCAAAGATTTGCAACTCAACAGCGAGGGCACCTGACATCCAAGATATATTTTCGTAATTAGGCTCTTTTTAGATTAAAAAGAAAATATCCGAGAGCCATCCCCGTCAGAATGAATAACACTTAACCGTTAAAAAGATTTAGTTTTGGACTGAGAAGATAAAAAATATACCTGCATGCCATTCTCCCTGCATGAGAGCTTTTTGAGTTCACCTTGGATTATTAAAGAACGTAATTTTTGAAGAGGAAACCATGAAGGAATGCATGGTAGTTCTGTGGAATAGGCCTTAATATGGAGCCATGGTAAAGAAGCTGACGTCTCACCCCAACCATCTGACTGGCATAAAAAGAATGAAAATCTTAACCCCGTGGACTCGTCAAACATGGAATGGGAACACCTGATGTTGGTTTTGGTGAGGATAGTTTTGAAACCCATTGAGCTCTGCACGCACAGAAGCAGGTCAGATTTCTTTAACTTGTGTAATAAAATGTTCAGATCTGGCATAGTAAAAAACTAAAGCTAAACTCGGAAGGGTAACGAGCATACCAAAGAGTTGAGATGTTGAGGACGCCACAGGCGATGAGGGGGGCTGAACTCATCTGCCAGTTCTCTTCCCAAGTCCCTCAGGTGGTCATGCATTCTCAACATAATTATCTCTTTCGATAGTTCAAATTCTTCCACAAGGCACTTATCTTTGAGTTTTTCCAGTGCATGTCGTGCATTCCATCCGGATCCCTCCCATACTCTTTCGGCTGTACTCTTTTCTTTGTTCACAAAAAAGCAAGCAGTATCCATGAAAATCTGTTTTTCTTCCTCGTCGAGTGACTCAAAGCTGATTCTCAATCTCTGCTTTACATCTTGAGGCAGCGTTTTTTTAGCCTTAACCAACTCTAATTTCCAATAAGTATGATCTCTTCCATGAACATGCCGACCTAGAACTTGAAGAGACAGCGGCAACCCTCAACAGGCATGTACAAATTCGTCAACAAGCGCCTCGTACCCTGTATGTGCACAGGATTGGTCAAAGGCATGCCAACAGAAGAGTTCCCTTCCGTGGTTTGTATCCATTCCTCTTAGAGGATAACCAACAGTAATCCCTGCACTTATAACCACTCCAACATCACGGGTTGTCACAATAACCAGACTATTTCTTGATTTGGCTAAGATATCCATGATCAACAAAGCATCTAACTGCTTTGTGTGATCGATGTCGTCTAAAACTATTAACAAGTCTGAAAAGTGGCTCCTCTCTACACAATCCTTGAGATAGCTCGCTCCTTCCTCTATACTTCTGAAGTTCAGATTTTTTTCATCGAAGAGATCATTGAGAAGCTTCATTTGAAGAGAAGGTAGTTCGCTTCTCACAGAGGCTTCTCTCACATCAAACAGAAAACTCGATCTAGAATAGTTTGATCGTTTCCTGTTAAACAACTCTTTGGCAAGAGTTGTCTTGCCTATTCCACCCATGCCGAATATACCAACAATGTAAGACTTAGGGCGCAGATGCTTCTTTTCTTGTAGCCTGCACTGGTTTTCAAAATCTCGTACACGCTCATCGAGGCATCGCCTTTCGAAATCTTCGACAAACTTGTTGAGCCCTACTGGATATTTGGCAACATCCAAGGATCGTTTCCTCTGTACTTCCTCTTGTACTGCTGCTAATATCTTTTTACAGTCCCTAGAACTTGATAAAATAAAAACAGATTTATTTTAGAAAATACTAAACCAGATTTGAAGGCCAGAAAATAGAATTATATCTGAAGTAGAACAACCAAATGCACATAACGATTACCTTTGAAATTCTTCTCCAGCTGTAAATGAAATATTCTGAAGGGCTTCCTTCCACTCACTAAGCTTGTCCAGATATCTGCCCTTCTCTTCGAATTGAATGAACGCGGCAGCGTATTGTCCCTTTTCTATGTGGCGGAGTTCCCATGGCTCTACATCATAAAACACGGGAATAATTTTTGCCTTACTGTCTAACATCTGGACCAGCTCCGCCAAACACCACGGCGAGTCTGCATATCCTTTGTAAAATATGGCAATGTGTACCTTGGCAGAGCGTATGGCTGTCTTTATAGTAGATGGAAAAGAGTTTCCTAATTCTTTCTCTCGGGAATCAAGAAACGCCAGAATCCCCAACTGCTGAAGGGAGTTGTAAAGATGAGTAGGGCCTCTGTGGTTGATGAAAACATCAAACAATCTCGAAGATTCCGAAGCCTTCCATCTTTGGCTGGGGGGTTCAATTCCATAGTAGGCATTGAGACGAAGAAGAAGAAGATGCCATGCGTTCCAAAGAAAACGCTAAAAACATGTAAAAGAACAGAAACAGAGCAGCAAGAATCGGAATTGATTGCAGTAATGTAATGAAAGACGAGTTTATGAAAGAGCAGGGAGGCTTGTGTGGAATACATAGATAAATACGAGCAAGAAGTGCAAAGCAAACAGCAACAACACGTTAAGAATTAGTTCATGATCAACTGTACGCGGGAACTACAGAGCCTTCCCAGCTATTTCCTCGAGAAAAATAAAAGGAAAGTGTACTAAGAATCGATCGAAGAAACGACATGTAGAAAATGCTTAGAAATTTGCATTGGGCCCTTTCCACGAAACATCGAAGAGAACCAAAAAAAAATATCGCAAAGTTAAAAAGGAAACATGAATAATTAATTTACTTCTGACACTACTTTCATAGACTGTAAGGAAAGTCGATTTGACTCGCTTTACAGTCTGTCTGTCGGCCACAAATAAGGAATAATGCGAGTTCGACAGTTTCTTGACACATTCCAACCCAAAATTCCACAGGGAAAGAGAATAGTTAGAAATTTGTGTTCGTTCTTTTCCAGGAAGCGTCGAAGGGATAGAAAAGAACAATAGTGAAGTTGAAAGTAGATAAACTGGTTCATAGACGGAAAGGAGGTTGGAATCGACACTGTTGGCCAATATAAGAGAAAACTGTCGGCGGCATGTTCAGTGGAAAGATGCCTCTTGCCAAGCACTTTTCTTTTACACAAGTTTATATATCTCATCATATTATCATAAAAAAACATAAAATTCATTTTTAGGTCTAAAATTATTTATATTTTAATTAATAAGTATTTGTATTATTTAAATATATAAATTTTAATATTTAAAAATTTATTAAAATAATGATTATGTTACAATTGTAGAAGGTACAAAATTATAATAAAATTATTACTAGTCATGGAGAGAAAGTCGTGACACTATTGGTGCTCTTAATTGATATGAATATGGTGTGAGTATTACAAGTGGTGAAGGTATAAATTGCATAAAATTAAGAACCATTGTAGAATTGACTTTTATTGTTTAAGCAAAAGGTTTAAAGATCTAAATTTTACTCGATGCTTCTAAGTTATGACATTATTGGTGTTCCTAATCAATATAAATATAGTGTGACTACCATGAGTTGGTAAAGGTATATAATGAGAAAAATTAAGAAAATATATTCTAGAATTGGTTCTTTTTTTAAGGCAAAATATCTGAAGACCCAAAGTTTACCATATGTGCTCCTAAGTCATGACATTATTGGTGATGTTAATTGATATAAATATGGTGTGACTACAAAGAGTTATTGAAGGTACAAATTGAAGAAAACTAACAAGAATTATCATAAAATTGACTATATTGTATGTGACATTGGATTGGAATTTCAAAGAAGGCATTATTCATTGGTTCAAAAAAACTACTAACTTAAAAACTATCAAGAAGAAAGGCTTCAAATTTTGAGAGGGACATTGCAAGTATTTACTATAGTGAAAAATAAGAGCCCAATATTGAATATAAGGTCATTGGTATTGTATACAAATGGTTTTGTGGCACATGATCTTACTTTACCACTAGTTCTATTTTGTGTAAGTTTATGTCTATAAACGAAAATACATGTTGGTGGTTATGGTTCGCTAGTGGATTAGCCTTTCATTATTGAGTTGTTCTAAAGGTTGTATTTTTTAAGTGTAGCATGGGGTATGTAGATACAGGATTCAACACAAGGGGTTGTATTAGAGACTTCAGTGTTTTAGAGATATTTATTATAAATCTATAAGTTCTTTGTTTGCTTTATTGCTAGATAATACAGTAGAGTATGGATTCTTTTGGAGACTTGATTTTCTTTTTGAGTGTATATTTGTACATAAATAATTTGAAATCCCCACTTGAATAAACTAGGATGACCCTAGTTTTTAATAATGCAAAAAATTCTTTGAAAGGAACTCTAAAATCCTTTTACAAAATAGAACCATATACATTTGTTTCAAAAAACAAAAGATTTCAGAATATTTTTTCAAAAATTACATATATTAATAGTATAACTTATCAACAATTATACTTAATAAGTCCACACATTTCCACTATTCCCCTTTCCTCACCTTTACCCTAAACCCCTTCTTCAATACTCCTTTCCTCTTAAGAAATCTTGCAAAGCTCCCACTTAAATTATAAGAATATCTCCCATCATGACATTAACCATTGTAATTATCCATTTCCCTTGACATGGCCTAAGGCCATGGTGACATGAAATCGAATCTTTTATATCCTCTATGAAAGTCAAGCTATCAACTACAACTACAAAGCATACGATAATTGTACTCAATTCTTAGTACTTGGGATAATTTTGGTTATTGCCAATTTCAATAGCTCCATTCACGCCTATAATAAATTTGCTTCCTAAAATAGATTTTTCTCTAAATTTGACTCCACTCCATTGGCTTCTCTTTCAATCATATCCAACCCTACTAATGGTAGCCTCTAAACCAAAATATTGTCGATTCCATCTTGTTGGAAAATAAATTTATTTATACCAAGTACATTCCAACTACTTTGACCACTGACCAAGGAGGCTTCCAGACACTTAAAATATCAACACTTTCTAGATTATTCTTCCAATCTCCAAACACTTTCTAGAGTACTCTTCCGGTTTCCAAAATTCTCTATTGATGTACATATTGATTATAAATTAATAAAATGGGCTTTTAATGTTCGAGCCCAATTTGGGTTTCCAATATGGTATTAGAGCTTATGGTAGATGGTCTAGGAGACTAGAGAGAACAAGAATATGTTAGAGTGTATACAAGAGTAGTGTGAGAAAGTTAATGCTGCCATTGAAAGTGTTTATAAGTGTGACTAGAAGCTTCTTCAAGTGATTTCTCAAAAGAAGAAGAAAATGGACAATTACAGGTGAAGAGGGTTGCAAAAATTTGTTGTTTCCAAACATTTGATTGTCCAGTTTAATCACAAAATATTGTGAGATGAGGTTTGTTGCTGCTCTAAGTCACTCCAATCAAAGTGAAAAATGATGTGTTGTCATAAATCATGTTACAGTAGCTGCCAAAGATTTCAGAGTTGCTCAGACAAAGGTTTCATAATATCAACTAAAGAATGGGAAGCCACTAGGAGAAGATTTTAGAGCTTTCCATTTTTAAAGCTAAAGATCACCGCAACTAATATATGTTATTCAAGATTGAAGAGGAATCATTGGTTATTATTTTATGTGAAGTAGTTCATTTCCCCCTTGTTTTTTCTAGATTTAACCACCTTATTTGAGAAGATTGTTTGAAAGATGTTCCCCAAGAATTTGATGTTTTAATCTTATTAAATTATTGAAATGATATCTTTACCAAGTCCATGTAAGGGTTTGTGGTAAACCAAAACCACTTTCTTGGGTGGAAAACCTAAAGGAAAAGTGATTAAATGATTAGTTGGGAAAATCCCAAATGGTTATGGCTGAATGGGTTAAAAACCCAAAGCATAATGATGAGGATTTTTTTTCAAAGTGATAACGATAAGGGGAACCAAATTTTTATGTTGTAAATGGGTACTTAACAAGACTTAATGTGAAGACCCATCCTATTTGTGAATCATGGGGGGATAGTTATAAAAATTGGTATAATAAATTTTGGGGTGATGTTGGAAAATAAATTAATTATACCAAGTATATTCCAACTACTTTGACTACTAACCAAGGAGTCTCACTTAAAAAATCAGCACTTTCTAGATCATTCTTCCAATCTCCAAACACTTTCTAGAGTATTCTTCCAGTTTCCCAATTTCTCTATTGATATACAAATTGATTATAAATTAATAAAATAGACTTGTAATCTCCAAAACTAATTTGATTTCCAATACATCTACCATAAGTCCTATTCATTCATTCATAGATCCAAGAAACATAGTGACATAACAAAACAAAGTTGAAGGTCTATAATGAAACAAAAAAAGTGTTATTGATAATTTCCTTTGAAATACAAGTATTGAAAACCATTACCTTCAACACTCAAATGCAATTCTTTAATAAGATACTGCTACAATAATGAAGTTTCATCCATTGTAATATGCACAACTCTACAATACCTGCTATGTTCTCACAAGACCTAATATTGATGCATTGCATAAGTTGTGGTCTGGCAAGACATGGAAACTCAGGACAATGATAAATGTCAACTCACAGTAAGACTTGTCACACTTTTCAAATTTCTGTAGTGATGCAATCGAAGATATTGGATCCCACATCCATCAATTATAAGCCTCTCCAAACAACTTGGACCTTTAAAATATGTGGCATCTACTTAAGCTCAGGTGTAATGTCCCCATTTTTTTAGCATCTCAATGGAGTTCTTAGCCTTGAAATTCTCCGAAGGCTAAGTAGAGAAATAAGGAGAAATTGATTAAATTAATTTATTATATAGTTATTAAATAAATTAAAATTAAAAATGTGACTTTATATTTAATTAATTTAATTTTCTAGAGAGTGTATTAATTATTGGAATGGGGAAGCTTCTAGTAATTTAATTTTCTAGAAGCACAATTAATTATTGTATGGCAAGGGAGAAGCTTCTAGCAAGTGCATTAATTATTGGAAGGGGGAAGCTTCTAGTAATTAAATTTTCTAGAAGCACATTAATTATTGGAAAGGGAAAAGCTTCTAGAGAATGCAATTAATAAATATTTTATTTCCTTCTAGAATGGTGAAGGAAAAGAATAAATAGAGGTGAGAGCTTCATTGTTTATCATCCGATTATTGTGAATTACATTTTATAAGAACTTCAATCAGCCATTGGAGAACATCAACTCTTCGTTGTTGCAACCATTTGAGATGGTGAAATATCCACTGAATTTGGTATTCGGGAGAGCTTCATTTTGGAGTTATATTTGTGCTTAAATTGGAGAATAGATTTTGGCTACTACAGTATGCATGCACGATGTCGCACTATAGTATTTATGTTTGATTCATTTCCATTCTTGGGCATCACTATTATCAGGTTCCTCTTGCACCTATTAGTAGTTATCATTGTAATTTCTAAGCATATGATTTTGCCATGATAATTTAGAATCAAATTTTGGTATTACTGCACTCATTATTGTAAGCCCATGAGAATGAATTCAATAAATCAGATACATGTTGCATGCCATTTGTTTGATGAAATGTCCATCTAATAGCATATATAATCAACATAATAGTTGTATGTCAATTGTTTGTCAAAATGTCAGTTGGTTGTAGGTATGCATTTCATATCTAGTTTCCATGTATATGCATTGAAAATACCAAAAGAATTGCACTTTCATATTAGTTCATTTGAAGAGCCACTATAATATCATTCTAAATTTCTTAGCTTGAAGAAGTAGCATACAAGTGTTTGACAATATTCCTTGACCTAAATTCAGTCATCTTGGACAAGGGATATTACATTGGTATTAGATTTTGCTTGCAAAGTGCTCGAAAAAATGTCAAACAATTGAATTAGCAAAGAATTTAGTATTGGTTGAAGTTATAACCGATTGAAGATATTACATTAGGATAGCCTTGAATTCTTAATTCTACAATCTCTTCATGACCAAAACATTGTTGTTTTTATATTTTGACAATCACATTTTTATCAAATGACACCCTCAGAAGATACTTGATACACCTAAGGCATAGTGGTTCAATCTTAGGCTTCCCACTATTAGAAATCTTCAGTTCTATAAGCTCTACTTGATCAAATATTCTTGATAATCTTTTCAATTTTCTACAAGCTCTGATCTCAATATAATTTAATGTCTCTACTATTCTTAAATCCACTTCCTTAAGATTTCCCATCTCATTAAGTTTGATAGATAAAAGTCTTGGATAGTGCATTTCACTAATTTAGATCTTGGTTACACCATCTTCATAGTTGATCTCCAATTTTTCAAGGCCTCTAATACTAGAAGATATTCTTGCATTAATCCAATAAACCTTTTTAAAGTTGAAATTCACAATAACAAAAGACGTACAAAGAGTCATATCTCCTCTCTTAGTCGCAACCTAGCCTTCATTTAATGCGGGAGACTTAGTTTCTAACTGAGAAGATCAAAATACCTACATGCCATTCTCCCACAACTTTTTGAATCATCCACCTCTAATAATCAAACACTGCAACCTTTGAAGAGGAATCCATGGAAGAAGATGATGCCATTGTATGTAGTTTAAATGCTACTAGCTAGCACATTATGAAATAGAAACAGAGAGGAGGCATGATAGAATTGAATTACAACATGCATATTGAAACATGAGTTTATGAGGAAGGAGGCTAGCATTAAATTAATAGATCATTCTACAGGCAGGGTCAATAACTTTCTAACTATTTCTCGAGGAGAAGAAAAAAGCTAAGAATTAATAATACAAGCACCGACCACATTCGATTATTTTTCCCCACATTCGAGGCATATAAAGCATAGGTAAAGAAAATACAAAGGAAGTCACCTTCGGTCTTATCCATGAAACATCAGAGGGAATAAAAGGGGAAAATGTAAAGTAAAGAACTAATCAAGCAGGGACGGAAAGGAGATTGGATTCAATTTGCTTTATAGTCCACAAGTAAAGAATAATGGAAGTTCAATACTTTCTTGACACATATTTGCGTTATAGTCCACAAGAAAAGAATAATGGAAGTTCAATACTTTCTTGACACATTCCAGGCTACTTTAAAAAAGTAGGGAAGGAAAATAGGTGGAAATTTGGGTTCGTTCTCTTCCATAAAACATCTACCTAGAAAAGGGAAAATGGTAATGTTAAAAGTAGATAAAGCCATATATAGACGGAAATATTGTTGGTCACTTTTAAAAAGCACTCGGGAGCTCGTTGAGTGGAATGGGTACTATACAGAAGATGCCTCTTGTGAAGAACTGAACTTTTAAATTAAGTTAATACATCACATGATAATATCATTTAAATAAATAAATAAATTTAAGAATTTAAGAATCTTTTTTATATTTTTTAATTTATGTTTTAATGAATAAATATTTATGTTATAAATATTATAAATTTTAATGTTAAAAAAAAATTAATAAAAAATTATAATTGCGTTACAATAAAAAAAGTTAAGGTTATAAAAATATTGATTTGCAATTATTCTAAAGCAAATCAAGCATACAAAATGGGTTTAGCTTTGAGGCTTGGTCAATGGAAATCTTAGGCTGAAGTGAAGCACAATGTCACAACTTTGCTAAATGGATGTGGCATCAAGGCAAGGTGATGCAACGAAAGGAGATATGTGCAAAGAAGGGGAATAATTGTCTTGGCTTTGGAGATGTTGTTCTTGAGTGAAAAATTAAACCTCTCAGTTGTGCCAAGGTCTAAGAACCAATGGCTTTTGTGGAGGAAATTAATAGAAAAGTGATAGTAAATGAAGCTTATTTATCACATGGACTATTTGGGTGTTTAAGAGTTCTCTTGCCTAGCTTCTCTATGTTACATATGTGGATTACAATCCCATGGAACACAGTCCTTGATGATGCTATTCACATTTCCGTTAATGTTCGTGGCATTTTTTTGGTGGAGTACTGGGCAATATATAAAAACTTTGTAGCTACCAATAAGGATATAATTAGATTTAGTTAATATTGAAACTATGGTATCCTACCAACTCTATCATTAAATCTTTTGATGCTATAATTCTATTTTGGGTAATACTTCCAAATCACCCTTTTTGATCTTGGTTTGAGTCCTATTTTGAAGCCGAAAATAATTCTTTTGGGTCTTCTCTAGATTCGGACAAAGGTTATTCAAACTATTATTAAAGTGTTCATGCTCAAATACTAGGAATCAGATGGTATATTACTAAAGATCTTTTGGTAGATATAATTTAAAACTTTTCATATAGGAGTTGAAGAAAACTTCATGAGCATGAAAGCCCATATTTTCAATGTCATAGATGCTTCGATAAAAACCATTTCATAACCCAATTCTCAAAATGCAAACCTTTCTACCAAACCACTTACTAAAGACATCTCCTCATCATTACTTAGTAGATAAAGAAGATACATACCTTAATGATTGTGCCAAAATTGTAGATTGAGAAGCCTATTGTGGCAATGTGAACCCTTAAGACCCTCTATAAAAATCTTAGACCTCATCTAATAGTGACAATGAGTATAAACAATATTACTTGGCTACATCAAAACCTATTCCAAGAGAGAAATTTTTGGAACAAGCAAAGAGCTCTAGGATTATGTCTATTGGGGAGAGAATATACCTCCTAAGTCATTAGATGAGGTTAGCGTGTTGGAGTTGTAGTGAAGAGCTGGAAAATACAACAGAGGCAAAAGAAGAATTGTTTAAAGATGAATACCCTAGATTAAAAAAAGGTTATTTATAATGGAATTAGAAAATAAATTATAAAATCTACATAAATTACCCATATCCATGGCCTAATATGATGGTTATATAATTATCTAAATGTTTTCACGGGAAAAACCAATTATTAAGTTGTCTAATATTTAATATATAGATAGTGTCTAATATAAAATTATTTATCAAAAACTTATTTTTCAAAGTAATGGTCTTAAAATTTAGTTCTAAAAAGAGAAAAAAATTCTTAATATGGAGGATTGATGATAAAATTTAAATCTTGTGATTAATTTCAAACATGAGAGAGGACGAACCCTACAAAATAACATTAAGGCATAAAGATGGTAAAAGAGCAATTCACAGAAAATGAATTCAAAAAAATGACATGCAAATTAACCGTAGTAAAGACCAACAACTAATTTAAACAAAGTCTAAAGACAATATATAAGAAGATAAATACTATGAAGGTGAAATTTCTTCCATTCCTCACTAAGGTCTTTAAGACTGTCAAAAAATTAATATTTCTTGGTTTGGTGCTCTATAAGAGGTCCCCTTATCATCACACCACATCCCTCTTTCATATGTTGGTTTGTTATCATGTAGTTCTCATCTTGCTTCCTTCTTTGTTATTCTTGTACTCTAGCTCTTCATACAAGGTATTAAAATAAAATGCCATTATTTCCATCATGCCCTTATTGAAGTTAAAAAGCACAACTAGGTATGTGTAGGATCATAATATGCCAAAAAGTGGCGATCTAAAAAATATGTAGTTCTAAATTTCTTGAAAACATTTAAAATCCTATTCCAATTCTTTTTCCCACCCATTCTGATAGTAAACAAAAATAATTAATACCTTTATAAGACCTACTATATCTTTCAATACTAACCTTATATGGTCAACTTAAAAAATGTCCCAAAAATGTTTTTTAGGCCTATTCTTGTGTTTTTTTTTTACTTCAAACATGTAGTTGATGACTTTTTTTTCACCAAAATTTGATGAAATGAAAAGAGTTTCTTAAGAATGTTCTTATCTTTCCATAAATGTAAGGTTTGTCAAAATGCAAGTTCAGTAAGTAATTATTACTTATTCTCTAATGGAGTTATGTATAAAGTGTTGGCTAGCACACTACTTGAAATAGAACTATAACTTTCAAATGTTATGACATTTTCCAAATCCAAAAGATGGATCGTGTTATATGTTTCTTCTACTATAAGGGAAAAAAAAAAAAAAAATTGCATATGTTTGAATTATTTAAGGTGATCAGACATGAGAATTTGTTTATTCTAGAAATACTAAAGTAGAAAATTAATAATTATTTATTTATTGAGAATAAAAATACCCAAAAATATGTGTCAGATCCAAGAATGTGTCTGCTTCTTATATATAGAATATTATTTAAAAATATAATCATTTGATTTTTATTAAGGTGGTAAGACATACGTCTACTTCTTATATTTGTCTTGAAATTTTTGTACTATTGCATTAAAATTCAAAATTTTAACCAATCAATTTTATTTTTCACATAAGACCTAGTAGTTTAGAAACTAAATTTGATCTCTTAGAGATTCTTTTCTCTCAAATTTTTGATATAAAATTTGTAACAAGTAGAAAATTACACGTCAAGTTGCCATAACCCTAATTTGTTGATTTTTTATTGCCACTCAAGAGCATAGTTTGCTTGACCATGACCCAACACATAGCCAACCAACTTCTTATTTATCTAGTTCTGATTATCTTTAATATTCCCCAATGCTCATGTCATTACCTATTTCTCGTCATATAAATGGATGATAGATTTTAAATTGAATAATATATTTTGTTATACCTTAGTTGTCCAAGTTTTAAGCTAGCTCCTCTACAACTCTCCAGACACCAATTTTCATTTTGGTGTTGGAATAATAATTGGGCATTAATTTAGCCCTAGAGATAGCTCCCAACCTATTTATTAGTGTTTCTTGTAGTGCCAAGCTAGGTGATCAACCATTTTATTATAGCATTTTTCCTATTGTAGAGAATACAAAGATTGTCCACCTTACTCACAACGATGGAATACTCAAGAGGTTCCTCCTCAGAAGTAGGGTTTTTAGATTGGTTTTAGGAATCATTCCATGGGATGACTAGATCATCTAGACATGTTTTATTCTTATCAAGTGAAGGGGGTTTAGGACTAGGACCCTCAATATTGGTGGGGGAATTGTCAAGTGGCCAATCCAATCCACTGAACTATGAGGACTCAAAATATTTAGACATGATATTATTCAAGCCAAGAGCACTAAAAGAATTTAGGGGTAACCATAAGTTTTCTAAGATCCAAGATAATAGGTTTGTTAAGGAAACTAGGGTTGTGTGGTCCAACCACCAAGGACTTGTTATGAAGTAAAGCCCACCTTCAATTGAGGGAGCATTGAATAAGATATGAGAAATTAAACTTAAATCCAAACTTATTATATCCAACTTCAATAATGAAAAAAATTAATGATAATAAGAGATACACTATGCATAATGAAACAATGATTTATTGACTAGGGAAACCCTTGATCAAACAGAAAGCCCTCATGGGGATGGAACCCACAAGATAGTGTACTAATATGTATACTCCTTATGAAAGGACATGACCCTATAAGGATGTAATTATAGTGCATCTAGTACAACAATCCCTATTAAAGGATAGATCCTTATTAGGATACCTTAAATCCTTGTTAGAAGGCTATAATACTATTAAAGATTAATAGGGAAATAAATAGACTGGTTGTCTAAATTATTCCAACAACTGTGAAGATCAATGCTTTAGGATAACATATCCAAAATATTAAACTGACCAAAATACAACTTAATTGCCAATACAGTTCCTTTGAATCTCAATACCATGTACTAACATTAATCTCTTCTCTTCTTTTTTTATCCACCAATAAAGCTCACATTGTTTTACCTCATCTATGATCCAAATTAGATGTGATATATTCCATCCAAGGAAAATATTTTTCCTTTATACCTTTCCAAATATCCAATTACCTATCATCTTGTCAAAGCTTTCCCAATATGTAATTAATTACATAGGACCTCATTAAGGCATGTACATAACTTTTTAAGAATTATTAAAATCATTACACTAAGGTTCCCACATGTTAAAATATAATCAACACATTCTACAATGAAAGTCAATGCATTACACCTTGCATAGTCAACTACCATTAAAAATATCACACAATTCATTTCAATGACCTCTCAAAAATTATCTCTAAACTTTTTTTGTCATGAACATAGCATCAAAATAATTTCTTCAACCATAATCCAAGCTTTCTATCCTTCATTCCATCTTGGTGATAGGATATTGCTGGACTAACTGCCAACATTCCCCTTTGAGATTCATCACATGGCTTAACCACCACTTATGTTCTATAAGTCTAATGGTTATATCAGACATTGACAAGTCGATCTTTTGGTGTAATGATAACTCTAGCTTGTAATAAGTGGTATCAGAGCTTGGTCATAGGTTTGAATCTCCTAGGGTACCATTGAGGGTGGTATTGTTCGAATAACTACCAATGTTCCCCTTCGATATTCGTGACATGGCTTAATTGCCTTATGTGTTCTATAAGTCTAGTGGTTGTATCAAGAATTGATAGGTTCATCTCAATGACAAGTCTAGCTTGTAACAGATACAACTAGTTTACCAAAAACTATTTCTGATAATATATTTTGCACATTGTTCTACTACCAGTCTTCACCAAATATTTTAACTTAGCTAATACTCAACATAAACTCAAGTAAACATAGATAATATGATATCTATAATCATCCATGAACATAATCCTAATCTTTCATGGCATAACCTTTTTCATTGCAACTTTCTTGCATCAATAATTATCTATGATCTAAAAAATTGATGTTTACCATGATCACATAAGCATATGTTATCATCAATGACAAAACCAAACATCAATACATCACATAACCAACCTATCTGATTGCTAATCAAACCCATAGTCCAGAAAAGACTAAGACAAGTTGAAATTCTATAATGGAAAATGAATAAATCCTTATGAAGAGGCCCCTCATTTTTGGGTCTTAATAACCAACTAAAATGGGAACAAAATAATTTGGAAAGGAAAATTAAGTTTGATATTATGATAATAATTAAATTAAGAATAAGAAATAATTGGGAATATTTTCTTTTAAACATATCATTGAGTATGAAATCCTTCTATTCTCTGGTGCTTATGCCTAGATCTCATTCCTTATCTCAACCTTGAATTCTTTAAACTTCCCAGGGTTTAACTTCCTAGGGTTCATTCTTCTAGGTAGTATGTTGACTTATAAGAAGGTATAAGTGACTCAAATTTTGATGATTTGTCCACCAACAAGAATAAATAGGTATGTAACAAGATTCCAAAACTTGCACAAGTCTTTTATAATTATGATCTAGAACTCAAATAGTCCACCTTAAAACCAAGGATTCAAGTCTTCACAAGATCTCCAAGCTTAACCAAGATCATATTAGCAAAAATAATATTCAACAAGATTTGATAGGTTAACAATAAGATCAACCTATAGCTTAACAAGATCAAACAAATCAATCAACCATCGACTCAAATAACTAGATCATGAACCAACTCTAACACCATCTAATGTTTTGCAAATAAGTTGTGCCTCAAAAGGAAATGACCAAGCCCCCATCAAATACAACACAATGAAATATAACAAGATACAAGTGTAAATAAAACACTTATAAACAAGATATCTTCATATACAACACTAAATACTGATTGATAAGACAACTCACATTAAAAATGATAAGCAACATGATGGGATATAAGGATTTCTTAGTTAGGGCTAATTACTTTCAAAATTATAGATAAAAACTCGCTATTCCAAGATTCCTTTAAGTATCTCCTTGATCACTACTTCCATACTAACAATTACAAAGACTCAAGGACACTACATATATATCCATAAGGACATGTAGGTTGGCTTAGAAATCCCAATATCCAATAATAGGAAATGTGCATTAAAATATAGGTCTAATAATCAAATAATTAATGACTAGATATATAATACATGAGATAAAATTATGTAGCCTAGGATATAGGTCTACATGTTAACCAACTGCCTAGATCAAAGAGTGTGTGAGCTAACGCTTAAATATAGAACCTCACAAAATTAAATATAAAAATATGAGTTCAAAAAATTAACTATTGGACAAGTAACTTTAAAATGGAAAATAAAAAATATTTGTTTGGGTGATGCAAGATTTCTAAGAACCCAAGGATGCTCTTGTATCACCAAAAGAAAATTCATCTATTGGGCCCTAGGCCAAATCTATGCAAAGACCACTCATACAAATCAGCTTTGGTAACTTTGTGCAAGTAATCTGGGTTTAGAATTTTCAAGGATTCTAGGAATGGTGAAAAGAAGTGGGGGAAGAAAATGCAAGTTGTTGTGATCAAGCATAATGGACATTTATCACTAAAATGGAGTTATAAATAGGTCAGATCCAATCACGGGTTCTAACCTTTTAGGATCATACAATCAATAAGGGGGAAAAATTGACATTAAGGATCTCATTATGGAAATTACCAAAGTAATTTGGGTCTTCAAGATCATAGAACATCTTCAAAAGAATCAAACAATCACCTGAAAAGAACCAAAGATGAAACTTTCCTTTACATTAGGGTTGGTTGAAATTTGAAGAAAGGGATTCGTCACCCATGGAATTAATTGAATACCAAGAGGGAAAATATGGACAACACCACCTCACTTAGATTAGTTCTCTAATGAAATAAAAATATTATTTAAATCAAAGATAAATAAGATAACTAGATTCTCAAATGAATTTTCAATAATAAATTAAGTATACAAACTACTAAAAGTATTGAAGTTAAAAAAATTAAAAGGAGTGCATCACTTAGACCAATGGATAGGCTTAATGATCTCTTTCTTCAAGACACCTATATGATTTAATGATTGTAGTGTTGATAAATGAGAAAAAATGGGGCCTATGTATATGCTATATGGATACGGTAAAAATAAAATCATAGTAGAAAGATATATGATAACACAACTACTTAAGAGAAAATAAACTACACTAACAATAATAAATAGAAGTATATAGGATAACTAGGAACAATATGCTAACGTGACTATAAGAAAGAGACAAAAGACTTACACCATCCTAGAAATGAAGATTCCTTGTACATCATTGCAAGCTACATTTTGGACTTTTCCACATGGTGACAAGCAAAAATGTTAGGGCTATTGATTTAGAGGTCTACCAATGTCAAATCCTTATTTTGGTATTTTCACTTCAACATACTACCAAGATAGATATTATAATTTTTGATACAATAAAATATTTATAGATATAAAATAACTATAAGGATGTTATTTATATTTATATTTGAAATGGAAATGAGTTAATGTAAGATAATAGACAACACCCCTTTGAATCCAAGAAGTTGATGAATCTTGTTGCAAGGAAGGTGACAACAAGCCAGTATGAAACACAGATGGTAGAGTAGAAATGTGAGATAACCCAAGAGTTGTAAATATTGTGAAGAATATTTTTAATAGAAAGAAAAATAAATTGGGAAAAATTAGTTGAAGTAACCAAGAGAGAGAGAAGACAAGCCAAAAAGAATCTTAAACAATCCTAAAAGAATCTCAACATTAGTGTCTAGGCCAGAACTTATAAAGCTCCAATAACCACCTTTAGACCTTTTAGCCCATGCTTAGACTTCACTAAACTATCAATTTTGAATTTCAATGATTGCTTCCAATGAAGAAAAGGTTCTTTGCCTAACCTAAGTATTCCATGGGTCACAAAAGCATTTGTCTTCATGTCAATCACCTCTTGTAACATGGACAATTTCTCTATTAGGATTTTTGATACTTTGTTCATTTAGGTTTGGTGACATGACATGCTACTTCTCTCAATCTATTAGTGTCTAGCAGTAAATTTCCATTTTCTCTCACTAGTACATTTACTATTCATTTTCAACCAAAATCTTTGACCAAAGACCATTTTGGCTTATGATTTCACTTTTTTGTATATGTCGTGAAAAGTTCACAATTTTTACCTTTGTAAAGTGTAATGTTTAAATTTCAAGCACCATGGGATATAAACCAAAAAAATTTAAAAAATGATTCTCATTTCATTTCATTCTAGTGGCTATGTATGGGTGGGAGAAAGGGTTAAGTACAATAGTACAATTATGTAAAAAAAAAATAGATTAACCTAGTCATTTCATGCATTTAGGTCAATTATATTGGACATGAACATGTGTTAACCCAAAAAATGTAGGCACAAGTCAAAATAGTGGCTAGAGAGATGTATGGAGCACCATTTGTTAATCCAAATCTAGATTATTAGGTGCAATACATTGTGTGGAGTGTCATTTGTTAACCCAAATCTAGATTATTGGAGCTGAATATTGGCTGGAGAGCTATGGAGCATCATTTTTTTATAGTACCTAATTAGTCAACCCAATGATCGTATCATATGGTGGAGGTACTTGAGCTTCCCTCAATATTGTTCTTAATTAATTGAAATACTTACTAGACTCATGGATTATTCTCTATATGAAATGGTTTGATTATTCTCTTCAACCTTGTAGGAATACTCTCTTACCTAGTACTAATATAGAATATATATCTAAGAAAACTTGTAAATGCAAAAAAAATGCCAACCATTTCTAGGTCTTTGCATCTTAAATTTTTTCAAGCATTTGTGGATGACTGATATCTTGGTTAATAACAATGCCTCCAACCAACTCTATATCCTTTAGCCTTCCACCAAATTTTCCTTCAACTTTAATCAAATCCAAGTTAACATCTTTTCTTTCCAAATATGCAACAATGAGAAATTATTTTACAATAACCTCTGCCAACATGAATTTGCATTTATTAACAATGCATCAAAGGACAAAAACAAAATTAATAAAAAAATTTGACACTTAGAAGAATTAGTTGTTAACATAGTTGTAGGTAGGATAGAACTTATTCCTTGTGAGATGAGCATACAAAATGATAAGACATCAGTATCTCCAAATGTCAAAATAAGTATACCAAAATTAGAATCACATTCTTGACGTATAGTTAAATTTTCTCCACGCTTTGATAAAAGAAAATTTGCAAACAACAAGTGTGCAATTAAAATATTTACAATTGATATTGTACCATTTCCCTCCCCCTACATATAGCACTTCACTAAGCTATTGCACAGTGCTACAGAAATGGGAGATACCCTAAAAAAATTATGATAGGAATAACTATACAATTATTAAAACTAAGGAAAGAAGACACATGAGTACCATTCCCCCCAATACTGGTCCATTGTTTAACTAGCATAAGTATACCCATATTTACTTTCATTAAAATCAACTCATCATATATGATAATAGAACTAAAAAATATAGATGCATAAGGATAGAATAATGCATAAAGTCTACCTTAGTGGAATCTTGTTGAATATTCATTTACATCATTAGAAAATCTTAAGTCACAATCTTATCACAATCCTGATACAAGGAGGAAAGAAATAACTAGGGCCAAGGGCACAACCAACTATCCAAACCACCTTACAGAGTAAACACAACTGAAGTAAATAACAAAGAACAACACCAATGAGAGAGAGAACAAAATACTTTATTGATTCATCAAGTAATCAACATACATGCCCAACTATAAGACCTTCTAGGTTATGGCTAGATACAAAATACATTCAAGATCCACGATCTAGCTTCAAATTTGCATATTTGCATTTCCAGACACATATGCATTCCACATTCAAAACCCTCTTAGTTCTCCCTTTACCTAAGCCTAAGAACTCTATTTATACTTGCCAAAATGACTTACACATGATTCTAGAACATTACATCAAAGAAAGGGCAATCTCAAAACAATCAACACTCATCTGTAGAAAAGATCATATCATTAAATTCACAAACCAAATTAAATATAAAATTTGGATCCAAATAAAAACCATAAAATAGACAACTTGGTCAAAGAAGGACCTGAGAACCAACAAATATCAAGTTCACTCAACACAAGAAGGAACACTTGGCCAACACTAGAAAACTTGACAATAACTAGAACTCAGCAGTAACTAGAACTCAACAACAACTAGAACTCAGTAGCAACTACAACTTGGTAGCATCTAGAACTCAACAACAACTATCACTTGACATGAACTTTCACTCAATAGTAACTGGAACTCGGCAATAACAAGCAAAAAAAAAAAGTGTAGTACTACAAGGCAACCCAAGATGCTCCTACATCAAATCCATTCAAAGGACTATATCTAGTCCATATATGATGTATTTGATATGATTGTGGAAAGTATCCTACTCAAATGGTGGTTTGAAATCATTTTTAATTAGGGCTATACTTCTACCAAGTCTAGGCATGTACCTAGGAAAAGAATTTCTCTTTAGGCATATAATTTCTCTTTAGACATAGAATTTCTCTTTAGATATATAATTTATCTTTAGACATAGAATTTCTGGAGGGATTCTAACTTCTTTTTAGTTGATTTCTTCTCTTTGGAAATTTTCCCAAATGAAGATTTTTTCCATCCTCTCACCTCTTTTCAGATTCTTTCAAGTTTTCTAGCAATATAGAACATAGTCGTTCTATCAATTGGATCCTTCCACCATTACACAATACAATCTCTAAACTTTGTGTGTGAGTTCCAAATGATCTCATACCCTAAGGAGCTTCATTTGGTAGGTTGATTCTACAACCAAGAGAAAACTAGCATATAGTGAACCGATATGGTCCTCGGATCCGCCTTTAAGGAAGAATGTCCCAACCAGAACAAATAAGTGCCCTATCAAGTCTAATGTGAATCAAAAATTTCCCCATTCTATTATTAGACCAAGTGAAATAAATACCTTGTAGATCAATATAAATCAAGTCATTCCTTCTAAGGAAGCCCTCCAAGTCTTACATGCTATCAGAAAAGTCTTCTAAGCCCCCCATTTTCTCTAAAGAGTATAGAGGGGTGTTAAAATCTCCCATGCAAAATTTTTTTTTTTGTCGCATAGTCTCAACCACTTTAGTAGCCTTGTCCCAAATAGCTAGTTTATAATTTTGAGTGTTGGGGGCACAGAAGTTGAACAAATTCCAACTTCCAGCTTGGGAGGTGAAGCTCATAACCACAAAGTGGGTATTAATGTAAGTAACTGATCCCACTACCATGTTTGGTTTCTACAACATGGCAATACCACCAAAAGTACCATTATCATCACTATAAGAAAATTTAGCACCTGGCCAAATGTAAGTAGCAACTCTAGTGAAAACTTGCTTTTTACTTCCTACAAAAGAATCATGTTATTATTAGGCTCAATGATCTCTTGTTTAATTTCATACTACTTCCTAGGGATATTCAAGCCTCTCATGTTCAAGGATATGATCTTCATCTTTTATGATGTTGGGTATCCTTCAATTTTTTTTGTTTCCCATGTGTTATATCCTTCTCTATTTCCTTTTGAAGGATGTTCTTGATTGGAGGTCTCCCAACCCTAGTGGATGACCCAACATCTACCCTATTCCCTCCTCTAGGATTTCACTTTATGACCATCCATTCAACATCATTTTAAAGGAGGTTGAGGTTTGGAATCTTAGGGGTGAGCAAAAGCATTTCAACAATACCTAGGAGTGAGGCCACTAGGGATCCTTCTATGAGAAGTGATCCATTGCCCATGAATAGGAATCAAATACAAGGATTATAAACCCTATCAACTTCTATTACTTTGTTCACTAGTCCTTTAGCAAGTTGAGTCAATTGTAGAGCGAGTGCATCAATAATCTTCCCCTCTTTACGATCAACTACATCATTTGTACCATTTTGAGTACAAATGGCTTCTTCACCCTTCCCAACAACACCCTCCTTCACAAGGATTCTAACCTTCTCACCATCTTTTCTAGGGGTTTCAATGGCTCCTAGAAGTCCTCCACACAAGTTTCATTCAAGCTTATTGGTTCCATATTCTCTTGGCTTTTGACCTTTTCAACCATCTTGGCTATTTTTGAGCTTTCAACCACCACCACACCCAATGAGGATACTTTGTCTTTGAGTTTCTCACCCTTCAAACAATCCACAAATAAATGTCCAAACATGTTGCACTTTTGGAAAAATGAAACAACATTATCATAAACTATTAGTTGCAACCAAGTGCCCCTTTTAAATTTTAGATCATCCATGGTCGGCAAGGGTTTGTTCATTCCTACATTGACACAGAACCTATCAAAGCTTAGTTTAGTCCTGGAGCTAGTCATAATATCCAATTTGATGAACTGACCAAAGGAGTTACCTATCCATCTGAACACATGTTGATCCCACTATTGGAAATATAAAAGGAGTAACAAAGAGGGCAGGGGTAAATTAGTTAACACTAAAACAAATCCTAGACCCCTTAGATGTCAGCATAGAACATATACTATAAAATATTGCAACTTGGGAAACACACAGGCACTTAGTTACTACTGATAATATGTTGTAACTCGGTAACTACTGAAATAACAACTATAACTTAGAAAATCATTAACATGCAAATATTAGAATATTATCTATGATTAACCTTGATTAACTCAGTTGCATACACATGAAATAACTAGCATGAACATATAAGTGACACCAAGACTTAACGTGGAAACCCAATTTGGGAAAAACCACCAATTGCAACTAGTTATTGATTTTCACTATTCTAAAGTGAGCCCTGTTAGGAGCCAACCCTATTAAAGATTAAAAAACACACTAATAAGTGTGACCTTGTTAGAGGATTTAATCACTGTATTAGGAGTGGCCTTGTTAGAGATTTGTATACAATTCAATCTAGAAATTCCACCTTGTTAGAGGATTTACAAATAGCTTTTAAGACAACTTTGTTAAGAGATTTATGGGTATGTGCAGGATCATGGTGTACCAAACTATGGCCTTAAGTGGGAGTGAAAAATCAGCAAATCAGGGTTATGTCAAATTGACACATAATTTTAAAGTGGTTTTGGACTTTATATAAAAAAGTTGTAAGAAAATAATCTATAGAAAATTGAATCTAGTTTCTAAACTACAAGGCCTTATCTGGAGAAAAAATTATTTGATTGGTCAAAAGTTTGGATTTTAATGCAGTACTAAAAAAATTTTAGGGCAAAAATAAAAATTAGGTGTATGTCTGACCACCTTAATCATAATCAAATGATAATATTTTTAAATATAATTTTAGATATAAAAAGTAGACTCATGCCTGGATGTGACGCATATTTTTGGAAATTTTTATTCCAAATAAATAATTAATTATGAATTTTCTACTATACTATTTTCAGAATTAAAAAACTCCTATGTCTGACCACCTTAACTAGTTCAAAAAAAATCAAAATTAAGTTTTTTTTTTTTTTTTCTTATACTAGTCAAAGCATAGAATGTGACGCATCTTTTGGATTTCACAAATCTTATACGATTTGAAAGTTATAGCTATTTTTCAACCAGTATGTCAATCAGCACTTTGTAGCTAACTCCATTAGAAAATAAGTAATAATTACTTATTGAACTCGTAATTTGACAAAACTTACATTTATGAAAAGCTAAGAACATTCTTAAGAAACCCGTTTCATTACATCAAATTTTGGTTAAAAAAAAGTCGTCAGCTACATGCTTGAAATAAAAAACACATAAGAACATGCCAAAAACACATTTTCGGGATGTTTTAAAGATGACCATATAAGGTTGGTATTGAAAGATATAGTAGGAATTATAAAGGTATTAATTGTTTTAATTTAGTATCAGGATGGGTGGGAAAAAAGTGGGAATAGATTTTGAAATTCTTTGAGGCATTTCAGAACTACATATTTTTCAGATCGCCACTTTTTGGCACACCATGATCCTGCACATACCCTTATATCACTACTACAATGGTTAGAGAGTAGCAATGAGATGACCTAATTTATGATGTAACTATATTGCTGACTTCAGATCTCAATTATGGCTCAAATACTTGATCCTTTCTAATCAAATGTATCTTTGTAACTCCTCAAGGATATTCTACTTATCCTTGTAATTCACTTCCTCTAAGCATCTTCTATTCTTCCATACACTCACACTCACATTCAATTCTCAACTTGACCTTATATTTAAACCTTATGCATTGTCAAGTCAGGTTGAATACAACTTAGAATAATTAATATTCATCTCCTTAGTTGGCTAGAATCAACAAAAAAATTTAATAAACTCAATATATCAAAACAAGAAAAATCCTTTGTTAGCCAACCCTTCTTGATAGACACTAACTTAGAAATTATTTTCATGTGTTAACCAATTAAACTTGGTTAACATTGCATCTTCACAAAGTTCCTTTGGTAACCAAGTGAGCTCGGTTGACAATGGTTCCATCCAACTTTCCTTTGTTACCTGAGTGAGCTCGGTTTTAAAACTCAACTTCTATTAACATCTCTTCAATGACTGAGTGAACTTGGTAGACATTGCCTTCTAAACTTGGCAAACACTGGAATGTTCATTAGACATAGTAAACTATCTTCATTTCCCAAGTGAACTCAACATACACTGACTGGTAAAGATATGACATGTTGTGTAACATCAAAGACAATTTACAATTAACCAATTATTTTCAACAATCTCCCTCGTTGGCATTGATGGCTACACAACATGTGATAATACAATGAAATTTTAGAGAAAAATAATAGTAACGATAATATCTTCAGTTTCATTATTATCCTTGTCCATGAGAACTCCCTCTATTAGTGTGAAGTTCCTCTTACTTCAATTTCTCCCTTTATCAACAAACTCTACCATTTTGATATCAGACCAAGTTCATTCCTTTTGACATCTCTAACTAATGTATGACTAAAATCTCCCTCTTTGATATGATACACACAATTCTCCCTCTATAGATTTTTTTTGTGATACAATAACAAGCTCTCCCTCTTTGATATCTTATGTCAATATTCACTGAATTTCAATGTACCTAATGTTCAAATTCATATGCAATTTGCCTTTCCATTACTGCATCAACTTGATTGATTTTCAACATACTCTAGTTGATTCATCACTAAAATTTATTTAGTGAGCTTCAGATAGGGGAATGACACCTAACTTACCTCTTAGATACATAAATGCATCCTTAGGTAATGACTCAGTGCATATGTCTACAATTTGTTCTTTAGTATTTACATATTTGAATCTTACCTCTTTATCTTGCACTAATTCTCTCAGAAAATGATATTTTATTGTAATGTGCTTGGTCTTGGTATGAATCATAGGATTATTTGATATATTAGTTGCACTAGTGTTTATCATAGAAGATAACCACTAGATCCTTGATCTCTACCTTCATACTTGCCAACAATTTCATGAACCAAGCAATATTGGAACAATTAACTACTACTACAACATACTTCGCTTTTGTTGTAGATTGAGAAATGAATTCTTTCTTCTTACTTGTCTACGACACTAGTCTTTTACCAAGAAAGAACACTCCACCACTGGTGCTCTTTCTATCATCAACACTTACTGCCCAATCAACATCAGTGAAGGATTTCAAATCTAAAGTGCCTCCTTTCTTGTACCATTATCCATAGTCTTTAGTACCCTTTAGATGCCTCACGAATATTTTCATTGCCATCGTATGATTTTCTTTAGGATTTAATGAGAATCTTGCCACCATACCAACTACTAATGCAATATCAAGCCTTGTATGCACTACATATTACCGTTTTCCAATTATTGATCTATATGTGTTCTGATCTACTTCCTTGGAATCGTCATTCTTGGAAAGCTTATGCCTAGTAGACATAGGTGTTCCAAGTTGTCTTGAATCTTCCATTCCAATCTTGTTTAGTATCTCCTTGATATATTTGGATTAAGTAATGTAAATACAATTTTTCTTCTCTTGAATCTGCAATCCAACAAAGAATTTTATCTCTCCAAACAAGGACATCTCAAATTCCTTACTCATTTCCTCTAAATTTTTTTTGTACAAGTCATCATTTCTAATAAACAATGTGTCATCCACAAAGATCTATGCTAACACAATCTTCTTGTATGGTCCTTCTTTGATATGAAGGTTGTTGTTACCATTTGTCCTTTGAAAACCAATCTTCATCAAATAGTTATGCAGTCTTTCATATCAACCTCTGAGATCTTTTTTGAGACCATACAATGTTTTGTGTAGTTTACAAACCATATCCTTTTTGTGAGGATCTATAAAACCTTCAAGTTGTTCTATGTAAACTTTCTCTTCAATAATTCTATTCAAGAATGAAGATTTCACATCCATTTGATAAACTTTAAATCATTTATATGCAGCTTAAGCAAGTAAAGTCATAACACCTTCTAATCTTGCAATAGGAGAAAAAGCCTCACCATAATCAATGCCTTCTTCTTGAGAACAACCTTTGCATACTAACATTTCTATGTTTCTTGAAACGTCTCCATCTTCATTCAGCTTATTTTTCAAAACCCACTTTGTGCCAATTACATTTTTATCCTAGGGTCTAGGAACAGAAGTCTAAATTTTATCCCTTTCTATCTATTTTATCTTTTCATGCATTCCTTCAATCTAGCTTTCATTATCCAAAGCATCTTTAACTGATCTAGGTTCAAATTCAATAAGAAAACATATAACTTTCAATTTGTTTCTTGTCATTGTACCATTAAACTTGTCTCCAATGATCTTATCAAGTACCTTCTAACATACCTTGCTAATACATGTACTTTAGATTTAGATCTAGTTCCACTAGCCTTGTCATGATCTTCTTTATCAAGCTCGGGTCCCACTACATGTGACTCAGGTTCTTTAGACTCAATTTTCTCTGGCTATAACTAGGTACCTTCTAACCGTAACTTGGGTCATTTAGAATATGACTCGTGTTGCATTGGATGCAACTCAGTACTTTTGGAGATTTTGGGGGCTTAGGAGGTGAAGTCTACTGACTTTCACTTAGATTTAGCAATGTATCAAGTTTAAGTAAATAAACTTTATGTAATCCTCAGGTTCTTTGTTGATCTTCTCTTCACTCTATTCTACAAACTCATCAATTCTCATATTGCACTTTCTATGATTTCATGAGTAGAAAAATTCAAACATTTATATGCCTTACTTTTTTTAGAGTATCCTAGGAATATGCCTTCATCACCTTTGACATCTAATTTACCTTTCCTGGTCTATTTTAGAAAATAACATTTGCTACCAAATAATTTCAAGTAAGTTACATTAGGTTTGTAGCCATACCATAGTTCATAAGGAGTTTGATTTGAGTCTTTCTTTAGCTGTACTCTATTCAAGGTATGCACTATAGTACTAATTGCTTCCTTCCATTATTTGATTGTAACATTCTTTTCTATCATCAAAGTTATTACACAATAAATAATGGATCTATTCCTTCTTTCAACTATACCATTCTATTGTGGTGTACCAAGGGTTGATACTTATCTTTTGATTCCTCTTTTAGTGTAGAATGCATTGAATTCATTGGAAATGAATTCACCACCTCTATTTGATCTTAAATACTTCACCTTCTTTCTAGTTTCCTTCTCTACTCTTTCCAAACACCACTTAAACTTTTGAAAAGCTTCAAACTTATCTTTTAGATATATTACAGTCATCATTCTAGAATAATCATCAAAAAAAAGAATAAAGTACTTATCTCCACTATAGCTATCAATTCCAATAGGTCCACATAAGTCAGTATGGACTAGCTCCAAGACTTCTTCAAAATGATAGTTCTCTCTTTTGAAACTTGTCTTGCCCATCTTACCAATTTGACAATTTTTGTAGAGGACCATATCAAGTTTCCTCAAACTAGGGATAACTCTCACTCTTTTTCTTTTTTCTTTTTTTTCTTATCTTAATTAGATTATCAAGGTTCACATGACATAACCTTTTATGCCATAACTAGATTTCTTCTACTTGAGCTATGAAAGTTGGATTGAGGCTATGAATGAAGAGATAGAGCAAATAGAGAAGAACAAAACTTGGACTCTTGTACCTAGGCCTAAAGACAAAAATGTGATTGGAACAAAATGGGTATTCAGGAATAAGTTGAATGAAGATGGTAAGGTATCAAGAAACAAAGCTAGATTGGTATATAAAGACTACTCTCAAGAAGAAGAAATTGATTATGGTGAAACTTTTTCTCCTATTGCAAGATTGGAAGGTGTCAGGACCATACTTACATATGCAAAACATAAAGGATTTAAGGTATATCAGATGGATGTTAAATCTGCATTTCTCAATGGTATTCTTGATGAGGAAGTCTACCAGAAGGATTTGATGATCTAGACAAAAGGGACATGGTCTGCAAATTACACAAAGCATTGTATGGTCTAAAACAAGCCCCTAGAGTATGGTATGAAAGATTTCATAACTACCTTATACAAATTGGTTTCTAGAGCACTAATGATAAAAGTAGTTTGTACATTAAGGAAGGACCAGATAACAAGATTGTTTTGGTAGAAATATTTGTGGATGATACTTTATTTATAGAGAATGATGATCTATGTAAAGAATTTTCAAAGAAAATGAACAAAGAGTTTGAAATGTCTATGTTTGGTGAGATAAAGTTCTTTGTTAGTCTTCAGATACAATAGAGTAGGAATAGGATCTACATCACTCAGTCTAAGTATATATATCAAGGAGATATTCAAGAAGTTTGGTATCGAAGATTAAAAACCAGTTGGAACCCCCATGTGTATTAGATTAAATCTTACCAAAGATGATGACTCAAAAGAGGTAGATCAGACCCTATATAGATTAATGATTAGAAAATTACAATATGTAGTTCATACAAGGTCTAATATTGCTCTTGTAGTTGGTATAGTGGCAAGATTCTCGGCAAAACCTAGAAAAAATTATATGATGGCAATCAAAATAATCTTGAGATACTTGAAAGGTATTGAAGATTATGGCTTATGGTATAAACTTGGAGGAAATCTGGACATAAAAGTGTTTACTCATGCTAATTGGGCAAGAAATATTGATGATAGAAAGAGTAAAAGAGGTGGAGCATTCTTTCTTGGTAAAAGGTTGGTATCTTGGACAAGTAAAAAGAAAAATTGTACATCCCAATCCATAACAGAAGCAGAATATGTTGTAGCAGTAGTGAACTATTCTAATATTGTTTGGTTTAAATAGTTGTTGGAAGGCATGAAAGTTGAGATCAAAGAACTAGTTGTCATGTTTTGTGATAATACAAGTGCAATTAACATATCAAAGAATCCAGTGATGCATTCCAAAACCAAGCACATTTCTATAAAATACCACTTTGTCAAAGAATTGGTGCAGAATAAAGAAATTAGATTGGAATATGTCCATACAAAAGAATAGATTGCAAAAATATTTACCAAGCCATTACCTAAGGATGCATTCTTGTATCTAAGAGGTAAGTTAGGGGTCATTCCCCTATCTGAAGCTCACTAAAATAAAGTTTTAGTGATGCATCAACAAGAACCAAGTTGAACATCTATTAGTTGATGTAGCATAGTCAAAAGAACATTGCATGTGAATCAGTACTCAAGGTACACTGATACTCATTTGGTATGTGTTGTCTTTGGCATGTGTTGTCAAAGAGAGAGAGTTTACTATCATGTCTTTCTAAAAAAGAATTTGAGGAAGAAGCTATGTAATTCCTTCATAGAGGTAGATTATTGCATTAGAGAAGCTTGTGGTATAAAAATCTAAGAGGGAGAAAACATTCTATCAGAGAAAGTGTTGTTTTCAAATTTCATTGTGCTATGACATGTTGTGTTGCCATCAATGCCAAAGAGGGAGATTGTTGAATACAATTTTCTAATTGTGTGTTGTCTTTGATGTTACACAAATGTCATATTAGTTGTTAGCCAGTGCTTACCAAGCTCACTTGGTTAGCAAAGAAATTCTCCTTGTCTATTGAGAATTCTTAGAGATTACTCTGCAAAGATAGTGTCTACCAAGCCCAGTTAGGCATTGAAGGAAATTATGGCAAAAATTTGGGTTAATTGATTTTTCATGGTTAATGAAGGAAAGTTAGCTAGAGTTAGTGTTCACTGAGTTCACTCGGCTGCCAAAGGATTTTAGAAGTTTGCAGTGTTAACCAAGCTTTTGTTGGTTAACATAAAAAATTATTTTATGATCAGTGTTTACAGAGCAGGGTCGACCAATGAAGGAGTTTTTTGATTTGGGATATGAAGTTTAATTATTTCAAATATTGATTTCAGTCGATTGTAGTAATGTTTATTGGTCATTGTAAGTTGTAATTGAGCTGACTTGATAATTTGTATAGTATAAATATAAGGTTAAGTTGAGATTCTAATGAATGTGAGAGAATGCAAGTGTATTGATTGATTGTGAAGGAAAGTGTGTGAGAAAACTTGAAGGATGGTCAAATATCCTTATGGAGTAGCAAAGTAATATTCCATCAGGAAGGATCTAGCATGAAGCATAACATAGATCTATAATCAGCAATTTAGTTGCATCTCATTTAGGTCATTTCATTGTTACTTTCTTACCATTGTAGTAGTGATTCCAAAATCTATTGACAGAGTTGGTCTAATAGCCAGTTGTAAATCCTCTAACAAGGTGACAGTTCCACTGAATTGTTTTAAAGACCTCTTGCAAGGCCACTCCTTATAGGGTGATTAAATCCTATAACAAGGTCACATCTAATAGTGTGTTTTGTGACCTTTAACCAGGTTGGCTCCTAACAGGGCTCACATCAGAAGAGTGAAAAACAATAACTAGTTACATTGGTGGTTTTTCCCATTTTGGGTTTCCACGTTAAATCTTGGTGTCTCATGTGTTCATGTTATTTCTTTTATGCTTTCAAGTTAATCATTTTGAATGTTTAAGATTAGTAATAAGTGAATCACACTACTTTTATCAAGTTACAACAATTTCTATGTGCTTACTAAATATCAGTAGTAATAAGTTTTATTGTTAACATCCAAGGGATCTAAAATATTTTTGTGGTAACTGATTCACCCCCCCTCTTAGTTACTCCATCTATATATTACAATAGCAAGAGGTGTGTGAACCACAACCAAGGTGGTACCCCTAGTAACTGCCTTAGGCTCTTACAAATCAGTAGGGCCTGAAACCTACAAGACACCTAGAATAAGTTCTACAAAAACTACTTACATCCCTATGCTAGCTGGGATTTGTGCTCCTATTGGGATAGGAGGAACCATAGTGACTACCACATATGATTGTTTAAGAGGCAAAAGATTCATAGAAACCTTGCCCTTGTGCCCAATAGTAACCCATTCTTCTTTTTTCCCTTTGGTTGGCTTGGCAGGAGCTTCTTCAGGCAAGGGTTTAACCCTAGGTGTAGCCAAAGGGAAATCCTTGATCTTGTGTTCCATAGACTAGAAGCTATAACAAGTGTTGGGGAGGTTCAAATAGAGCCTCTTATGAGAGAAGGTTTGAGCCCCAATCTGGATCTCCATAGAATCCTTAAGATCCTTGGAAAGATCAACCTCGACGCAAACATGTCTTTGTGCGCAAGCATTGAAAAATTTCTCATGCTCCTTTGTGATGACACTGAAAGGGTATTGGCAATGGACTCAATAAAAGGCCGACATGGCAAGGGTAAACCTGGGAACTTGACCCACACAAGAACCCTAATCTTTTTATCATTAGAGACTCTGACGTCTCACAACCATTTTTGAAAAACAAGTAGAGATGAATGCATAGTCCATCTCTTGTTAACCCATACTTGGAGCATAGCATTAGAAGGAGTCATACCCACAAAATACCCTTTTAAGGTATGTTGTACTAACCAATCACATGCAGCATCAAATTCTTGTAAAGGAAGGATAATATCAAGATTATGTCATGAAAAACCTTTTAGATCAATTTGCGAGGGTGTTTGTTCTACAGAGCCACCATGGCTATCCAAAGCAACAATGTGAACACCAATAACAACTAGGTCACCACTAGCTAGGGCCATTATAACCTACCCTAAAAGCTCCCACTAAAAATGTAGTGTGACAAGTGGAAACAACAAAAGGAGAGCTCAACCAGAGAGTCATACGCAAGAAAATTGAGAGTTCACGTAAAACCCTCTACAAATGGACATATTGTCCAACAAACAATGCTTACAATTTTTCTTTTCTAATTATTTATATTTTAACTAATAAGTATTTATATTATTTAAATATATATAAATTTTAATATTTAAAAATTATTTAAAAAATAATTATGTTACAATTGTAGAAGGTACAAAATTATAATAACATTATTACTAGTCATGGAGAGAAAGTCATGACACTATTGGTGCTCTTAATTGATATGAATATGGTGTGTTTATTACAAGTGGTGAAGGTATAAATTGCATAAAATTAAGGAGAACCATTGTAGAATTGACTTTTATTGTATAAGCAAAAGGTTTAAAGATCCAAAATTTATTCGATGCTTCTAAGTTATGAAATTATTGGTGTTCCTAATCAATATAAATATAGTGTGACTAGCATGAGTTGCTAAAGGTATAAATTGAGAAAAATTAAGAAAATATATTTTAGAATTAAATTTTTTTTAAGGCAAAATATCTAAAGACCCAAAATTTACTATTTGTGCTCCTAAGTTGTGACATTATTGGTGATGTTAATTGATATAAATATGGTGTGACTACAAAGAGTTGGTGAAGGTACAAATTGAAGAAAACTAACAAGAATTATTGTAAAATTGACTATATTGTATGTGACATTGGATTGGAATTTCAAAGAAGGCATTATTCATTGATTCAAAAAACTATTAACTTAAAAACTATCAAGAATGAAGGCTTTAAATTCCTAGGGGGACATTGCAAGTATTTAATAGAGTGAAAAATTAGAGCTCAATGAATATAAGGTCACTGGTATTGTATACACATGGTTTTGTGGCATATGATATTACTTTACCACTAGTTCTATTTGTGTAAGTTTATGTCTATAAAATAAAATACATGTTGGTGGTTATGATTGGCTAGTGGATTAGCCTTTCATTATTGAGTTGTTCTAAAGGTTGTATTTTTTAAGTACGGCATGGGGTATGTAGATACACAATTTAACACAAGGGGTTGTATTAGAGACTTTGGTGTTTTAGAGATGTTTATTATAAATCTATAAGTTCTTTGTTTCCTTTATTGCTAGATAATACAATAGAGTATGGATTCTTTTGGAGACTTGATTTCTTTTCTTTTTGAGTGTACATTTGTACCTAAATAATTTGAAATCCCCACTTGAATAAACCAGGCTGACACAAGTTTTTAATAATGTACAAATTTCTTTGAAAGGAACTCTAAAACCCTTTTACAAAATATAACCATATACATTTGTTTCAAAAAACAAAAGATTTCAGAATATTTTTTCAAAAATTACATATATTAACAGTATAACTTATCAACAATTATACTTAATAAGTCCACACATTTCCACTATTCCCCTTTCCTCACCTTTACCCTAAACCCCTTCTTCAATACTCCTTTCCTCTTAAGAAATCTTGCAAAGCTCCCACTTAAATTATAAGAATATCTCCCATCATGACATTAACCATTGTAATTATCCATTTCCCTTGACATGGCCTAAGGCCATGGTGACATGGAATTGAATCTTTTATATCCTCTGTGAAAGTCAAGCTATCAACTACAACTACAAAGCATACGATAATTGCGCTCAATTCTAAGCACTTGGGATAATTTTGGTTAGTACCAAGTTCAATAGCTCCATCCACGCCTATAATATTTTCTTCCTAAAATAGATTTTCCTTTAAATTTGACTCTACTCCATTGATTGCTCTTTCAATCATATCCAACCCTACTGATGGTAGCCTCTGAACCAAAATGTTGTTAGTTCCATCTTGTTAGAAAATAAATTAAATATACCAAGTACATTCCAACTACTTTTACCACTGACCAAGGAGGCTTCCAAACACTTAAAAAATTAGCACTTTCTAGATTGTTCTTCCAATCTCCAAACACTTTCTAGAGTATTCTTCTAGTTCCCAAATTTCTCTATTGATTTAAAAATTGATTATAAATTAATGAAATGGGTTTGTAATCTCTGAGCCCAATTTGTGTTTCCAATACGGTATCAGAGATGATTGCAGATGGTCTAAGAGACTAGAGAGAACAAGAATATTGAGAAAAAAAATTCTGTTGTTGAAAGTGTTTATAAGTGTAATCGGAAGCTTCTTCAAGTGATTGCTCAAAAGAAGAAAAATGGACTATTGCAGGTGAAGAAGGTTGCAAAAATCTATTGTTTCCAAACATTAGAGTGTCCAATTTAATCACAAAATATTGTGAGATGAGGTTTGTTGCTGCTCTAGATCACTCCAATCAAAGTGAAAAATGTTGTGTTGTCATAAATCATGGCATGGTAGATGCCAAAGATTTCAAAGCTACTAAGACAAAGGTTTGATAGTATCAACTAAAGAATGGGAAGCCATTGGGAGAAGATTTCAGAGCTTTCAATTTTTAAAGCTAAAGATCACCACAACGAATATATGTTTTGAGATTGAAGGGGAATCATTGGTTATTATTTTATGTTAAGTAGCTCATTTCCCCCTTGTTTTTTATAGATCTAACCACCTTATTTGAGAAGATTTTTTGAAAGATGTTCCCTAAGAATCTGATGGTTTAATCTTATTAAATTATTGAAATGATATCTTTACCTAGTTCGTGTAAGGGTTTGTGGTAAACCAAAACCAATTTATTGGGCGAAAAACCTAAAGAAAAAGTGATATTATTAGTTGGGAAAATACCAAATGATTATAGGTAAATTGGTCAAAAACCCAAAGCATAACGATGAGGAAATTTTTTCAAAATGATAGTGATAAGAGGAACCAAAGTTTTATGTCATAAATGGGTACCTAACAAGACTTAATGTCAAGACCCATCCGATTTGTGAATCATGGGGGGATAGTTATAATAATTGATATAATTAATTGTGGGGGAATGTTGGAAAATAAATAAATTATACCAAGTATATTCCAACTACTTTGACTACTAACCAAGGAGTCTCACTTAAAAAATCAGCACTTTATAGATCATTCTTCCAATCTCCAAACACTTTCTAGAGTATTCTTCCAGTTTCCAAATTTCTCTATTGATATACAAATTGATTATAAATTAATAAAATAGACCTGTAATCTCTAAACCCAATTTGACTTCCAATATATTTACCATAAGTTATATTCATTCATTCATAGATCCAAGAAAATGGTGACATAACAAACAAGGGTTGTGCAAACATCTTGACTCCTTGCCTATAGTATGGGAGCAAACAAGATGTGTGGAAAAGGAAAATAAGTATATATTTTGTACTTCGCTACATATTAATAGTTGAAACTATTCTATACAAATATTACCATATGACAACTAATTATTTTATTTTAACATTTATAATCCTTAAAACTATAAATATCAATTGTAAACAAGAGCTCTGGATTAAGAAATTATGAAATTGCATGACAAAGGATCTTCTAGGAAAAAGGTGTTTTCTGATAATAACCTACTTGTTTAATAGATATGTCTAATTACATGGAGAAGCATTTAGCACCTAGACTCATTGTTAATCTGCTTGGGTATTTCTAGTGCAATAGGTTTTTTTGATCAATTTTATTCCAAATATTTTTTCTTATATTAAACATAAAGCAACCAATATTTTATGGGTGGATTAAATAATGGTTTAGTAGATCTAATTATCATTTAAATACCACTATCCTTAAAAGAAAAAAACATCATGTTCAAATTTCTTTTAATATAAAAAATACTACCAAAGTATTTCTTAAAATCACTTTGATTTTAAGATAAAATTAGTAATGGTAATAGCTATAAGTATATTTTACAAAACTTAGATATTTATTTAGCCATTTAGTTACATTTGAGAACTTCAAGTCTAAAATATACAACAAATTCTTAAAAATTTCCTAATAATAATAATTAATTTTTTGGTGATTTATAAATAATTTATTTTAAAAAAAACAATTTAATTGTTTATGACAAAAAAAGTATCATACATTCTTACAGATAGCATGAGAGATAATTGGATTTCTAATAATATTACATGAAGAATGATTAATTTTTCAATATATAAATTTCGAGTAATAATTTATTTTTTGGTGATTTATAAGTAATTCATTTAAAACATTTCTTGTTATAAACTTTGTGTTTATGAAAAAAAATATATTATACATTCTTACAAATAGTATGAGAGCTAATTGGATTTGTAATAATATAAAATGAAGAATGATTAATTTATATATATATTTCAAGTAATAATTCATATAGGCCAAATACTTATTAAATCATATTAATCTTTTTAAAACAACATCTCTAGATAATATAGATAAAAATATCTCATTTCCATAAATAATTAATATTCTTAAAATGTCAATTTGATTAATGTTTGTAAAATTTTGATGAAGCTAACTTCACACTAAGTAAATGATTACCTATGAATCTTGTATATCAAATAAATATTTAATTGGCAGGTCACATTGATACAATGAGTGTTTCATCTCCCTTATCATTTAAGAAACATTGGTGCTAGATTATTTATTAAGATTATCTATTAATTGTAAGAAACATTTAAAATTGGTGCTAGATTATTAATTTTACACAAATTTATGTGTTTTTGACTTGACTAGCTAAGATTAATTTTATAGTAGAAATCAAATTATTTGATCTACTTTATAAGATTTAAATAGAAAATGAGAGTGGTATATTAAAATCACATATTGCCCTTTGTTACCACACATACAATTTAATATTTATTTCTATAAAGGGATGGTTTTATTTTATCTTGCATTTCAACAAGCTTTTGATTTTCATCATTATACTAAATCAACCAAGTTCAATCAAGTTCAATCTAGGTGATGTTTAGAGAAAGAGAGTGAAGATCTAAGTTGTTTAAAGCTATGATACTTTTTCATAGTACTTCAAAGAAAATGCCTTAAAAATATATTATAAATTAAAAAAATTTGAAAAATTGATTGAATAATGAGTCTGGGCCTTTGATTTATTATAAAATATATTCAAATTCTAAGAGCTTCAAAATAGATGATTACAAAACAATTTAGACAATTTTACATACAACAACCAAAGGACTGAACAAACATAAGGAACATAGTTCAACTGTAGCTACACCTACTAGACCCTAGTAACAAAGAGTCCAATGACTTTTTGTAAACCAACTAGGTATGTGGGAAACTGGAAAAATGGTGTACCAATTAGAAATAGAATTAGAAGAATGCGCTAAAAGAGATAATCCAAAGTTCAAAATTATTATACTTCAACTATAGAGAAACCTACGCTGGGTGAATTCCTCTAACTTTGTACACGTGGGGCTAGATAGATTTAATATATTTATATAGATGACTTTGTTTCTTCTACTTCAATGATTATGTAGAAAGAGAGCAAACACAAAGAAAGATTTGGTAGAACTTAGAAGTAAACAACAAAAAGCCCCAACCATTTTAGATGAAAATATTATTTAGATAAAAAATAGGATATCAATGGTCTATGCATTACTGTGGTGCATAGCCCTTAATGTGAGAATGTTAAGTCATTTGAACATATAGTGATATAGACCAACAAAAATTACTACAAATAGAACAAGAAGAAGCAACTAAGAAACCAGGTTTAGCTACCATTCTTATACGTGGACTATTTTAACTGATGATGTGTGGAATATGTGATCACTCTATACATTCAAAAAATCTACCAATCAATGCTCATAGGAATTAGGTGGATAATGATGTCACCCCACAACAATAAAATAGGTTTTCAATATGAAAAAATGATTATTATAGTACAACTTTCCCCTCTTGATATAGGGCATTGTGCCTAAAATGTACAAAAATAGAAAATGTAGAGATTAATCCAATATTAAAAAAATAATATTAGACATACTTAGCCTTCCTAAAAAATCTTTGCATAGACTAAGATCAGTTTATCATAAACATGAAAGCAAAGAAATGTAAGGTAACTTACAATAAAGAATATAACCATTTCCACATAACCCATAATAGATCTAAAATAAATATGGAATTAAAATCCACATGCAAGAGAATAAACAATGTACCCAAAAAATTGTGACACAAGATATACCCTAGGAAACCCTCATTGAGGGAAAAACCTAGCCTCCAAAAGAATCCATCACCATGTATTACTAAGCAAAAATACCATTGCAATACAACCATGGAAGCCTTCATGGCCATAGCCACAACCGAGAAAGCTATGTGAAAAAGCATGAATCCATACATCCCATGCCCTACTTCCAACCTTCAAAAATGCTCCCTTGGCTAACCTGTCAAGCCTTGTCTTGCTCAACTCTTGCATTTTTTCCTTCTTCTTGTCACACCAACAACTACCCTTGTGGCTACTTATATAGTAGCAAGTCCCACAAAACTGCCAAGTAGTATTACATAAACCATCTACTAAAACCATGTGCCACCTAACCCACTGATCCCACATTTAATATTGAGCATTTAATTCTTTTCCCCAATATTAAATAATTACATGAAATATTATCACAATGTTACAATACAACTCAACAAGTATATTTTGTGAGAATCTTTACATGTTGCACATCCATTTAGGTGGATCATTACATAATAAAATAAAATAATAAAATATAACAATATTATGCAATGTGTGCAACACCCATTATATCAACAATCTCCCACTTGTTGTATACATTACATAAGCTCAATCTATAGCCACATAAATGAATAAGAGAACAATCCCTCCAAGCACATCCACCATCATGGATCAAAGTACATGAAGTGCTCCATCTTGGTACCCACAACAAAATCAAAGTATCCAGCATCTCAAACATGAATGATCTCACCTCCTATTATGCCACTACCACTGGACATGCATAGAAGCCATCCAAATAGAAAGCCACCCAACCTGTCACATTAGAAGATGATAAAATCCTATACCAACTAAAATTCCAAGCATAAAAACCTGATCCAAAGGTAATCACATGTATCTGTAGTTGTCAAAATATCCATAGTTGAAATAGCACCCACAACAAAGTGCCAACCCATCCAACTATCCATACCTCTAAAGGTATACCAATTGAATCTCACATCATCAACATATTCAATCTGTAACTTATAATCACAAGCCTCATGAGCAATACCTACCACATATATACCAAGAAGCTCCCACTGCAAAAGATAATGTCAAATCAATAACCAATCCACTCACAAAATCTCAAAGAAGTGAATCCATGTAGTATCAAGGACATCCATAATACATAAACTGATATCCTACAAGAACAACTCTCATAATAAGTCTCCAATAGTCTCTCAAATTCTCCACAACCAACAGAGGAAAGAGATAAAGGAATAACCATGTCATCTCTCACATGACATACATGAGCACAAACCAGTGATCACAATCTCTAACCAATCTCAAATCCAATGTAGGAAAAATTGAACATCCAAGAAGATAACCAAGACTAGAGAAACCATGCAAATCATTAACTGTATCATGTCCTTCTACACACACCTCTAGATGTAAACTGTGCAAGTATGATCTCCTCCATAAAACCCCAACAAGAAGCTTCAACAACACCCAAACCATAACATATAACTAATCATGGATGTAAGCTTCTCACAAGAAGATCAAACTCATAAACCATTCCTAATCCAAGGAACATGTCCAATGTAAAACCATCTCCCAAACTCAACCAACATAACAACATTTGCACATGGAGATAACTAATGCTAAACCATCTCTCAAATGAACCCTCAAGAACTAACTCATGTACCATAGCCCAAGATTCATATCCATGAAAGACAAGCATAAATATAATGCACCTAAGAAAAACAATGGGCTATTCCTCTCAAGTAGACCACCGAGTAGACCAAGAGTGGAGAATGAGAATGCTCATCAAGATACCCAGGTCTCTAGCCAAGACTCATTTAAGAACAATCTCCTGTCAAGTCCATATCAGGTGAGTGCCCCTCAAACTTCTTGCTAAAACCATCAACTGTCCCAACAAATACTTCTCTAATCCAAGAGAAATCAGCATTACCACCATCTTTAACTATCCATGAGCACATTTATCCAATCAATCCATGCCAACTCCAAATGCAACATAACAATATCATGAAGTATCCAACTTATGATCAATGTACTCAATACCAAGAAACTAAACCAAGATTAATGTCAAAGTTCCAACCATGGCCTTAGGAACATAAACATGACAACATGATCTTACCATCTCAACCAAAGAGATAACATTCTCTATATGAACATACCATAACATGTCACAACTCTAAACATGTATCAAGAGTATACGATGACATAATAATGAAACCATCCTCATACCAAGGATAACATGTCAAATGAAAGCATAAATCACACCTTTACCAAGAACCCTGTGAGTCCTCAAGATGCAACCATCTCCACACACCATGAAGAAAAACCATCTCCACATACCATGAAGAACCATCTCCACACACCATGAAGATAACTAAGAACCGAATGAGTCCTTAAGATCTAACCATCTTCACACACCATGAAGATAACCAAATGCACCATGCAAATGCCAAAGATTCTTTTACATCAATAGGATCTAAGACAAACCTCCATCATTTTCAAACACTCAATAAATATATCAATGCCAAGAACTCCCACTCAACTGAGTAACTATGACATCATTAAGTCCATCTCCTACATTAAGATCCAAACCAAACTAGGGAATAATCCTTTATTATCACCCCATCACTGTCACAAGCTCCCACTAAACCATGTATCCAAGCTATCGATGACATCATAATGAAAAAATCCATCCTCTAACCATGAGAATCAACCAAGGCATTAAACCATCAAAGAACTCAAAATGCACATCATGAGCTCCTCAAAAGAAACCAAATCACCATGATCCTCAACCAAAAAAATAAACCACCATAACCAAATTAGAAATCAAGGATGTACTTGTATATCTAATCATGTCATGCCAAAATCCATGGCACCATGATCACATCCATGAAGCGAGCATTTGTCTCTTAAAGTGTCCAACCTATCAGCATATAATAGTCAACCACAATCCTCCACCATGACTATACCTAGTAACAACATCTCATCCCTTCTACATGAAAAAAAAAATTAGAAAATCATGTAACTTAGGGCATAGACAACCCAAATCCAAGCCACCAATCTGAATATGCATCAATAATGAAAGATCAATGGGAAAAGACAACCCATAACCAAGCCATAAATGCAACCTGTAAGTATAGACCGCTTACAACACTGCACAACTTGTAGATCTAATAAGCCATCATACATATCTAAATCAAAACACTGATAATTATATCATCATCAGACCAATCTAAAATATGAATTGAGTATACAATGACATCAAATCTTAAATCTCCAATGCCATAAACTCACAATATTACCATAGTCAAGATATATCATAAACTATTTAGATTAATATATCACCAAATAAATTATGCCAAACCTGCACCAAATCTAAACCAATGTGTAGAGCTCTCCAAGAGCTTTTCGTTGACTACTTGAAGTCCAAAATCCGACTCCATATGCCCAAGTTATTCCCTAATTTGTGCTCCAAATAAATAACATCTGACTTTATGGCTCTTAAAAAATGACAAAATCTAAAAATCATAGAATCAAACCTACACCAAGTTGTAGTGCTCTAAATTAGCTTTCCAACGCCTATAAGAACTCTAAAATCTGTTATCCTGAAAGAAAGTTATGGTCATTTTACTAAGACAATATTTTTACCATTTTCACTGTGATTTTTTATTTTTTATTTTTTTTGTGATGAAAAATTCCGATGGAAATAAATTTGATGGCCATCATGGGCTGAAACTTAAAAACTCTTTCATTTCCTCTAAACATGGCCAAACTAGGGCATATTATATATCAAAATTTATGGAAATATCAACTTGGATCCAATGGTGAGGTTTGTTTCTCAAAATTGGATCCTCTCCCAAGCCAAAGGATCACAATCCATAACCTTAAAGTTACCATGCCATTTTGAGAAACCAAATTCATACCAATTTCACATATCCACACCAAAATCCACATAAATTCCACCATTGAAGCAATTTGAAGCTTGAGCATACATCCCAAATCCATATAATAAACACATCTCCAAATCAAGTGATCATCCTCATTGAGAGAGCCTATCCATGGCTCATATTCTCATTTGAGGACCTCACTTTGTCTCTCTTGAAGTTTATATTGATTTTGTTAGTTAATGCTTTGGTTTTTAAATAGATTAGTATTTTTTGCTAACATATTAGTGTACACAGCCACAACTAAGAAAACTATCTAAACAAGCATGAATGTTAGGAATAAGGTATCTCAACCTTGGATAATTCCTATTCTTATTATTTGTTTTGTAAAATGTATTTCTTGCAAATAATGTTGATGTGCCAGCATCTTGAATTGTGTATAAGGAGATCATAGCTAAAATGGTTATGACAGATTCCTATGACACGTAAGAGCTATGTTAGGAAGATTCAATGATAGATGAAGTGCATCTTATAAGCATTTTTAGGGTTGCGAAGAGGTGGGATGCGAGAAAGTGTATTGTTGGTACTATGAGTTGCTACTGGAGTCTTTTGTTGTCGCTATTGAACTTGCATTGCAAGTGTATTCTAACCTTGTGTTGAAGATAATACATTGTGCAGGTTCTAGAGGGGTGGGGTTGTTTTATCGAAAGGTTTTTCCCCACCGAAAAATCTTTGTGTTATGTGTTTTTTTCTCTGTCTATTTTTTTTATGCTTGCTAGGCTGAAATATTGTTGTTTACATGATATTGGATCTGTAAGTGTAAAATTTTTTAATAGGATTTGCACCATACTTCTCTTAAGAGATTAGTGTAGGAAGCTATTTCTGCACCTGATTTTCCTTACAATGAATCCACACATCCCATGCCCTACTTCCAACCTTCACAAATGTTCACGTGGCTAACCTATCAAGCCTTGTCCTACTCGACTCTTGCCTTTTTTCCTTCTTCTTGTCACACCAACAACTACCCTTGTGGTTGCTTATATAGTAGCAAGTCCCACAAAACCACCAAGTGGTATTACATAAACCATGTGCCACCTAACACACTGACCACACATTTTATATTGGGCATTTAATTCTTTTCCCCAATATTAAATAATTTCATGAAATATTGTCATATAGTAGCAAGTCCCACAAAACCACCAAGTGGTATTACATAAACCATGTGCCACCTAACACACTGACCACACATTTTATATTGGGCATTTAATTCTTTTCCCCAATATTAAATAATTTCATGAAATATTGTCACAATGTTACAATACAACTCATCAAGTATATTCTATGGGAATCTTTGCATGTTGCACCTCCATCTAGGTGGATCATTACATAATAAAATAAAATAATAAAATATAACAATATTATGCAATGTGTGCAACACCCATTATCTTGACAAGAAATGCTGAGACAATTTTGGTTTACTAACAAAATCATTTTGACTGCACATGGTTTACAAATTCACTCAGCAAATTTATTAATTATATTACGTCAAAAACCTCATTTAATTCCAATAATATTTCATGAACTTCATATCATGTTGCTCTTGTAGCAAAAAGAATACCATACTTTTAAATTGGTAAAATTGATGATGAAAGATCTATCAACAATAAATAAAACTTCTAAAAATAGAAAGTGATATGATCTAGGAAGAACAAACAATTAGAAGGTAAAAAAAAGCAACAAACTTACATTAAAAAATCACCCAAATCGCAATTAGCATTGTTAAACATAAATGCATAAAGAAAAAATAAAACAACAAAATTACTTGAACAATAATATTCAACAAACAATATACAAAAGGAGACAAAGAAAGCTTTATCTTTATAACCTTGTGGCTAATTAAACATTGGATAGAGTTAAAAGGATATTTTCCCATGATTCCAAAGTTTATACATACCAAATAACAAGTGCTCCAAAACAATTCCACTAAATTTTTAATTTATCTTGTAGGAGGAAGAGCGAAATAGCATCTAATTTATCTAAACTAGCATAGATCACAAATCACAAATCATTTATATATAAAAGTTTCCTTTAAAACTTTTAGTTTTACAAAGTTACCTAGAAATGGCTCCATGTAGGGGTACTTCCAAGGTACACTTAGTGATCTTCTCCCACAAACCATAATTTTTGAATTCAACAACACTTGTTGGATTAATAGTTTGGTTGTAATGTTTGGCTTCAACATATCGAGTTATTTGACTATAAGTCTTTTTCTCCTACTCCCTCAACAAATAAATGGCCTCTAAAAATCACAAATAGCAATGTAATATTTGATAATACAACATTTAATCTTCAACTATATTGGGATGCATCTAAGCCCTATTGAATGAAAAAAAATAACTCTCTAAAATGAAAGTGGAGTTTGAAAATTGAAAAATACCTACCTTTGCATGGATATAAAAGAGAAGTTTTGAGGAATAAGATTTATATTTTAAAAATGCGAAGACAAAACCTAATCAAACTAGTTATTAGAATTGGAGTGAATCTAGACATAGGTTTTTTTGCTTTGCTAATTAAAAAAAAAACCATTTTCCTCATGTCAATCAAATATCAAGGAAATAACTAACATTAAAAGATTTTTTTGAACAATATAACCTATTACATTTGAGTTGAGCTATTGAGCTCATATAGACCAATGATGTCAGGTATGTCAATGATTTAGGCATTGAGCTCAGGGCGTGAGAACTCACATTACCGTGTGACTAAAAAATGTTCTAACAAGAAAACCCTCACAATTCCACAAATTGTATTCTTGAATACATGATTGAAATGGAAGGTGGTGTGATGAGGAGGATCTGGGATTGAATGAATTAAACTAACAACCCTATCCATGCTATATTGGAAAGTTATCACAAAAAAAATCAAATTATTAGGGTTCATGGTTTATACTTTAAGGTTGCCTAAAGTAATAAAATCACACAAAAAGTGCATCAATTAGAAATAATGATGGAAGAAAATGGAGACTTCACACAATGAGCAGAGCAATATGAAGAAGATTTTTTTTGGAAATTTGGTTTGTACAAGAGTTGCCTACTAGCTACACATGCAAAACAAATGATAGAGAAAACTATCTATAAATATAAGGTCTATCATATCTAACTATTATTCTAAGAAATAAATTTTCCAAAACTTAAAAAATTAAGCCTATACATTAGCATCAAATAATTTGCATGTTTCACATAGAGACACCACAACTAAGACAATATTGTTGAGCTTACATTCATGGAAATTGCATACATCAACATGATATAGCAAAAAAAAATAAAGCTAATGAACAAAAAGCCATTGTACATTTCTTATGTATCATATTCGGTACTACAAAGTGAACAAATGACCTGCAAAATAGATAAATACACATTAAAACTACAACATTCCAAACAACTCAAAAAATATGAACTCCATCAAAAATGTGCCCAATAACAAGTGAAAACAGAAAATTATCTTACAACCACTCTTGCAATCACCAAGTAAATCATCAAATGCATTGAAAGAAAATAACTACAAAGAGTTTTATCTGACCAAAACTATAGTAATGAATATCTAGATTAAGTAAGGGTAAGTGTAAAACATGCAACTATCTCGAATGCATATATGCAAAATGTCTAAAACACATACAAGACACGTGACGCATATACAAAATGTAAATTATGAGGATTTAAAGATACTTGCCACCTAGCTAACAACCAACAAAGTTTTTTGCTAATTTTTCAAGAAAAAAAAAAAATTACTACAAGGAAAATAAGACATAGCCAATAGGAAAAAAGAAAAAAAAAACTCCAATATTTCAATTTAATAGAAAAAAATTCTCAAACCATAGGATAAAGGAAATTATTTAGAATTTTCACAATTTTTAAGACATGAAATAATAGATAAAAAGCAACTCAAAAACTATAGTCTCCTGCCTAGTGGCATGGACTAAGAAAGTTGAAGGTCTATAATGAAACAACAAAAGCATTATTGATAATTTCCTTTAAAATACGAGTATTGAAAACAATTACCTTCAATGCTCAAATGCAATTCTTTAATAAGATATTGCCACAATAATGGAGTTTCATCCATTGTAATCTGTACAACTCTACAATGCCTGCTATGCTCTCACAAGACCTGATATTGATGCATTATATAAGTTCTTGTTCGGCAAGACATGGAAACTTAGGACAATGACAAATGTCAACTCATGGAAAGACTTGACACACTTTTCAAATTTCTATAGTGATGCAATAAAAGATGTTGGATCCCACATCCATCAATTATAAGCCTCTCTAGACAACTTGGACCTTTAAAATATGTGGCATCTACTTAAGCTCAAGACAACCCTGAATTCTTAATTCTACAATTTTTTAATGAACAAAACATCATTGTTTTTATATTTTTGCAATCACATTTCTATCAAAAAACACCCTTGGCAGACACTTGATATGCCTGAGACACATGGGTTCAATCTCGGGCTTCCCACTATTAAAAATCTTTATTTCTACAAGCTCTACATGATTAGATATTTCTAATAATCTTTTCAATTTTCTACAAGCTCTGATCTTAAGACAATTTCATGTCTCTACTATTCTTAAATCCACTTCCTGAAGATTTCCCATCTCATTAAGTTTGATAGACATAAGTCTTGGATAGTGCATTTCACTAATTCAGATCTTGGTTAAACAATCTTCATAGTTGATCTCCAATTTTTCAAGGGCACTAATACTAGAAGACATTTCTACATTAATACAATCAACCTTGTTAAAGTTGAAATTCACAATAATAAAGATGTACAAAGAGTCATCTCTCCTCTCTTAGTCACAACTTGCCCTTCATTTAATGCAAGAGACTTAGGTTGGGGTCTCATGGGCACCAACTTCCTTAAAAATAGAGTAGGTGCTGCTAAGATTTTTTAGGGATATTTAAAAAGGGGAAGCAGTCCTATGGATTTATAAGTGAATCTGTTTTTTAAAAAAAGCATAGCTACTAAATTTTGAGGAAGATTTTGTCTCATGAATTTTAGAAAAATTAAATTAAATTTATTCATAAATTTTTTTGGTGGGAAAATGAAGTGTAGATTGTTGACAAATGGCATAATTCCTCCTAAGCTAGTGGGGCTAAATTCAACCCTACCCCTTTTTCACCCACTCAAATTGAGGGGCTAAAAATTCTAGACTCCTATTTTGTAGGAAAAGATTCCATTTAAGCCATTAATCCCCTTCAAAAATTATCATGGAACCATTTGCTCCACATAAATAGAGCCCAAGCCCCTTCCATGAGACCCCTGCCCTTAGTTTTTGACTGAGAAGATCAAAATATCTGCATGCCATTCTCCCACAACTTTTTGAATCATCCACCTTTAATAATCAAACATTGCAATTTTTGAAGAGGAATCCATGGAAGAAGATGATGCCATTGTATCTAGCTTAAATGCTACTAGCTAACATGTTATGAAAAAGAAATAGAGAGGAGGCATGATAGAATTGAATTACATCGTGCATATTGAAACATGAGTTTATGAGGAAGGAGGCTAGCATTAAATTAATATATCATTCTATAGGCAGGATCAATACCTTTCTAACTGTTTCTCGTGGAGAAGAAAAATGCTAAGAATTAATAATACAAGCACTGACCACATTTGATTATTTTTCCCCACATTCGAGGCATATAAAGAACATGTAAAGAAAATACAAAGGAAGTCACCTTTGGTCTTCTCCATGAAACATCGAAGGGAATAAAAGGGGAAAATGTAAAGAACTAATCAAGCAAGGATAGAAAGGAGACATGATTCAATTTTCTTTATAGTCCACAAGTAAAGAATAATGGAAGTTCAATACTTTCTTGACACATTCCAGGCTACTTAAAAAAAGCAGGGAAGGAAAATAGGTGGAAATTTGGGTTTGTTCTACCTAGAAAAGGTAAAATGGTGATTTTAAAAGTAGACAAAAGCCATTCATAGATGGAAATCTTGTCGGCCACTTTTTAAAATCAGTTAGGAGCTTGTTGAGTGGAATGAGTACTATACAGAAGATGCCTCTTGTGAAGAACTTTTCTTTTAAATGAAGTTAATACATCACACGATACTATCATTAAAATATATAAATAAATTTAAGAATTTAAGAATGTTTTTTATATTTTTTAATTTATGTTTTAATGAATAAATATTTATGTTATCAAATATTTATAAATTTTAATATTAAAAATAAAATTGAATAAAAAATTATTATTGTGTTACGATAAAAAAAGTTAAGGTCGATCTCAATGATAACTCTAGCTTGTAATAGATACTACTTGTTTACCAACAACTATTTCTGATAATATATTTTGCACATTGTTCAGCTACCAGTCTTCACCAAATATTCTAACTCAGCCAATACTCAACATAAACTCAAGTGAATATAGATAATATGATATCTACAATCATCCATGAACATAATCCTAATCTTTCATAGCATAAGCTTTTTTTGTTCCAACTTTGTTGCATCAATAATTCTCTAAGATCTACAAAATCAATGTTTATCATGATCACATAAGCATATGTTATCATCAATGACAAAACCAAGCATCAATACATCACATAACCAGCCTATCTAATTGCCAATCAAAACTATATTCTAGATAAGACTAAGACAAATTGAAAATCTATAATGGAAAATGATTAAATCCGTATGAAGGCACCCCTCAATTTTGGGTCTTACTAACCAACTAAGATCGGGACAAAATAATCTAGAAAGGAAAATTAAGTTTTATATTATGATAAGAATTCAATTAAGAATAGGAAATAATTAGGAATAAATTTTTTTAAACATCTCATCAAGTATGAAATCCTTCCATTCTTTGGTGCTTGTGCCTAGATCTGATTCATCATCTCAACCTTGAATTCTTTAAACTTCTTAGGGTTCATTCTTCTAGGTAGTATACTAACTTATAAGAAGGTATAAGTGGCTCAAATTTTGATGATCTATCCACCAACAAGGATAAATACCCATGTAACAAGATTCCAAAACATGAACAAGCCCTTTATAATTATGATCCAGAACTCCAATCTTCCACCTTACAACCAAGGAGTCAAGTCATCACAAGAACTCCAAGCTTAGCCATGATCATACTAGCAACAATCAAATTCAATGAGCTCTGCTAATTTAACAATAGGATCAACCTATAGCTCAACAAGATCAACCAGATCAAACAACCATCGACTTAAATAACTAGATCATCAACCAACTCTAATACCATCTAATTTTATTCAAAGAAGGTGTGCCTCGAAAGGAAATGACCAAGCCCCCATAAAATACAACACAATGAAATATAACAAGATACAACTATTTATAAAATACTTATAAACAATATATCTTCATAGACAACACTAAATATTGATTGATAAGACAACTCGCATTAAAAATGATAAGCAACATGATGGGATATAAGGATTTCTCAGTTAGGGCTAATTACTTTCCAAATTATAGACCAAACTCCCTATTCCAAGATTCCTTTAAGTATCTCTTTGATCACTACTTCCATACTAATGATTACAAAGACTCAACAACACTACATATATATCCATAAGGACATATAGGTTGGCTCAGAATTCCCAATCTCCAACAATAGGAAATGTGGATTAAAATATAGGTTTGATCATCAAAAAATTAATGACTAGATACATAATACATGATATAAAATTATGTAGCCTGAGGTATAGGTCTACATGTTAACCAACTGCCTAGATCATAGAGTGTGTAAGCTAACTCTTAAATATAAAACCCCAAAAAATTAAATAATAAGCATCATATGAAGAACAATATAGGAAATCAACACCTAAGAAGATGAAGCATAATTTATCACATTAAATTATGCATACTTAGGATAATTATCCATGATATGTCAATAATATAAAGCAAGGTTCATAGAATCTAGAGAATAAACAATATCTTTTTGGGTGATACAAGATTGCCAAGAACCCAAGGATGCTCTTGCGTCACGAAAATAAAATTCATCTATTGGGCCCTAGGCCAAATCTATGTAAAGAACACTCATACAAGTCATATTTGGTAACTTTCAGCAAGTAATATTGGTTTAAAATTTTCAAGGATTCTAAAAATGGTGAAAAGAAGTGGGGGAAGAAAATGCAAGTTGTTTCAATCAAGCATAATGGACATTTGGACCTCAAAATCACTAAAATGGAGTTATAAATAGGTCAAATCCAATCAAGGGTTCTAACTATTTAGGATGATACAACCAATGAGGGAAAAAATTTAACATTAAGGATTTCATCATGGAAATTACCAAAGTAATTTGGGTCTTCAATATCATATAATATCTTCAAAAGAATCCAACAACAACTTGAAAAGAACCAAAGATGGAACTTTCCTTTACATTAGGCTTGGGCAAAGTTTGAAGAAAAGGATTTGTCACCCATGGGAGGGTGAACCCACAATAATGGGTTCCACTTTAGTGGGACAAACAAAAATGAAAAAAATTGCAAAATGAGAAATTGAGTTTACCATATGTTCGCGCGAACTTGTTTTTTAATCATGTTTGTGTGAACATATTTCATATGTTCGTGCGAACATATGTGATAAATATGTTTGTGCAAACATGATTTTCATGTTCGCGCGAACATACGTTCATGCGAACATGGTAAACGTGTTCGAATGAACATGCAAAATCACAAAAAATTTAACCTTTTTTTCATTTTTTTTTTCTCTTCTGACTGCCATAATTGCAAGAGAATGATCCCCTACTATAAAATAAAAAATGTCAAAATGTGTTGCTTAGAGAAAGTTTTCCAACGACTATAATTTTAATACATAATTTAATCATTAAGACTTTCAAATATGAGTTTAACTCATTATAGGTTCATTACCAATTGAACATCAACCGACTTTGACACCTCGGGAAAATTAGTAAATTAATTCAAATTTTTTTTGAAAAATATGGAGGAACTAGCTTATTGGGATACCTTTCTATTCAAAAAAAAAAATGGTTTATGATAAATTGACTTCAAATTATCTGTGTCAAACAGAACGTATGTGTGAATTACAGCTCATGTCACTTCAAAATTTCATAAACTATACAATATTCAACCAAAATAAATCAAACCAAATGCATCCTCTAGATATTGATGCTACAAATCTAACATTGAAAGAATTACTTCATTATCATTTCTAGAAGAAAAGTTATGTGTGTCAAACAAACTGTCACTTTTTAAAAATATTGAATTTTATTATGTACCACTTTTAGGAGGAGATAAAAAAAATTGACATAAATAATTTTTATTTTTTTTAGATTAAAAAATATGGTTACAAAGTAGGAACAAAGTATGCAAAATCACTAGTTTATGTCATCTTGAAATTATTTATAGTTTTGGAGATATAGTCACTTGAACATGACGTTTGTTGCAAAAATATTGATTTCAGTGTCAAAATTGGTCAAAAAGTGGAACCCATTATTGTGGGATCACCCGGGATTAATTGAATACCAAGAGGGAAAAGATGGACAACACTAGCTCACTTATAGTAGTTCTTTGATGAAATAAAAATATTATTTAAATCAAAGATAAATAAGTGACATCCGAGGTTTGAGTTTTTTTTTTCTCTCTGCTAGGGTTTTCTTGCTTCATGCAAACTTTTAGTTTTTTTTGCGTATGGCCTTTCGCTTGCACTCCCCTTCTGTCGGCACTTGTCATACCGCATTTACTGTGGGAGCTTTAGGTTAGGATATAATGACTCCAACCAGTGGTGAACCAGTTGTTTCTAGTGTTCACACTGCTGCTTCAAACTGCCATGGCGCCACCACCGAACAAATGCCCACACAAGTTTGTCTCGAAGGTTTTCCACGAGGTAATCCTGATATTATCCTTCCTTCACAAGAATTTGATGCTACATGTGACTGGTTAGAACAACATACCTTGATAGGGTATTTTGTTGGTAGGACTCCCCCTAAAGCTATGCTCAGAGAATGGGTCAAAAAAAGCTGGACTCCTCATGGCATCCACCTTGACACTGTGCAAAACCTTACCAAAGGTTTTTTATTATTTCGCTTTGCTAACCCGTCACAAGTTGACGCAATTTTTACCAACGACCTTTGGTCTATGCGTTCCTCTCTACTTGTTTTTTAGAAATGGTCCCGAGACTTCTCTGTCTCAGACGATAAAAAGCTTAGGGTTGTTGTTTGGGTCGAATTCCTAGGTCTACCCTTGCCCTGCTAGCCTTTTATTGAGTCTATTGCCCAAGCCCTTGACAAAGTTGTTACCATGGAGCCACAAAAATTTTTTAATGCTCGCTCTCAGCAGCGTGTTTGCATTGAAGTTGATCTTTCTAAAGATCTCAAGGATTTTGTGGAAATCCAGATTGGTGCTCAAACTTTCGCATAGAAGGTGCTTTACTTGAACCTACCTAACACCTGTTATAGGTGCCAGTCTGCGAAACACAAGATTAGGGATTTCCCTTTGGCAACGCCTAGGGTCAAAACCCAGCCTAAAGTGATGCCTGTTAAGTAGGTCGAAGGAAAAAAAGAAGAATGGGTTACTGTTTGGCACAAAGGCAAGCCTTCCTTGAATCCTTTAGCCCCCAAGCCATCTTATGCGGCAATTACTGCGATTCCTCCTGCTTCTACCAAAGTGTCAGTGCCTGCTAGCATGGAGACACTAGCGGCTTCTGTTGCACTTGTTTCAGTTTCATAGGTTTCAAACCTTGCTGGCTCATAGGGGATTAAGGTAGCCACCAGGACCTCGTCCTTGGCTGGGGCTCATTCTCCTCTTGCAGTCTCTTCCATAGTACCACCAGCAACAAGGCATTCTCACAATCCTCCTAGATGTGCAAAATAGTTACTCCTCTCTCGAGGATGAGGATGATATGGAAGAGTTTTCATGAACTTCCTCTCTTGGAATGTTCGAGGTCTTACAGACCTCCCCAAAAAATTCTATGTTTGAGATACCCATAATAGACTTGGGAATTTAGATTTTCTTTGCCTGCAAGAAGTTAAGATTTTTGGTTTCATGCTTTCTGCCACATGCCGCGTCATTTGGTAGGATAGTGTCATGTTTTCTTCTTAGCATGAAGCTGGCCGAGGTGGTGTAGTTACTCTCCTGTCACCTTGCCTTCATTCTGCTATTATTTTGCACGGTTCTGACCCCACACACCATATTATTTGGCTTTTGCTTTCCATTAACAATCATTCTTTTGGAGTCATTAATGTTTATGCCTCCAATCATGCTGTGGAAAGGGCACAAATGTGGGTTTGGCTTGCTGACAACTTGCCGCCAGCTACTTGGGTCCTATTTGGGGACTTCAATATGCTTGAAGTGGCCTCTGAAAAAGATGGCATTATGCCTTTCCGTTGGATAGTTGGGGAAAGAGAAGCCTGGTTTTACATGCGTCATAAATTGGGCCTCTTTGATCCCAATACTAGTCGTTGTCATGATAATGGGGCTTGGCACACTTGGTCCAATTTTTGAGCCAGTCCTAACTGCATATTGAAACGTCTTGATCGTGCTATGATCTCGGCGCAATCTTTTTTTTTATTTTCTGAAGATTGTGATCTACCTGTCATTCCCCTGACAGATGTGACACTGTTAGACCACTATCTCATTTATTTTGGCATTTCTTGGCAAACAGCTGTCCCCAAAGTGGTTAAGTCTCAATTCTTCTTCAACACGTCTGTGGTATTGCATGCCTCCACCATCTCCCACATACAACGTGTCTAGAATTTGGAACCACGTCCACATTCCCATCGAGGTTGGATTCAATGGTGGAATAATGCCATTACCAGAATGGCTCATTTTTTGCGCATCTACGGGCATCAGCTGGCAATTTTTAGAAAATGATCTTATGAAGCCAACACCCTTGCCCTCAAAAAAGCCTCTGAAGCACTCAACTTCAACCCCTGTGATGTGGATATTCAACTTTAGCTTGCCAAACTTTGCCATGAAAAGAAAATTGCTGATAATTATGCTACCCAAGGAGCTCAAATCAAAGCCCATCTCCACTGGTTGGAGGTTGGTGACAAAGCCTCGAAGGACTTCTTTTAGGCTCTCCGAGCCCATCATACCAATATTGGGATTAAAAAGATAAAATAGGGAACTGATGTTCTTTCCAATTTTCCAGACATCCTGCAAGCTTTTGTTCTTCACTATGAGAATGTTTTTGCTTTGCAAGGCCATTCGGTTGCTCAGGAGGAGGCTCTTAGAAAGTGTATTATTGTTACTCCAAACTGCCTTGCGGTTGAGCAACGTGCTTTCTGTGAGCAACTTCTTTCCCTCTGAGGCCTTAAAGAGACAGTTTACTCCATGGCAGATGACAAATCCCCTGGGTGTGATGGATTTCCCTGTGAATTTTACAAACATCTTTGGGAGCAAATTGGTCCTAATGTGCACAAAGTCTATCTTAAAGTATACCATTCTAAAAGCTTAGGAGTGATCATAAATAAAGGCAATATTAAATTAATACCTAAAGCTGGTGATCCTGAGGACATCTGCAACTGGAGGCCCATCACCCTCCTGCATGTGTCTTATAAGATCATTGCTAAGGTGCTCTCTCTCAAAATCTGCCATATGCTTCCTCTAATTGTGCGGCCTGAACAAACTAGCTTCATCAAATCCAAGGATATTCTTGACAACATCATTACTATCTGGGAAGGTATGGAATGGGCCCGTAAGTCCAAGCAGCAGGCTATCTTTTTAAAGATAGATTTTGCTAAAGCCTATGATCGCATTGAATGACCTTTCATTTTGGCTATGCTCCAGGCTCTGGATTTTGGTCCCAATTTCCTTAAGTCCATGGAGATGCTCTTTGGTGACACTAATACTTGCATCACCATCAATAATTCACAATCTAAAGCCTTTGGACTTTTCCACTCCATCAGACAAGGTTGTCCGTTAGCTCCAGCGCTTTATGTCCTTGTTGTTGAAGGTTTTGGTTATTTACTTGCTCACTCTGTGTCTTCAAGGCTAGTCCATGGCATTTCCTTGGCTGATTCTTCCTCCCAGTTAGTCAATGGTCATTTTTCTGATGATTCTTTTCTTGCTCTTCTTGAAGATGAAGAAAATATCAAAAATGCTTTAAATTGTCTTCGCACTTTTTGTCAAGCCTCTGGCTCTGCCATTCAATGGCATAAAACGCTTTGTTACTGACAATCTTTTTTTCCAGCTCCACCTTGGCTTAGCCAATTCCAATGGAAATGGGTTACTCATGGAGAAATTTTCCACTTTCTTGGCATTCCCTTTGCTTTCCAGGCTTCCCCTATGGAACTTTGGAATGCTGTGCTTACAAAGATTACCAAAAAGCTTCATTATTGGATCACTAAGCTGCTTTCTCTTGTTGGTAAATTCCAGATTTGTTCTAAGATTTTGGTTGCCACCCATGTGTTTTATTCTTCTTGTTGGGCTCCCTCCAAAGCTTCCTATCTCAAATTAGAACATTTGCTTAGAGATTTTCTTTGGGCCTCTGGTTCTGACCATCATGGTTTTCACAGAGTTGCTTGGGATTTCTGTTGTCTCCCAAGGGAATCTGGGGGTCTTGGCCTACTTTCCACTTGAAAGAAGGGCCTTTCTCTCTGTGCTAAATGGATTATCAAAGCTATTTTTGGAGATGAAGCCTAGAAAATTCTTGTTAGACATTACATCTCTTCTGGCTTCCCTGCTAATAGACTGGCATGGAAGGGAATTGGTTTTCAGACCCTTCTCACTATGCGTGAACCAGTGGTAATATAGGGCTCTTTCATTATAAAGAGCATCTAGAAAGCCTAAGAAGCTATTAAACCTTGGCTTCATTGGGATGGTGATGAGTTTCACAATGGGCTGTCCTTAAATCAGCAGAACATTTGTTGGTCTCCCCTGTTTTCCTTCCAGGGTATTACTCTTGCCAAGACTCAAGGTGCCAGTGCTTTGTGTTTCTATAAACATGGCATTCACACTACCAAGGACATTTTTTCAAGAGTCACCATGAATTTAAGGTCTTGGGAGGATATGCAAGTTCAATACCACCTTATACATGTTGATTGCCAGACTTATGAGCTTCTGTTGTCTTCCATCCATGTGCACTTACTTCATAAAGTGGGGATTCAATCTGTTCGACCTTGGTGGTATGATTGGAAGTAGTTTCCTGCCACTCCATTTACCAATTATAAGCCCAATATGGGATACAGATGGTTTTTGCCCCACCTTCCAATGGTGGACACGCTAAATCAATGGTGGCATTTGCATTCTTCACTTTCTCAATGGAGAAAATGGTTCGACACCAATTGGAATGCCATTACAGAACCCAAGATTGCTCACTTTTCTTGGTGCCTTGCTTTCCAAGGTCTTCCCCTGGGGCCTCGGCTCAAGCACATTGGGGTTCTTGATCCCAAATGCCCCTTCTGTGGCCAACCTAAGTCCTTTTTACATTTTTTTTGGTTTTGCAAGCGTGCTTAGAATTATTGGCACTAGATTCATGATTTTTTCAAGCCTTTTAGGCCCAAACCTTTTTCATGGCACATGATCCTGCTGGGTGATTCTCCTAGATTTCCTCGGAAGTTTTCCCAGATTTGGCATACTTTCAAGATGGAAATTTTGTTTTCTCTATGGAAAGATAGGAATGCAGTTTTATTCACTCACAATTTTTTGGATGTTAACATTGCAATGTACACTAAGGCATGCATTTGTAACAATGTCATTATGCAGATACAGGTGCAAGCTAATAAAGTTTCCCTGGAGGTTTCCCACTTACAGGAATTGTTAAACCACTGGGGCAATGCTCCTTGTACCATTGCTAGAGTGCCTCTGGATGCCTCGACTGATGCCTCCTCCTCTCGCGGTCGCTGTTCCAGACACCAGTCCTATGGTCGCCATTCAGACAAGCCGCACTCCCAAGGTCCCTGCCACCACCCTCCCAGCGGTGGTCATGGTGGTTGGAGGCACCGCTCTACTTCCCCACCACGTGATGGTTCTGGCTGGTCCCCGACTCCCCCCCTGGGCAGGCTTCTGGCCTTTCTCTGGCTCCTCCCCCTGGATGGGCATACTCTGGCAAGTTTCCCTGGCTAGCCCTAGCAATTTCTCCTCCACGGCCAGATAAGAAGGATGCGGAGACTGCAACTACCCCAGATCTTGCAGATGCTACTGATGGCTAGACTATTCCTAGTCTGCCTCACAATCCCACTGATGCGTGGGGATTTCTTGATAAAGATGATCCTCCTCCCTCTGCTGGTACTGCCTTGGCAGTATGAGGTTGTTTTAATTTTTTTTTTTTATGAATAGTTTATAGTTGTTGGCTATGGCCATGTTGCTTACTCTGGCTTCGGTCGATTGAACTCATTCGTGGGGTGATCCTGTATCCCCCAGCCCCTTTTTGTGAATTTTAATCTTAGTAAATTTTATTAATTGAAAAGGACTATTCATTAAAATAAAAGAAAGATAAATAAGCTAACTAGATTCTCCAATGAATTTTCAATAATAAATTAAGTATACAAACTACTAAAACTATTGAAGTTAAAAAAAATAAAAGGAGTGGATCACTTAGACCAATGGATAGGCTTTATGATCTCTTTATCCAAGGATTGTAGTGTTAATAAATGAGAAAAATGGGGCCTATGTATATGCTATATGGAAAGGCTAAAAATAAAATCATAGTAGAAATATATATGATAACACAACTACTTAAGCGAAAATAAACTACACAAACAATTATAAATAGAAGTATATAAGATAACTAGGAACAATATGCTAACATGACTATAAGAAAGAGACAAAAGACTTACACCATTGTAGAAATGAAGATTCCCTATTCACCACTGCAATCTGCATTTTGGACTTTTCCACATGGTAACAAGGAAAAATGTTAGGCCTATTAATTTAGAGGTCTACCAATGTCAAATCCTTATTTTGGTATCTTCACTTCAACATACTACCAAGATAGATATGATAATTTTTGACACAACAAAAAAATTATAGATACAAAATAACTATAAGGATGTTATTTATATTTATATTTGAAATGGAAATGACTTAATGTAAGAGAAGAGAGAACACCCCTTTGAATCCAATAAGTTGATGAATCTTGCTGCAAGGAAGGTGACAACAAGCTAGTATGAAACATAGAGGGTAGAGTAGAAATGTGAGACAATCCAAGAATTGTAAATATTGTGAAGAATATTTTTAATAGAAAGAAAAATAAATTGGGAAAAGGTAGTTCAAATGACCAAGAGAGACAGAAGACAAGCCACAAAGAATCTTAAACAATCCTAAAATAATCCCAACATTAGTGTCTAGGTCATAAATTATAATGTTCCAATAACCACCTTTATACTAAATATACAAGGGAGTATTACACACTTCACAAATCTATGTGACGTTCTTGTGTCCTAAATCAAAGCAATCCACACATGGCTAGAAATTCAAATAAAAGTGATTTCTAAGAAAGAAAGATGAATCAAAGGCTTAGCTGAAGATTTTTATCACACTAAATTGGTGGTTTTGTATGATGTGGAAAAACTAAACATTTAATTAATAGAATGGTAATAATATAAAGCACTACTTGTTCTTGAACAATTATGTATATTAGTTGTTGAAGAAAAGTAGTTATAAAAATCCATAGTTTGACTATGAAGGACAAGATCACTCCATGTATGACAACATTTTTAGAGTCATATTCTTTAACCTTTGGATGCATTGAACCAACCCATACAAAATTCTACAACTATACCAAATTTAAGATAGAGTAAAATACAAGCTTATTTTTAGGTCTTCTACACCTCTTCTACATCATTATTCTATCATCAATCTAGGAGATAAGTACATATATCTTTACCTTTCAATTTCCAATAATTAAATTTTAATTTAAAATAAACTTATGTGTATTTTTATTAGAATTTTTTTTAATAGTTTTTCTTTCTTGTTTTGGTTTATACCTTGACTATGAATGTGCTAAATGTGGTGAAATACAAAGTAGTTAACAACAAAATGGGTCAATGTAGGTGTTCTATCAAGGAGCCAAAAATTGAAAGGTACAACACCCTTGTGTGAAAAGATTTGCAATGAGTATTAGTTTTATAAGATTAGCAAGATTTAGGGGTATTATCTTAACCAAAGAGTAGAAGAGGCATGCACAGATTGCCCAATAATTCAAACAATCCAAGCGGGTTTTAGATGATGACTTGCAAACTTCACAGTTGTGAATGCATATGAGTCACTTATAAGCTCTTCTAACAACTAAATGTAGTCTATTTAATTTAGTTAATGGAAGATTGAAAAATTCAAGATTTTTTATAGATTCACATTGCATAAGAAGAGAGAAAGTGATTAACTAAATAATGCCCAGATTGCCTAAGTTACTAGAATTTCACAACAATTAAATTCTTCTTACTTAGTACTTTACATTAACAAAATCCCAAGCCTTTGGAATAGGAATGAAAATACATATGAAACTAACTTGCATAAAATAGAGGAAATGAACAAATACTATAAATGATGGTAATATATTCTATAACCATTGAAGGAAGGTAATGAAATCCTAGTCTATTTTCAATCCCACAACTTTCATTTCAAAACCATGCAAGAGAGGAAACTAAACTAACATGAATGAAATAATGAAAGTATGGATTTAGAGTCTCACACAGTTGTCCCAACAACATGGGTTCTAGCTTTGAGGCTTGGTTAATGGAGGCATTAGGCTGAAGTGAAGCACAATGTCACAACTTTGCTAAATGGATATGGCTCCAAGGTAATGTGCTTGCAAGGGAAGGAGATATGTGCAAAGAAGGGGGATAATTATGTTGGCTTTGGAGATGTTGTTCTTGAGTGAAAAATTAAACCTCTTGGTTGTAGTAGGGTCTCACAACTAATAGCTTTTGTGGAGGAAATTAATAGAAAAGTGACAGTAAATGAAGCTTATTTATCACATGGACTATTTGGGTGTTTAAGAGTTCTATTGCCTAGCTTCTCTATGTTACATATGTGGATTGCAATCCCATGGAACATAGTCCTAGAAGATGTTCTTCACATTTCCATTAATGTGCATGGCATTTTTTTGTTGTATTATTGGGAAATATATGAGATAGAAACACTTTGTAGCTATTAATGAGGATATAATTAGATTTAGTTAATATTGAAACTATGTTATCCTACCAACTCTATCATTAAATCTTTTGATGCTATAATTCCAATTTGGGTAATGCTTCCAAATCACCCTTTCTAACCTTGGTTTGAGTCCTATTTTGAAGCCAAAAATAATTCTTTTGGGTCTTCTCTAGATGGGGACAATGGTTATTCAAGCTATTATCAGGGTGTTTATGCTCAAATACCACGAATCAAATGGTATATTATTAAAGATCTTTGGGTAGATATAATTTCAAACTTTTTATATAGGAGTTAAAGAAAAATACATGACCATGAAAGCCCATATTTTCAATGTCATAGATGTTTAATTAAAAACCATATCATAACCCAATTTGCAAAATACAAACCTTTTTGCCAAACAACTTACTAAAGACATGTCCTCATCATTACTTAGTAGATGAAGAAGATTCATACCCTAATGAATGTACCAAAAATGTAGATTGAGAAGCCTATTGTGGGAATGTCAACCCTTAAGACCCTCTATAAAAATCTTAGACCTCATCTAATAGTGAAAATGAGTATAAACAATATTAAGACTATGTGAAAACCTATTCCAAGAGAGAAATTTTTTGAACAAGAAAAGAGCTCTAGCATTATGTCTATTGGGGAGAAAATATACCTCCTAGGTCATTAGATGAGGTTAGCATGTTGGAGTTGCAGAGGACAATTAGAAAATGGAACATAAATGTTTAAATATCAATACCCTAGATAAAAAGGGTATTTATAATGGAACTAGAAAATAAATAAAATCTATATAAACTACCCATATCCATGGCCTAATATGATGGCTATATAATTATTTAAATGTTTTCATGGTAAAAGCTAATTATTAATTTGTCTAATATTTAATAGATAGATAGTGTCTAATATAAAATTATTTGTCAAAATCTTATTTTTCAAAATAATGGTCTTAAAATTCAGTTCTAAAAATAGAAAAAATGTTTCTTTGTGGAGGATTGATGATAAAATTTAAATCCTCTGATTAATTTCAAATGCAAGAGAGGAAAAATCTTACAAAATGACATTAAGGTGTAAAGATGGTAAATGATCAATTCACAAAAAATGAATTCAAAAAAATGACATGTAAATTAACCGTAGTAAAGACCAACAACTAATTTAAACAAAGTCCAGGGACAGTATATAAGAAGCTAAATATTAGAAATGTGAAATTTCTTCCATTCCTCACCAATCTCTTTAATAGTGCTAAGAAATTAATATTTCTTGGTTTGGTGCTCCGTAAGAGGTCCCCCTATCATCACACCAAGTCCCTCTTTCATATGATGGTTTGTTATCATGTAGTTCTCATCTTGCTTCCTTCTTTGTTATTTCGATACTCTAGCTCTTCATACAAGGTATTAAAATAAAAGACCATTATTTCCATCATGCCCTTATTGAAGTTAAAAACCACAACTGGGTATGTGTAGGATCATGGTATGCCAAAAAGTGGCAATCTGAAAAATATGTAGTTCTGAAATGCCTCAAAGCATTTAAAAATATATTCCAACTTTTTTTCCAATCATCCTAATACTAAATGAAAATAATTAATACCTTTATAAGACCTCTTCTATCTTTCAACACTAACCTTATCTGGTCAACTTAAAAAATGTCCCAAACATGTGTTTTTGGCCTATTCTTGTGTAACTTTTTTACTTCAAACTTGTAGCTAACAAGTTTTTCTTCACCAAAACTTGATGAAATCAAAATGATTTCTTAAGAATATTCTTATCTTTCCACAAATGTGAGTTTTTTCAAATGACGAGTTCAGTAAGTAATTATTACTTATTCTCTAATGAAGTTATGTATAAAGTGTTGGCTGGCACATTACTTGAAAAAAAACTATAACTTTCAAATGGTACAACATATTTGAAATCAAAAGGATGCATCACTTTGTATGTTTCTTCTACTATAAGGGGAAAAAAGAAAAATTAAATTTTGCATATTTTTGAATTAGTTAAGGTGATCAAACACGAGAATTTGTTTATTCCAAAAATACTAATGTAGAAAATTAATAATTATTTATTTATTTAGAATAAAAATATCCAAAAATATGTATCAGAACTAGGCATGAGTCTACTTCTTATATTTAGAATATTATTAAAAAATATAATCATTTGATTTTGATTAAAGTGGTAAGACATACGTCTACTTCTTATTTTTGTCCTAAAATTTTTGTACTATTGCATTAAAATTCAAAATTTTGACTAATCAATTTTCTTTTCAAATAAGGCCTAATAGTTTAGAAGCTAAATTCAATTTCCTAGAGATTATTTTCTCTCAAATTTTTGATATTATTTTTATAAAAAGTATAAAATTACATGTCAATTTTCCATAACCCTGATTTGCTAAATTTTTATGGCCACCCAAGAGCATAGTTTGGTTGACCATGACCCAACACATACCGAACTAGCTTCTTATTTATCTAGTTCTAATTATCTTAAATATTCCCCAATGCTCATGTCATTACCTATTACTTTTCATACAAATTGAAGATGGATTTTAAATTGAATATTATATTTTGTTATAACTTACTTGTCCAAGTTTTAAGCTAGCTCCTCTACAACTCTCCAGACACCAGTTTCCATTTTGGTGTTGGAAAAATAATTGAGCATTGATTTAGCCCTAGAGATAGACCCCAACCTATTGATTGGTGTTTCTTGTAGTGTCAAGCTAGGTGATCAACCATTTTTTTATAGCACTTTTCCTATTGTAGAGAATAAAAAGATCATCCTCATTACACACACTGATGGAATACTCAAGAGGATCCTCCTCAAAAGTAGGATTTCTAGATTGGTTTTTGGAAACATTGTGTGGGATGACCTGATCATCTAGACATGTTTTATTCTTGTCAAGGGAAGGGGGTTTAGGACTAGCACCCTCAATATTGGTGGGGGAATTTTCAAGTGAGAAATCCAATCCAATAAACTATGAGGGCTCAAAATATTCAGACATGATATTATTCATGCCAAGAGCACTGAAAGAATTCAAGGGTAAGCATAAGTTTTCTAAGATCCAAGATAATAGGTTTGTTAAGGAAACTAGGGTTGTGTGGTCCAACCACCAAGGACTTGTTATGAAATAAAGCCCACCTTCAATTGCGGGAGCATTGAATCAGATATGAGAAATTAAACTTAAATCCAAACTTATTATATCCCACTTCAATAATGAAAACAATTAAGCATAATTAGAGATACACTATGCATAATGAAACAATGATTTATTGACTAGGGAAACCTTGATCAAAGGGAAATTCCTCATGGGGATGGAACCCACAAGATAGTGTACTAATATGTATATTCCTTGTGAAAAGACATGAGCCTATAAGGATTTTATTATAATGCATCTAGTACAAAAATCCCTATTAAAGGATAGATATTGATTAGGAAAGCTTAAATCATTTTTAGAATGTTATAACACTATTAAAAATTAATAGGGAAATAAATAGACCAATTGTCTAAATTGTTCCAACAACTGTGAAGATCAATGCTTCAGGATAACATATCCAAAATATTGAACTGATCAAAATACAACTTAATTGCCAATACAATTCCCATGAAGCTCAATACCACGTACTTACATTAATACCTTCTCTTCTTTTTTTATCCACCAGTAAAACTCACATCCTTTTACCTAATCTATGATCCAAATTAGATGTGATATATGCCATCCAAGGAAAACATCTTTCCTTTATACCTTTCCAAATATCTAATTACCTACATCTTGTTAAAGCTTCCCCAATGTGTAATTAATTACGTAGGACCTTATTAATGTATACACAACTTCTTAAGAATTATTTAGATTATTACATTAAGGTTCCCACATGTTAAAATATAATCAACACATTCTACAATGAAAGTCAACAAATTACACCTTGCATAGTCAACTGCCATTAAAAATACCACATAGTTCATTTCAATGACCTCTCAAAAATTATCTCTAAATTTTTTGTCATGAACATAGCATAAAAATCATTTCTTCAACCATAATCCAAGGTTTCTATCCTTCATTCCATCTTTGTGATAAGATACTATTAGACTAACTATCAACATTCCCCTTTGATATTTGTCACATGGCTTAATAGTCTCTTATGTTCCATAAGTCTAGTGGTTATATCAAACATTGACAAGTCGATCTTTTGGTGCAATGATAACTCTAGCTTGTAACAAGTGGTAGTAGAGCTTGCTCATAGGTTTGAATCTCCTTGGGAACCATTGAGGGAGGATTTTTGGACTAACTACCAATGTTCCCCTTCGAGATTTGTGATATGCCTTAACCATCTCATGTGTTCTACAAGTCTAGTGGTTGTATTAGTTATTGATAGGGTGATCTCAATGACAACTCTAGATTGTAATAGATAGAACTAGTTTACCAACAACTATTTTTGATAATATATTTTACACATTGTTTACCTACCATTCTTCACCAAATATTCTAACTCATCCAATACTCAACATTAACTCAAGTGAACATAGATAATATGATATCTACAATCATCCATGAACATAATCCTAATCTTTCATAGCATAACCTTTTTTGTTCCAACTTTGTTGCATCAATAACTCTCTATGATCTACAAAATTGGTGTTTATCATGATCACATAAGCATATGTTATCATCGATGACAAAACCAACCATCAATACATCACATAACTAGCCTATCTAATTTCCAATCAAACCTGTATTCCAGATAGGACTAAGAAAAGTTGAAATTCTATAATGGAAAATGATTAAATCCTTAAGAAGGCCCCCCTCATTTTTTGGGTCATACTAACCAATGAAAATTAGAACAAAGTAATCTAGAAAGGAAAATTAAGTTTGATATTATGATAAGAATTCAATTAAGAATAGAAAATAACTGGGAATATTTTTTTTTAAACATCTCATTAATTATGAAATCCTTCTATTCTCTACTGCTTATGCCTAGTTCTCATTCCTCATCTCAACCCTAAATTCTTTAAAATTCCTAGGGTCCAACTTCCTAGGGTTCATTCTTCTAGGTAGTATACTAACTTATAAGAAGGTATAAGTTACTCAATTTTTGATGATATGTCCACCAACAAGGATAAATATGTATGTAACAAGATTCCATAACTTGAACATGTCCTCTATAATTATGATCCAGAACTCCAATCTTCCAACTCACAACCAAGGATTCAAGTCTTCACAATCAAATTCAACAAGCTCTAATAAGTTAACAATAAGATCAACCTATAGCTCAACAAGATCAACCGGATCAACCAACAATTGACTCAAATAACTAGATCACCAACCGACTCTAATACCATCTAATTTTATTCAAAGAAGGTGTGCCTTGAAAGGAAATGACCAAGCCCCCATAAAATACAACACAATGAAATATAACAAGATACAACTATTTATAAAATACTTATAAACAATATATCTTCATAGACAACACTAAATATTGATTGATAAGACAACTCGCATTAAAAATGATAAGCAACATGATGGGATATAAGGATTTCTCAGTTAGGGCTAATTACTTTCCAAATTATAGACCAAACTCCCTATTCCAAGATTCCTTTAAGTATCTCTTTCATCACTACTTGCATACTGATGATTACAAAGACTCAAGGACAATACATATATATCCATAAGGACATGTAGGTTGGCTTAGAATTCCAAATCTCCAACAATAGGAAATGTGGATTAAAATATAGGTCTGATCATCAAATAATTAATGACTAGATACATAATACATGATATAAAATTATGTAGCCTGAGGTATAGGTCTACACATTAACCAATTGCCTAGATCAAAGAGTGTGTAAGCTAACTCTTTAATATAGAACCCCACCAAATTAAATACAAGGCATCATATGAAGAACACTATAGGAAATCAACACCTAAGAAGATGAAGCATAAATTATCACATTAAATTATGTGTACTTAGGAGAATTATCCATGATATGTCAATAATATGAAGTAGAGCTCATAGAATTTGAAGAATAAAAGTAAGAGTTCACCAAATTAAACTTTCGGATAAGTAGCTATAAAATGGAAAATAAAAAATATCTTTTTGGGTGATGCAAGATTTCCAAGGACCCAAGCATGTTCTCATGTCACCAAAATAAAATTCATCTATTGGGCTATAGGCCAAATCTATGCAAAGACCACTCATACAAGTCATCTTTGGTAATTTTCGGCAAGTAATTTGGGTTAAAAAATTTCAAGGATTCTAGGAATGGGGAAAAGAAGTGGGGAAAGAAAATATAGGTTGTTTCGATCAAGAAAAATGGACATTTGGACCTCAAAATCATAAAATGGAGTTATAAGTATGTCAAATCCAATCAAGTGTTCTAACTTTTTAGGATGATACAACCAATGAGAAGAAAAAAATTTAACATTAAGGATTTCATCATGGAAATTACCAAAGTAATTTGGGTCTTCAATATCATAGAAGATCTTCAAAAGAATCTAACAATCACTTGAAAAAAATCAAAGATGGAACTTTTCTTTACATTAGGGTTGGTCAAAATTTGAAGACAGGGATTTGTTACCCATGGGATTAATTGAATACCAAGAAGGAAAAGATGGAAAAAACCACCTCACTTATATTAGTTCTCTAATTAAATAAAAATATTATTTAAATCAAAGATAAATAAGCTAACTAGATTCTCAAATGAATTTTCAATAATAACTTAAGTATACAAACTACTAAAACTATTGAAGTTAAAAAATAAAAGGACTGCATCACTTAGACCAATGGATAGGCTTTATGATCTCTTTATCCAAGGATTGTAGTGTTGATAAATGAAAAAAATGAGGCATATGTATGTGCTATATGGATAGGGTAAAAATAAAATCATAGTAGAAAGATATATGATAACAAAACTACTTAAGAGAAAATAAACTACACTAACAATTATAAATAGAAGTATATAAGATAACTAGGAACAATATGCTAACATGACTATAAGAAAGAGACAAAAGACTTACACAATCCTAGAAATGAAGATCCACTATACACCACTGCAATCTACATTTTGAACTTTTCCACATGGTGACAAGGAAAAATGTTAGGCCTATTAATTTAGAGGTCTACCAAGGTCAAATCCTTATTTTGGTATTTTCACTTCAACATACTACCAAGATAGATATGATAATTTTTTATACAATAAAATAATTATAGATATAAAATAACTATAAGGATGTTATTTATAGTTATATCTGAAATGGAAATGAGTTAATTTAAAATAAGAGGCAACACCACTTTGAATCCAAGAAGTTGATGAATCTTGTTGCAAGGAAGGTGACAACAAGCTAGTATGAAATATAGAGGGTAGAGTAGAAATGTAAGAGAACCCAAGAGTTGTAAATATTGTGAAGAATATTTTTAGAAAGAAAAAGAAATTGGGAAAAAGTAGTTCAAATGACCGAGAGAGAGAGAGAGAAGACAAGCCACCAAGAATCTTAAACAATCCTAAAAGAATCCCAACATTACTGTCTAGGTCAAAAATTATAATGCTCCAATAACCACCTTTAGACTAAATATAAAAGGGATTATTACACACTTCATAAATCTATGTGACGTGATTGTGTCCTAAATCAAAGCAATCCACATAAGGTTAGAAATTCAAATAAAAGTGATTACTAAGAAAGAAAGATGAATCAACATCTTATATGGAGATTTTGATCACACTAAATTGGTGGTTCCCTATGATGTGGAAAAACTAAAAATTTAATTAATAGAATGATAATAGTATTAAGCACTACTTGTTCTTGAACATATACATATATTAGTTGTTGAAGAAAAGTAGTTATAAAAATCCATTGTTTAACTATGAAGAACAAGATCACTCCACATATGAAATCATTTTCAGAATCATATTCTTTAACCTTTGGATACATTTAACCAACCCCTACAAAATTCTAAAAATATACCAAATTTAAGATAAAGAGTAAAATATAAGCCTATTTTTAGGTCTTTTACATCCTTATTCCATCATCAATCTAGGTAATAAGTACATATATCTTTACCTTTTAATTTCCAATAACTAAATTTCAATTTAAAATGAAGTTAGGTGTATTTCTATTAGCATTTTGGTTAAAAAAATTTCTCCCTTGGTTTGGTTTATTCCCTGACTCTCAATGTACCAAATGTGGTGAAATACAAAGTAGTTAACAACAAAATTAGTCAATGTAGGTGTTTTATCAAGGAACCCTGAATTGAAAAGTAGAACTCCGTTGTGTGCAAAGATTTGCAATGAGTATTGGTTTTAGAAGATTAGCAAGATTTAGTGGTATGCTCTTAACCAAAGAGCAGAAGAGGTATGCCCAAATTGCCTAATACTTCAAACAATCCAAGCGGGTTTCAGATGATAACTTGCAATCTTCGTAGTTGTGAATGCATATAAGTCACTTGTAAGCTCTTCTAACACCTAAATGAAGTCTATTTAATTTAATTAAATGGAAGATGAAAAAATGCAAGATCTTTTACTTATTTACATTGCATAAGAAGAGAGAAAGTGATTAACTAACTTAACCTAGATTGCCCAAGTTAGTGAGATTTTCTAACAATCAATTTCTTCTTACTTAGTACTTTACATTAACCAAATCCCGAGCCTTTGGCACAGGAATGAAAATACATATGAAACTATCTTGCATAAAATAGAGGAAATGAGGAAATACTATAAATGATGGTAATTTATCATATGACCATTAAAGGGAGGTAATGAAATCATAGTCTATTTTCAATCCCACAATTGACATTAACAACATATTTCATTTTAAAACCATCCAAGAGAGGAAACTAAACTAACATGAATGACACAATGAAAATATGGATGCAAAGTCTCACACAGTAGTCCCAACAATGTGGGTTCTAGCTTTGAGCCTTGGTCAATGGAGACATTAGGCTTAAGTGAAGCACAATGTCACGAGTTTGTTAAATAGGTATGGATCCAAGGAAAGGTGCTTGCAATAGAAGGAGATATGTGCGAAGAAGGGGAATAATTGTGTTGGCTTTGGAGATGTTGTTCTTGAGTGAAAAGTTAAACCTCTCAGTTGTACCAGGGTCTCACAACTAATGGCTTTTATGGAGGAAATTAAGAGAAAAGTGATAGTAAATGAAGCTTATTTATCAAATGGACTATTTGGGTGTTTAAGAGTTCTCTTGCCTAGCTTCTTTATGTTACATATGTGGATTGCAATCCCATGGAATATAGTCCTAGAAGGTGTTCTTCACATTTCCATTAATGTGCATGGCATTTTTTTGTTGCAGTATTGGGTGATATATGAGATAGAAACACTTTGTAGCTATCAATGGGGATATAATTAGATTTAGTTAATATTGAAACTATGGTATCCTACCAACTCTATCATGAAATCTTTTGATGCTATAACTCAAACTTGGGTAATGCTTCCAAATCACCCTTTCTAATCTTGGTTTGAGTCCTATTTTGAATCCAAAAATAAGTATTTTGGGTCTTCTCTAGATGCGGACAAAGGTTATTCAAACTATTATTAGGGTGTCTATGCTCAAATACTAGGAATCAAATGGTATATTACTAAAGATCTTTGGGTAGATATAATTTAAAACTTTTCCTATGGGAGTTAAAGAAAAATACATGACCATGAAAGCCCATATTTTCAATGTCGTAGATTTTTCAATAAAAACCATTTCGTAACCCAATTCTCAAAATAAAAATCTTTCTACCAAACCACTCACTAAAGACATCTCCTCATCATTACTTAGTAGATAAAGAAGATGCACACCCTAATAACTATGCCAAAAATGTAGATTGAGAAGACTATTTTGGGAATGTCAACCCTTAAGACCCTCTATAAAAATCTTAGACCTCATCTAACAGTGAAAATGAGTATAAACAATATTAAGGCTACATCAAAACCTATTCCAAGAGACAAATTTTTGGAACAAGAAAAGAGCTCTAGAATTATGTCTATTGGGGAGAGAATATACCTCCTAGGTCATGAGATGAGGTTAGCATGTTGGAGTTGTAGAGGAGAGCTAGAAAATGCAACAGAGACAAAAGAAGAATTGTTTAAATATCAATACCCTAGATAAAAAGGTTATTTATAATGGAATTAGAAAATAAATAAAATCTATATAAACTACCCATATGCATGGCCTAATATGATGGCTATATAATTATTTAAGTGTTTTCATGATAAAAACCAATTATTAAGTTGTCTAATATTTAATATATAGATAGATTCTAATATAAAATTAGTTGTCAAAATCTTATTTTTGAAAATAATGGTTTTAAAATTCAATTCTAAAAAGAGAAAACAAGTTGGTTTGTGGAGGATTGATGATAAAATTTAAATCTTGTGATTAATTTCAAACATGAGCGAGGACAAATCCTACAAAATAATATTAAGGCATAAAGATGGTAAAAGAGAAATTCATAGAAAATGAATTCAAAAAAATGATGTGCAAATTAACCATAGTAAAGACCAACAACTAATTTAAACAAACTCAAGAGACAGTATATAAGAAGCTAAATATTAGAAAGGTGAAATTTCTTGCATTCCTCACTAAGGTCTTTAAGAGTGTCGAGAAATTAATATTTCTTGGTTTGGTGCTTCGTAAGAGGTCCCCCTATCATTATACCAAGTCCCTCTTTCATATGTTGGTTTGTTATCATCTAGTTCTCATCTTGCTTCCTGCTCTTTTATTCTAGCACTCTAGCTCTTCATACAAGGTATTAAAATAAAAGACTATTATTTCCATCATGCCCTTATTGAAGTTAAAAACCACAACTGGCTTTGTACAAGATCATGGTATGCAAAAATGTGCCAATCTAAAAAATATGTAGTTCTAAAATGCCTCAAGGAATTTAAAAATCTATTCCAACTTTTTTCCCACTCATCCTGATACTAAATGAAAATAATTAATACCTTTTGTAAGACCTGCTCTATCTTTCAATACCAACCTTATATGGTCATTTTTAAAAATCTCCCAAAAATATATTATTGGCTTGTTCTTGTGTATTCTTGAATTTGAGCTCTATAAAATGGTGTTCATATGTTATTAAGAAAATATCATAAAAAATAGTAAGTGTTATTGAAATGTCAATTTCCTGAAAGAGTTTTATTTCCCTAGTAATTGGATACAAACTAGTATAAAACATGCATTTAATAGAAATTTCCAATTGGAAAAGTGTGAGGCCATGTATAAATTTTCTAGAATGAATTTATCTAGATCATGTGTTTGAAAAAAATTAAAATTTAGATAGAAATATTAAATTTGATCATTCTGATAAGTCAGCCTAAAAGGTGACACAACTTTGTACTTTTACCCTATCACATCTTTCAAAGAGAATTTAATACTTTGAAAAAGCATTAGTTTTTCTTTGGAGTTAAGGACTTTTCTTTGTAGGTCTTCATTGCATTAGTTACATTCTTCAACTCTAGGACACTTGGAAAAAGGATATTGTCAACTTTGGTCATCATCAAATAGTCATGCATTTGTGTCAATTCTTCAACTTTGGAGATCCTTGATTGGAGCTTCTCCACTACACACTTTAGAACACAATCCACTATTGTTATTTCTAGAATATTTTCCTCTTGGAAATCTATCTTTTTAGTAGCCTCTTCAATGAATGCCAAAAACTTAGTCTTCATTCATTCGATATCTACCAACTGGCCATTATTGTTGACGCATGATTCAATGTGCAAAACCTTTAAATGTTCAAATATCTTATCCATTACTTTCTTCACTAAATTATAGAGACCTTTTAGCTCATTCTTAGACTTCACTGAGCTATCAATTTTTAATTCCAATGATTGCTTCCAATGAAGAAAAGGTTCTTAACCTGACTTAAGTATTTTGTGGGTCACAAAAAAATTTGTCTTCATGTCAATCACCTCTTGTAACATGGCAAATTGCTCTATTAGGATTTTTGATACTTTGTTCATTTAGGTCTAGTGACTTGACACTGCTTCTCTCAATCTATCAGTGTCTAGCAGAAGATTTCCAAGGTTCTCACACTAGTACATTTACCATTGATTCTCAACCAAAATCTCTAACCAAAGGCCATTTTGGCTTATGATTTCAATTTTTTGTATATGTCCTGAGAAAGGTGAAAATTTTTACCTTTGTAAAGTGTGATGTTGAAATTTCAACCACCATAAGATATAAACAAAAAAAAAAAAATTCTTATTTCATTGCATTGTAGTGGCTATGCATGGTGGGGGAAAGGGTTAAGTGCAATAGTACAAGTATGTAAAAAAATCAGATCGACCTGTTGATTTCATGCATTTAGGTCGATTATATTGGGCATGAACATTTGTTAACCCAAAAAATGTAGGCACAAGTCAAAATAGTGGCTGAAGAGATTTGTGTAATGTCATTTGTTAATCCAAATCTAGATCATTGGGTGCAATACATTGTGTGGAGTGTCATTTGTTGACCCAAATCTAGATCATTGGAGCTAAATATTGGCTAGAGAGCTATGAAGCATCATTTCTTTTATAGTTCCTAATCAGTCAAACTGATGATGGTATCATATGGTGGAGGTACTTGAGCTTCCCTCAATATTGTTCTTAATTAATTGAAATACTCACTAGACTCATGGATTATTCTCTATATGCGATGATTTGATTATTCTCTTCAACCTTGTAGGAATACTCTCTTCCCCAGTACTAGTATATAATATATATCTAAGAAAAGTTGCAAAAGCAAAAACATTGCCAACTATTTCTAGGTCTTTGCATCTTAAATTTTTTTAGGTATTTGTAGATGACTCATATCTTGGTTAATAACAATGCCTTCAACTACCTTTGTATCCTCTAGCCTTCTACCAACTTTTCCTTCAACTTTAATTAAATCTAATTTAACATCTTTTCTTTCCAAATATGCAACAAAAATAACTTATTTTATAGTAACCTCTGCTAACATGCATTTGCATTTACCAACACTACATCAAAGCACAAAAAAAAAATCAATACAAAAAATTTGACACTTATATGAATTAGTTGTTAACATAGTTGTAGGTAGGATAGACCTTATTCCTTGTGAAATGACCATACAAAATGAGAAGACATCAATATCTCCAAATTTAAAAATAAGTATACCAAAATCAAAATCACATCCTTGATGTATAGTAAAATTTTCTCCAGACTTTGATAAAAGAAAATTTTCAAACAACAAGTGTGCAATTAAAATATTTACAATTGATATTGTACCATTTTTTCCCCCTTCATATAGCACTTCACTAAACTATTGCACACTACTGCAGAAATGGGAGATACCCTAGCACAATAATGATAGGAATAACTATACAATTATGAAAATTAAGAAAAGAAGACACATGAGTACCATTCCCCCCAATACTGGTCCATTGTTTAACTAGCATAGGTATACCCATATTTACTTTCACTAAAATCAAGTCATCATATATGATAATAGAACTAAAAAAATAGATGTATAAGGATAGAATAATGCATGAAGTCTACCTTAGTGGAATCTTCTTGAATATTCATTTACATCATTAGAAAATCTTAAGTCACACTCTTATCTCAATCCTGATGCAAGGAGGAAAGAAATAACTAGGGCCAAGGGCACACCCAACTATCCAAACCACCTTATAGACTAAACACAATGGAATTAAACAATAGAGAACAACACCAAGGAGAGAGAGAAAAAAATACTTTATTCATTCATCAAGCAATTAGCATATATGCCCATCTATAAGGCCTTTTGGATAATGACCAGATACAAAATACATTCAAGATCTACAATCCAGCTTAAAATTCACATATTTGCATTTCCAGACACATGCATTCCACTTTCAAAAACCTCTTAGTTCTCCCTTAACCTAAGCCTATGAACTCTATTTATACTTGTCAAAATAACTTATAGAATATTATAGAACATTATATCAAAAAAAGCCTAACCTCAAAATGGTCAACACTCATCCCTAGAAAAGATCCTATCATTAAAATTACAAACCAAATTAAACATGAAATTTGGCTCAAACTAAGAAACAAAAAATAGACAACTCAGTCAAAGAAGGATGCAAGCACCAAAAAGTATCAAGTTCACTCAACACAAGAAGGAATCCTAGGCCAACACTGGACAACTCAACAATAATTGGAACTTGAAAATAACTGGAACTCGATAGTAATTGGAACTCAGTAGCAACTAGCACTTGGTAGCAACTAGCACTCAGTAGTAACTGGAACTTGACAATAACATGCAAAATGAACAAAAAAGTGCAGGATTACAAGGGGTCACATGATTCTCCTACATCAAATCCATACCAAGGACTATATCTAGTCCATATATAATGTATCTCATGTGATTGTGGAAATTATCCAACTCGACTGGTGGTTTGAAATCATTTGTAATTTGGGCTATACTTCTACCAAGTCTAGGCATGTACCTAGGAATAGAATTTCTCTTTAGGCACATAATTTTTCTTTAGACATAGAATTTCTCTTTAGGCATAGAATTTTTGGATGGATTCTGACTTCTTTTTTTTTAATTTCTTCTCTTTGAAAATCTTCCCAAATGAAGATTTTTTCCATCCTCTCACCTCTTTTTGGATTCTTTCAAGTTTTCTAGCAATACATAACATAGTCATTCCTTCAAACAGATTCTTCCACTACCACACAATACAATCTCTAAAATCTATGTGTGAGTGCCACATGATCTCATACCTAAAGGACGTTCATCTAGTAGATTGATTCTACAACTAAAAGAAAACCAACATATAGTGATCTGACATGGTCCTCGGATTTTCCTTAAGGAAGAATGTTGAAGAATGTCCCAACCAAAAGAGATAAGTGCCCTATCAAGTCTAATGCGAATAAAAAATTTCCCCAATCTATTATTAGACCAAGTGAAAGCAATACCTTGTAGATCAATATCAATCAAGTCATTCCTTCTAAGGAAGCCCTCCAAGTCTTCCATGCTATCAGAAAAGTATTCCAAGCTCCCCATTTTCTTCAAAGAGTATAGACAGTTGTTAAAATCTCCCAAGCATAAATTATTTCCTTGTTGCATAGTCTCAACCACTTTAGTAGCCTTGTCCCAAATAGCCAGTTTACCATTTCAAGTGTTGGGGGCATAGAAGTTGAACAAATTCCAACTTCCAGCTTGGGAGGTGAAGCTCATGACCACAAAATGGGTATTAATGTAGGTAACTGATCCCACTACCTTTTTTTGGTTCTACAACATGGCAATACCACCAAAAGTACCATTAGCATCACTATAAGAAAATTTAGCACCTAGCCAAATGTAGGTAGCAATTCTAGCAAAAACCTTCTTTTTACTTCATGCAAAGGAATCATGCCAGCATTAAGCTCAATGATCTTTTGTTTAATTTCATACTACTTCCTAGGGATATTCAACTCTCTCACATTCAAGGATATGATCTTCAACTTTTATGATCTTGGGTTTCCTTTAGGGTTTTTTGTTTCCCTAGTGCTATATCCTTCTCTGTTTCCTTTTGAAGGATGTTCTTGATCGAAGCTCTCGCAACCCTAGTGGATGACCCAACATCTACCCTATTCCCTCCTCTGGGATTTCTCTTCAAGACCATCCATTCAGCATCATTTCTGAGGAGGTTGAGGTTTGGAATCTCAAGCGTGAGTGAAAGCATTTCAACAATACCTGGGAGTGAGACCACCAGGGATCCTTCTATGGCAATGATCCATTCCCCATGAATAGGAATGAAATACAAGGATTATCAACCCTATCAACTTCCATCACTTTTTTCATCAGTTCTTCACCAAGTTGAGTTAGTTTTAGAGTGAGCGTTTCAATAATCTCCCCCTATTCATGATCAACTACATAATCTATACCATTTTTAGTACAAATGGCTTCTTCACCTTGTCCAACAACACCCTCCTTTGTAAGGATTCTAACCTTCTCACCATCTTTTCTAGGGGCTTCAATGGCTCTTGGAAGTCCTCAAGACAAGCTTCATTTAGGCTTATCAGTTGCATATTCTCTTGGCTTTTGACTTTTTCAACCATGTTGGCTATTTTTGAGCTTTCAATCACCACCACACCTAGTGAGGACACTTTGTCTTTGAGTTTTTCACCCTTCAAACAATCCACAAATAAATGTCCAAACATGTTTCACTTTTGGCAAAACAAAGCAGTACTCTCTTAGACTATCGGTTCCAACCAAGTGCCCCATTTAGATTTTAGATCATCCATGGTTGGCAAGGGTTGGTTTGTTTCTACATTGACACATAACCTATCAAAGCTTAGTTTAGTCCTGGAGCTAGTCATAATATCCATTTTGATGAACTGACCAAAGGAGTTATCTATCCATCTAAACACATACTCATCCTAGTGTTGGAAATATAAGACAAGTAATTAAGAGGTGAGGGGTGAATTAGTTACCACTAAAATAAATACCAAACCCATTAGATGTCAAGACATAACATAAGCTCTAAAATATTGCAACTTGATAAACACATAGGCACTTAGTGAATACTGATAATATGTTGTAACTTGGTAACCACTAAAATAAAAAATTTAACTTGGAAAATGGTTAACATGAAAATCTTAGAATATTATCTATGATTAACCTTAATTAAGTTAGTTTCATACATATGAAATAACTAGCATGAACACAAGTGACACTAAGACTTAACATGAAAACCCAATTTGGGAAAAACCACCGATTGCAACTAGTTACTGATTTTCACTCTTCTAAATTGAGCCCTATTAGGAGGAAACCCTGTTAAAGATTACAAAACACGCTATTAGGTGTGACTTTATTAGAGGATTTAGTCACCCTATTAGGAGTGGCTTTGTTTTAGATCTGTATACACTTCAATCTAGAAATGCCACCTTGTTAGAGGATTTACAAATAGCTATTAAGCTAACTTTGTTAGGAGATTTAGATCACTACTAAAATGGCTAGAGAGTAACAATGAGATGACCTAATTTCTGATGTACCTATATTGTTGATTTTAGATCTCAATTTTGGCTCGAATACTTGATCCTTTCTAATCAAATGTATCTTTGCAACTCCTCAAGGATATTCTGCTAATCCTTGTAATTCACTTCCTCTAAGCATCTTCTACTCTTCCATATACTCACACTGACATTTAATCCTTAACATGACTTTACATTTAAACCTTATCCATTTTCATGTTGGCTTGAATACAACTTAGAATAGTTAATATTCATCTCCTCAGTAGGCTAGAACCAACTAACAAATTCATTAAACTCAATATGCCAAAACAAGAAAAATCCTTTGTTAGCCAACCCTTCTTAGTAGACATTAAATTAGAGATGATTTTCATGTGTTAACCAAGTAAAATCACTTAACATTGCATCTTCACAAAGTTCCTTTGGTAACTGAGTGAGCTCGATTAACACTGGTTCCATCCAACTTTCCTTTGTTACCTGAGTGAGCTCGTTTAACACTCATCTTCTGGAACATCTCTTTGAAAACTAAGTGAACTCAGTATGCACTACCTTCTCAACTTGGAAAACACTAGAATGCTTAGTAGACATAGGAAACTATCATCATTTACTGAGTGAACTCAACATACACTGACTGGTAAAGATATGACATTTTGTGTAACATCAAAGTCAATATACAATTAAAAAAATATTTTCAACAATCTCCCTCTTTGACATTGATGAAAACACACCATGTGATAATACAATGAAATTTTAGAGAAAAAATAAGAGTAAGGATAATATCTTTAGTTTCATTCTTATTCTTATCCATGACAACTCCCTCTATCAGTGTGAACTCCCTCTTACATCAATTTCTCCCTTTATCAAAAAATTCTACCATTTTGATATCAAACAAAGTTCATTCTTTGAAATCTCTAACTGATGTATGGTTGAACTCTCTCTCTTTGATATGATACACACAATTCTCCATATATAGAAGTTTTCTATGATATGATAACAAACTCTCCCTCTTTGACATCTTATGCCAAAGACAATATTTAGTGAATTTCAATGTACCTGATGTACAAATTCATATGTAATATTTCTTTCCATTACTGCATCAACTTGATTGATCTTCAACATGCTCTGATTGATCTATCACTAAAATTTATTTAATGAGCTTTAGATAGGGGAATGAACCCTAACTTACCTCTTAGATACATAAATGCATCATTAGGTAATGGCTTAGTGAATATGCCTACAATTTGTTCTTTAGTATTCACATATTTTAATCTTACCTCTTTATCTTGCATAAATTCTCTCAAAAAAGGATATTTTATTGCAATGTTCTTGGTCTTGGTATGAATCACAAGATAATTTGATATATTACTTGTACAAGTGTTGTCACAGAAGATAATTACTAGATCCTTGATCTCTACCTTCATACTTGTCAAAAATTTCTTGAACCAAACAATATTGGAACAATTAACCGCTGCTACAACATACTTTTCTTTTGCTATAGACTGAGAAATGAAATTTTACTTCTTACTTGTCTAAGTCACTAGTCTTTTACCAAGAAATAACACTCCACCACTGGTGCTTTTCTTGTCATGAAAACTTCCTGCCCAATCAACATTAGTGAAGGCTTTTAAATCTAAAGTGCCTCCTTTCTTGTACCATAATCCATTGTCTTTAGTACCCTTCAAATACCTCATGATTCTTTTTATTGCCATCATATGATTTTCTTTAGGATTTTACTAAGAATATTTCCACCATACCAACTACTAATGCAATATCAGGCCTTGTATGCACTACATATTGTAGTTTTCCAATCATTGATCTATATGTGGTCTAATCTACTTCCTTGGAATCATCATTCTTGGAAAGCTTATGCCCGGTAGACATAAGTGTTCCAAGTTGTCTTGAATCTTCCATTCCAAACTTCTTTAGTATTTCCTTCATATATTTGGATTGAGCAATGTAGATACCATTTTTCTCCTCTTGAATCTAGAATCCAACAAAGAATTTTATCTCTCCAAACATGGACATCTAAAATTCCTTACTTATCTCCTTTGAATTTTTTTTGCACAAGTCATCATTTCTAGTAAAAAATGTGTCATCCACAAAGATTTATGCCAACACAATCTTCTTGTCTATTCCTTCTTTGATATAAAATTTGTTGTTATCATTTGTGCTTTGAAAACCAATCTTCATCAAATAGTTATGAAGTCTTAAATATCAAGCTCTAGGAGCTTTTTTGATACCATGCAATATTTTGTGCAGCTCACAAACCATATCCTTTTTTCTAGGATTTATAAAACCTTCAAGTTGTTCTATGTAAACTTCCTCTTCAATAATTCTATTCAAGAATGAAGATTTCACATCCATTTGATAAACTTTAAAGCATTTATATGCAGCATAAGAAAGTAAAGTCCTAGCACCTTATAATCTTGCAATAGGAGCAAAAGTTTCACCATAATCAATGCCTTCTTCTTGAGAATAACCTTTGCATACTAACCTTGCTTTATTTCTTGAAACTTCTCTATCTTCCATCAACTTATTTTTAAAAACCCAATATGTGCCAATTACATTTTTATCCTTGGGTCTAGGAACAAGAGTCTAAGTTTTATCCCTTTCTATCTATTTTATCTCTTCATTCATTGCTTCAATCTAGCTTTCATTATCCAAAGCATCTTTAACTATTTTAGGTTCAAATTCAGTAAGCAAACATGTAACTTTCAAATTTTTTCTTCTCATTGTACCATCTAATTTGTCTCCAATGACCTGATTAGTGCATGGTGCCTTTTGACATATCTTGCTAACACAAGTACTTTGGATTTAGAACTAGTTCCACTAGCCTTACTATGATCTTTTATATCAAGATTGGGTCCCATTGTCTATGACTCGGGTCCTTTAGACTTAGTTTTCTTTGGCTATAACCTGGTACCTTCTGACTGCTACTTGGGTTCTTTGAACTATGACTTGTGTGTACTGGATGCAACTTAGTGCTTCTAGAGATGTTGCGAGCTTAGGAGGTGAAGTTTACTAACTTCCAATTAGATTTGGAAATGTATCAAGTTCAAAGTAAATAAAATTTTTGTAATCCTTAGGTTCTTTGTTTCTCTCTTCTTCACTCTTTTCTGCAAATTCATTAATTCTCACATGTGCACTTTCTATGATCTTATAAGTAGAAAAATTCAAACATTTATATGCTTTACTTTATCTAGAGTATCCTAGGAATATGCCTTCATCACCTTTGACATCAAATTTACTCTTCCTACTCTCTTTCAAAAAATAACATTTGCTACCAAATACTTTCAAGTAAGTTACATTAGATTTGTAGCCATGCCATAGATCATAAGGAGTTTGATTCGAATCTTTCTTCAGCTATAGTCTATTTAAGGTATGCACTATAGTATTGACTGCTTCCTTCTATTATTTGGTTATAAAATTATTTTCTATCATCAAAGTTCTTCCACAATCCATAATGGAGTTGTTCTTTCTTTCAGCTATACCATTCTATTGTGGTGTACCAAGGGCTGATACTTGTCTTTTGATTCCTCTTTAAGTGTAGAATTCATTGAATTCATTGGAAATAAATTTACCACCTCTATCTAGTCTCAAATACTTCAGCTTCTTTCCAATTTCCTTCTCTACTCTTTCTAGATACCACTCAAACTTTTGAAAGGCTTTAGACTTATCTTTTAGATACATTATAGTCATCATTTTAGAATAATCATCAACATAAAGAATAAAGTTCTTATCTACACTATAGCTTTCAATTCCAATAGGTCCGCATTAGTCAATATGGACCAACTCTTCTCATCTTACCAATTTGATAATTTTTGCATTGGCCCATATTAGGTTTCCTCAAACTAGGAATACCTCTCACTCTTTTTTTTCCCTATCTTGATCAGATGATCAAAGTTCACATGACATAACCTTTTATGCCATAAATAGCTTTCTTCTACTTGAGCAATGAAACATGAACTTTCACTAAGATCTATGTAGAGTAGGTTATCTTTTGTTTGATTACCAAACCCAACTAGATTTCCTCTTCTATCTAGTAGCTTGGCCTTCCCATTTATCTCATCAAATTTAGCATAGTTAAGAGCTAATGCAATGTCAATAATCATAATGTTATGATTTTTCTTTTCATCAATCTCCTTCATAGTCAATGCTCCTATAGGAGCCTTGTAAGCATTATCCAAATATTTTAAACCTGAATCATTGATGGTTGCTAGGTGCAACTTCATAAGTTCCTGCCATGCCTGGAAGTTATCTTTGTTCAGCTTAGAAATATCTCTTCTATAAGACATCCTAATCTTTTAGCTTAGGTTCTTGAAACCTTTTCTATAAACACCAAAAGCTCGGATACCAATTGTTGGAAATAAAAGACGAGTAACTAATAAATGTTAGCAGAGAACATAAACTCTAAAATATTGTAGCTCGATAAAAACACATGCACTCAGTTAGTAATGATAATATGTTGTAGCTTAGTAACCACATGAAATAACAACTATAAATCAGAAAATACTTAACATGCAAATCTTAGGATATTATCTATGATTAACCTTAATTAACTTAGTTGTATACTATTGGTAAACAGATTGTTCTTTCCAATGTGACTCTTACATGCCTGAACCTGTGAGAAACAATTTGATACCAACAGTTGGATAATCTACCATGAGGTTGATATATTTCCTCTGAATTGAAAGGTATAACTCCCTTATCAATGATATTCAATAAATATTTTTGTTCCTAAACTAATTGGTTATGTTCTTAACCTGAGAATGGAAGAGGAAAACCAAGCCAACCCTAGATAGAACTAACTCAGGCAGAGAATTCAGTTCTACACCTATCCAACCCCAGGAATTCACACTTCCTATGACTCCCTGACATTGGTAATGCAATATGAATGTTATGTATGCAAATGAAGTGGAAAATGAAATGAAAGAGAGTGTTAAATAATCCCAATTCTTGTAATAGGAATGTCTACAAATACTCTAATCTACAACCCATTTATTATTCAACACAAGATGCAAGATGATGCCCAAAACTAAAAATAACAATACTCTGATTGATTATAATCAAAAGAAAAATAACTAAATGCTCTAATTTAGAATAAAACCCCTATTGCCTTGAACATCACAAATAAGAATACTCATATTTTATTTGCTCACAACTTATTGTAAATCTATTACAAAAACTCGAACTCTTAACATGCATAATGAAAATGCAAAAAACTAAACTAAGTTCCTTCCCCTTACTAAGCTCTCTATCTCTTGCAGAAAAGAAGAACCCTTTTCAAATGAAAAGGTTTTACAATAAATACATTCTCCAACAATCATTTGGTTTCTTTTAGTGACTTTTCAGTTCTGTAACTGATCTTGTCTCTTTGACTTCTCATTCTCTCCTTTTGAAAATTGATATGCTTATTAAATTTTAAAGTTAATAATGATATATATATTAGCATATTTAAATTATATTTTAACAATTGACATTTAAATATGTTAAATCAATATCCAAAATATTTCCTTCGTTGAGTGGACAGCAAAATAAATACTCCTGCCAGGAAAAAATGGTCATTTTTCGTGGGGCGTATCTTTTTATTCCACATTTGGATCAAGCTCATTTCTAGATATGTTCTTCCAAACTTAGTTTTTTGCATTCTAACCAAAGCAATTGAAAAAATAATCACTGAGTCAAAAGATATGAGCTACTGAATGCTGGTCTATATGACTGTTGCAAAATTAAAATTGATAAAATAAAATTTTCAGCCAATCTTCTTTCAATGCTCTATAATCCATATGTCTTCAATTTGAAAGAATGTTATCTTCCATGCTTATGATGTTAATTATCTATTGAAATTTGGGAGAAATTATCTGGAATGCTTATAGTGGAAATCTAATTTTTGTCTTCTCCCTTTTGTGAAAAATTGAACTTTGACTGTGAAGGCACAGTGGAAAATGAATTTTCCATTTCACATTTAATGCCACATTGATCAAATCTTCAAGCAATAAATCATTGTGAGATTATCATTACTTGTTTAATCAATTAAAAGCTCTTTTCCATCTCTCTATTGTGGATTTGATGCTTGGTGGAAATTCCATTTTTGAGTGCAAAAAGTGCACCCAATCTTCAATTTTCCATTTCCATGTAGTGGGCACAATTTTGATGTAGATTGATTCACAAATTATTTTTCTGGAGTTATCTTGATGCTAGACCCAATATACCTTTATTGTGGATTGAGATTTGCCTTTTCTCTCCTCATGTGAAAAATTGGACTTTTCCTACAAAAGTCGTAGCAAAAAATGAATTTTCTGCTACGCATTTTTCCTTTTGGTGGAAAATGAAATATTTTCTTCTCCCATGGAAAATCTAAAAATGACTACGAAAGGTGCAGTGGAAAATGAGTTGTCCACTCCACTTTTTTTTCTTTTGGTGGAGAATCCGAAGTTGACTACTTCATTGTGAAAAATTCAAGAAGTGCTTCTCCATGGAAGAAAAATGAACTTTGACTTCCATTTGCTTCCACATTTGCATATCTGGATTCATAAAAAATTCAATCCTTCATAGGAACTTTGTTAAGCATACTGGGAACAATTTTGGGAAATTCTTTACATGAGGAAACTTTAAAAGTTTTTAAAATGGTGTACTGAAAGTGCACCTACATATACACATGACAAAAATAGAATGAACACAAGTGACACCAAGATTTTAACATGGAAACCCAATTTCAAAAAACCACCAATTGCAACTAGTTACTGATTTTCACTCTTCTGAAGTGAACCCCTATTAGAAGCCAACCCTATTAAAGGTTAAAAAACACACTATTAGGTGTGACCTTGTTAGAGGATTTAATCACCCTTTTAGGAGTGGCCTTTTTAGAGGTCTTTAGACACTTCAATCTAGAAATGCCACCTTGTTAGAGGATTTACAAATAGTTGTTAAGCCAACTTTGTTAAAAGATTTAGATCACTACTACAATGGTTAGAGACTAACAATGAGATGACCTAATTTTTGATGCAACTATATTCCTAATTTTAGATCTCAATTTTGGCTTGAATACTTGATCCTTTCTAATTGAATGTATCTTTGCAACTCCTCAAGGATATTATCCTTATCCTTCGAATTCGCTTCCTCTAAGAATCTTATATTCTTCCATATACTCACACTCACATTCAATCCTCAAATTGACCTTATATTTAAACCTTATGCATTGTCAAGTTGACTTGATTACAACTTATAATAATTAATATTCATCTCCTTGGTTGGCTAGAACTAGCAAATAAATTCATTAAACTCAATATGCCAAAATAAGAAAATCCTTCGTTAGCCAACCCTACTCAATAGACACTAACTTAGAAATGATTTTCCTATGTTAACCAATTGAAATTGGTTAAAATTACATCTTCACAAACTTCCTTTGGTCACCAAGTGAGCTCAGTTAACACTGGCTCCATCCGACTTTCCTTTGTTACCCGAGTGAGCTTGGTTAACACTCAACCTCTGATAACATCTCTTCGATGCCCTAGCAAAATTAGTAGAAACTGCCTTCTCAACTTGGAAAACACTAGAATTCTTAGTAGATAGAGGAAAATATCTTCATTTACCAAGTGATATCAGCATGCACTAACTAGTAAAGATATGACATTTTATGTAACATCAAAGACAATATACAATTAACCAATTATTTTCAACATCCAGAACTCCAAAGATAGATCAGTTAATCTTATCCAAACCGAACCATATCTATAGAGGTCACTCTATGGATTAAACCTCAATTACCATTTCTCCATCAACAACAAATGTTTATCAAAGTTCTAGGAGCTTGTCGTGAATTAATCAAGATCCTTTGCAGTAGTGAAACTAAATATGAAGAGGAAGCTAGCCATCGCAGAGATGGACACTGAACCTAAGAGTTTTTACCTAGTTAAGCACCATTTTGTCACTATATCCACCATAGGTTAGAATTAGAAAAAATTACCAATAAGGCATAGGGTAAAACTCGAGGAAATCATATTGACCACTGAGGTTGGTAGTGAAATCAGAGGGATAATGGCCCCTAGGGAGATCATGGGTTTCTCACCAGAGTCCATAAGAATCTTGGATCTGACAACAACCCCCAACTAGTTTGACATAGGGGTCTTCACCACTAAAAACATCAATGGGGAACCACCATGGGTTTTTTTTCCCAAGGAGGCATAGTCATCAAGGATAGTGCATGGTTCTGTCAGGAGAAAATCTTCCTAGTGTAGGTGGCAAGCATTTTGGGACTTAGTGAACAAAATGAATTCCAAATTTGGACACACATGGGTTGGCTCTAGTAGTGTAGGTAAAGGTTGTGGGGGGGGGGGGTGACCATCCCCCTAAAGACTAAGAGGGCATGGAACTAGGAAGGAATCCAAGCACATGAAGAAGTTGCAATAATGATTATGTTACAATTATAGAAGGTACAAAATTATAATAAAATGATTACTAGTTATGGAGAGAAAGTCATGACACTAAATATTGGTTCTTTTAATTTCAATATGAATTGGTGTAAGTACTAAGAGTGGTGAAGGTACAAATTGAATAAAATTAAGGATAATTATTGTAGAATTGACTTTTTTTTGTTTAAGGCAAAAGGTCTAAAGATTCAATATTTACTATGGGTATTGCTAAGTGATGGCATTATCAGTGCTCTTAATCAATATAAATATGTTGTGACTACTATAAGTTGGTAAAGGTGTAAATTGAACAAAATTAAGAATAATTATTATAGAATTGACTTTTTTTTTAAGGCAAATGGTGTAAAGACCCTAAATTTATTATTGGTGCTCCTAAGTGGTGACATTATTGGTGTTTCTAATCGATATGAATATGGTGTGACTACAAAGAGTTGGTGAAGATACAAATTGAAGAAAATTAACAAGAATTATTGTAAAATTGACTATATTGTAGCTGACATTGGACTGGAATTTCAAAGAGGGCATTATTCATTGATTTAACAAAGCTACTAATTGAAAAACTATCAAGAAGAAATGCATCAAATTCCTTCAAATTTTGAGAGGAACATTACTAGTATTTAATAGAATGAAAAATTAGTCATGGATAGAAAGTCATGAAAATATTGGTGCTCTTAGTTGACATGAATATGGTGTGAGTATTAAGAGTGTTGAAGGTACAAATTGAATAAATTAAGAAGAATCATTGTAGAACTGACTCTTTTTGTTTAAGGCAAAAGGTTCAAAGATCCAAAATTTACTTGGTGCTTCCATGTTATGACATTATTGGTGCTCCTAATCAATATAAATATAGTGTGATTACCATGAGTTGGTAATGGTATAAATTGAGAAAAATTAAAAAGAATTATTCTAGAATTGATTCTTTCTTTTTAAGGCAAAAGACTTAAAGACACAAAATTCACTATATGTGATCCTAAGTCATGACATTATTGGTGCTGCTAATTGATATAAATATGGTGTGACTTCAAAGAGTTGGAGAAGGTAAAAATTGAAGGAAATTAATAAGTATCATTTTTAAATTGACTATATTGTATTTGACATTGGATTACAATTTCAAAGAAGGTAGTATTCATTGATTCAAAAAAAATACTAACTAAAAAGCTATCAAGAAGAAAGGCTTTGAAATCCAAGAGGGACATTGCAAGTATTTACTAGAGTGAGAAATTAGCGTTCAACAATAAATATAAGGTCATTGGTATTGTATACACATGGTTTTGTGGCACATGATCTTAGTTCACCACTAATTATGTTTTGTGTAAGTTTATGTCTATAAAAGAAAATACATGTTTGTGGTTTTGGTTTTCTGGTGGATTAGTCTTTCATTAGTGAGTTGTTATAAAGGTTGTATTTTTTAAGTGTGGTATGGGGCATGTTGATACATCATTGAACACAAGGGGTTGTATTAGAGATTTTGGTGTTTAGAGATGTTTATTATAAATGTATAAGGCTTTTGCTAGATAATACAATAAAGTATTGATGCTTTTGGAGTCTAAGTCTTTCTCATGAGGATTTTCTTAGGGTATATCTTGTCTTATATTATTGCTTATCTATTTGATCTTTTCATAATGGTGATCCTATATAATTGTATGTATTCATATCTTTTAAATGGAATTTATATATAATTGATTAAATGCAATTGGGTAAGATCATTATTTTCTAACAAATAGGGAACCCAACACCTTTGTCCTAATGAAATTGACTCAACTCTTGAAGGATAAAATTTGGTCTAGATATTCTTTAAGAATGAAATCTAGCCTAGATATTGGCAAGAATAAAAAATCATCTGACAATTTAATTTAAAATGTTATTCTAAAATGGTATAGCTTACATATAAATGGAACTCCATTTACCATTTGAATATCTGCCAAGTATTTGAACAACTTCTAGTTTATTCAAGTGGGAATTTTAAAAGATTTAGGTATACACTTAGAAAGTAGAACAATCAAGTCTGGTACATAATTGTGATCAAGTACCTTATGTTTTTTCATGAGAGGGTTTTGTACTCTTGAGGTAATACCTTATCTTTTCATAATTTCATTTTTGTAGCCTCTATCCTTGTGCAGGATCATACTCTGATCACATAGTCATTATAGAAGTGGGGAGACCAAAAGAAGCTTAAGCATAGGGAAGCCCCTATATAATAGAACAACCTTTTCTTCATTATTTATGTCTACAAGAATAGATTTGGTAGCAAAAGACTCAGACTAGTAGAGAAGATATCTATAGTTAGTGACAAAGTTTGAGAAAATATGAAACATTGATCTAAGGCATGGAATATCACTCTACTACTACAATAGCCATAATTTTTATAAATTCATGTTATATAGAGTTTCCAATTTCCTTTTTTAGTCATATTTTAAAGACTTTATTACCTTCATACTAGGTTTACCAAAAATTCTATTTGAAACATAAATGTAAATATTTTAGTGACAAGTACAACTCTATGTCTTTATGTTAGACTTTTCTTGTTATTTATTCCTTTTTTTTAAAACATATTTGATATATAGTTAAGTTAGTAATGTTTTCATAGGTGACCTAGTTCACATACACTTATTTCACTAGATATCATTATTAAATAATAACAAAGGAATATAATTCTAGTGTCTGGTTCTATTCTTTGGAAAATAGCTAAACTTGTTTATGTTTCAATAATAAGAGGATAATTGAGATCTTTATATCTCATTGATTAACTTAGAGCTCATTTTCCCAATTTAGCTTAACACCTCTTTGCGTAGTGAGACAAGGTGAACTGCAATTGAAATTAGAATTAACAAATTCTTTTATATTATTCTTATGCATAAAATTGAGGATCACATACTTTTACGTTATATAGAGGATAACCCTAGTTTTTAATAATGTAAAAATTTATTTGAAAGCAACTCTAAAACCATTTTACAAAATAGAACCATATACATTTGTTTCAACAAACAAAAGATTTCTAAATATTTTATTTTTCAGAAATTACATTTATTAATAATATATCTTATCAGCCATTATACTTAGTAAGTCTACACATTTCCACTCTTCCCCTTTCCTCGCCTCTAGACCCTAAATCCCTTCTTCAATACTCATTTCCTCTTAAGAAATTATGTAAAGCTCCCACTCAAATTATAAGAATATCTCCCATCATGACATTAACCATTGTCATTATCCATTTCCCTTGACATGGCCTAAGGCCATGGTAATGTGGAAACAAATCTTTTATATCCTCTATGGAAGTGAAGCTATCAACTACAACTATAAAACATATGATAATTGCACTCAATTATGACTACTTGGGATAATTTTGGTCAATACCAATTTCAATAGCTCCATCCATGCCTTTAACATTTTCTTCCTAAAATAAATTTCCCTTTAAATTTGACTAGACACTCCCATCAACTACTCTTCCAATCATATCTAGCCCCACTGATGGTAGGTTCTGAACCAAAATATTGTCAGTTCTATCCATCGTAAGTTATATTCATTCAATTACATATCTAAGAAAATAGTGACATAACAAAACAAAGTTGAAGGTCAATAATGAAAAAACAAAAGTGATCTTGCTAATTTTCTTTTAAATACGAGTATTGAAAATCATTACTTCAATGCACGAATGCAATTCTTTAATAAGATACTGGTACAATAACAAAGTTTCATCCATTCTAATCTGCACAACTTTGTAATACCTACTATGTTCTCACAAGACTTGATACTAATTCAACATGAATCCATCTATCATGAGAATAAATGGAATACTTAGCACTCATTGGATCTAGGTGATTCTCATATAGATGAAGCACTAAGACTTCCCATGAGGTCACCCATCCTAGTACTAGTCCAGCTTGAGTGCACTTAACTACAAAGTTTACTCCATGATTAAACCCATTCTTCTAGTAACCCCATTTTCAAAACCTTCACCAAGTGTTGTTCCTTATGAACAATTCATTAGAAAGCCCCCTAAGCTCAGCAATTGATAAGTATTAGATAATTCCACAACAAGTCAAATTGTGATATCGCCTTTGTGAGAATCACCTAGATCCAACGAGTGCTAAGTGTTCCATTTATTGTCATTAGAGATGGATTCATGTTGAATCACTACTCATGAAGCATGGGTCAGTAATGCAATGCAAGGTAGGAGAATCCCCAAAGGAGATGTCCTAGCCCCCAACAAATAACCACATAGTGGAAACACAAAAACAAGGAAACAATAATGCAAGATCGGATACCAAACACAACTCTTTATTCATAAAATAACTAACTACATGCAATATTCCCAACTATAAGGCCTTCTGAGTTAGGGCCAAATAAAAACAACAATTACAATATCAACTTTGCAAGATCCAACAAGATCCAACTTAGAATCCCAATCACAGCTAGTCCAGATCCACAAGTGGATAAGAAATCCAAGAAGAATCCACACTTGTACCCTCAGGTCCACTAAGTAATACCCTAGTTCTTAAGCCACAACTACTGTCTCTTCAAAGATAGCATCTACCCTTCATCCTCTCGTCCAAACTAGATGATCATAATGCCTAAAGACTCTAAAAAACCCCTTATTTACAACTAAGACACAATTCAACCTAGTCCATTAAAAACTAAATTGAATCCCTTACATTAAATATATCTTGAGCTACAAGTCAGCTACAAAAAAAATTAAATACCCATACATAAATTAAATGTCAAAAGTCAGCTCACTGACAACTTGGTACCAACAGGAACCAAGACCAAGATGAGTGTCAGCAAAACCAAGATGAGCACTAATAAATTTTCAAGCATTGTTAAGCACCACAATGCATACCGAGTTCCCAAAACATGCTGAGTTCTAAGACCATGTCGAGCTCCAAGACCATGTCAAGCAACAAAATGTGTCGAGTCCTCCAAAAGTAACCAAGCTCCTTCATAGACTAAGATGACTCAAGAAACACTACAGTTGATTGCCCCAATCTTTTCCAAATGCCTTCATTAACTGAGTTACACTTCCTTCTTTGACCAAGTCCCTCTCTCCAAGCCAAAATCCTTCCAATAATGTAGGATTTCCAGTAAGCCTAGGATGCTCGTGCATCAAATAGCCTAGGTCCGAAAAGATGTAGCTAGAAGAACATCTTCTGGGATTCAAAACATAAATCCCAAATGTTTTCTTCACATACATATCCTCCAATTCTTCAACCTGCACACTCTTTCCCTTGTTCTTATTTTGCTTCTTCACATACATCCTATGTGTGCTATAGGTCTTCTTTCCATATTAATCTCCAACCATCTCAGAATCTACTAACACAACTCAACTACCAATACTCAGGTTTCTTCTATTGAGCTCTTTATTCTACAAGAGAATCAGGGAAAACTTCTTGTCACCTTTCTCAATAGTAAAAACATTATTGACACAATCATGCACAACCCTAAAATCATACTACCAAGGTCTACCAAGAAATACATGACAATTTTTCATGTTCACAATATTACACAACACTTTATCTTTATACTACCTGATCTAGGAATCAACTAGGCACTACTCCCTTACTTCCAAAGCATGCTTACCTCACAATCAGCCAATCCTACAAGGATAATGATGTCTCACTCTCTTGAAACCAAGTTTTTGAACCATCTCCCCAATAACAAGGTTATCAATACTACCACCATACACAATCACCTTCCAAACTTTACCACCAAACTTACAACAAGTCTTTAACAAACTAGTCCTCTCACAAGAATCCAATGTCCTTTGGCCAACCAGTACTCATCGAGCTAGCAAAATCTCTCCTTGATAAGTTTAACTATCTTGGACTGCAGCCTTAGTCATAACAGCAATTGTCCTACCATGGGGACATTCAAAATATATATTCCCTTTTTTCCCATATTTGAAACAATTACCTCTGAACCCACCTCCACTTGTCCTTCTTTTTCTAATCAATGGGTTTTAGTTCACCTTTTGCACTTGATTTAGCTTGTGTCAAGCCATCTTGCTTCTCCTTCTCTTTATCATTACCTTGAATTTTCCTTTTAAACTTATCTTCTTCATTTAGAACATATTGATAAGCATCCTCAATTGAAAAAATATTCAACATACCAACCTCATCCTGAATATTGAATCTCAAACCATTAATGTAGTGAGCTACCTTTCCCTTTGATAATTCTCTATGACTAGATCGAATAGTCAACTTGTAGAATTCCTCAGTATAATCTTTCACAATTATATCTTTCTATTTTAGATTCTACAACCTTTTAAACAACTCAAGTTCATAATTAGTAGGAATGAACTTAGCTTTAAACTTAGTCACCATCAACCTCCATCTAGTGATCTTCACTTCATCTTCTTCTTCTCTGTCTCTTTGTAGTTCTTTCCACCAAAGATCAGCATGTCCTTTCAACTTAGTTTGTGTCAACCTCACTCTAAGTGGATCCTCAATATGCTCAAGCTCAAAGTAGTTTTCCAATTTACCAATCTAATCAATCAGGTCTTCACAAGTCAAAGTACTTGAGAAATTAGAAACCTCCATCTTATGCTTGAGCTTCAATTGAGATCTAGGTCTAGCAAACTGACCAACCCTAGTTCCAATAGCTCTCTCCACATGATAATTTTTTTCCTTAGCACTAGATCAAATAACATAAAATTATTCAACAAATTCCTTATAACCATCATCAATACCCACATGCCTGGATACACCACCTAAAGCACTCACAATTTTAGTAATCATGTCACTCTTCATCAATGCAATCTTAGATCTAAATTCTACTCTAATATTTTATGAGATCCTTTCCTCCACAACATCACTAAGATCATCAATTTCCCTAAGTTCCAATCTTCTTGGAGGAATCTTCCAAACAAAATTCAAACCCTAAGAAATAGATCCACAAATCCAAAAGATCAATCGCCTCCAATAGATCAACCTTCTCCAACCCAAGATCCGAGTGTAAACTGCCACAACTTTGACGATCTGTCCACACACATAGGAATGACTTTCACTTTGATACCACCTGACATGGTGCAATTCAAGAGAATCCCAAAAGGAGATGTCCTAGCTGCCAAAAAAAACCACACAGTAGAAATACAACAACAAGGAAACAATAATGCAAGATCTAATATCAAACACAACTCTATATTCATAAAATAATTGATTACATTCAATATACCTAGGTGTACAAGATCAATTTCAATATCAATTCTACAAGATCCAACTTACAATCTCAATCCTAGCTAGTCCAAATCCACAGCTAGATAATAACACCAAGAAGAATCCACACTTGTACCCTCATGTTTGCTAAGCAATCCTCTAGTTCTCAAGCTACATCTACTAGTTCTTCAAAGTTCACATCTACCCTTCATCCTCTTCTCCAAGCTAGATGATCACAATGCCTATTTAAGACTCCTAAAATCCATTACTTATACCCAACTAAGCCACAAGTCTACCTAGTTCATTAAAAAATAAATTAAATCCCTTAAATTAAATATATGTTGAGCCACACGTTGGCTAGAACACAAATTAAATGCCAAAAGTCAGCTCACAAACAACTTGGCATCAATAGGAACCAAGACCAATTCGAGTGTCAGCAAAACCAAGCAGAGCATGTATAAATTCCTAAGCATTGTTGAGCACCACAGAGCATGTCAAGCTCCCAAAGAATGTTGAGTTTGAAGAACATGCCAAGCTCCAAGACCATGTTAAGAAACAAAATGTATCGGTTCCTCTAGAAGCAACCGAGCTGACTCATGCAACAGTACAATAAGTGCCCTAAGCTTTTCAAAATGCCTTCATTAATTGAGTTACACTTCCTTCTTTGACCAAGTCCCCAACTCCAAGCCAAAATCCCTCCAATTAAGTGGGATTGCTAGCAAGCCTAGGATGCCCTTGCATTAGTCAATGAGTTTGATTCAAAACATACATAGTTAAATCCCAATAGCAATATCACAATTGGAATTTCTTTGGAAATTATCTCCTACTTATCAATTGATGAGATTAAGGGGCTTTCTAATGAATGGTTCATAAGGTACAACACTTGATGAAGGTTTTGCAAATGGGGTTGCAATAAAAGTGGGTTTAATCACACTCAAGATAGAGTAGTATTGGGATGGGTGACCTTTTGAGAAGTCCTAGTGCTTTACCTTTGCGAGCATCACCAAGATCCAGTGAGTGCTAAGTGTTCCATTTATTTTCATGAGAGATGGATTCATGTGTAATTACTACTCATGAAGCATGGGTCAATGATTTTGACTCAAAACCTACACAGTTAAATCCTTATAGCAATATCACAATTTGACTTTTTGTGGAAATTATCTCCTACTTATCAAATGAATATTATATTTTTTTTATACCTTAGTTTTCTAGGTTTTAAGCCAACTCCTCTACAACTCTACAAAAACTACTATCCATTTTGGTGTTGGACAAATTATTAGGCATTGATGTAGCCTCAAAGATAGCCTCCAACCTATTAATTGGTGATTCTTGTAGTGGCAAGCTAGATAATCAACCATTTAATTATAGCATTTTCCTATTGTAGAGAATAAAAAGATCGTCCACCTTACTCACAATGATGGAATACTCAAGAGGATCCTCCTCAAAAGTAGGCTTTTTATATTGGTTTGAGGAAATATTGTGTGGGACCTCTTGATCATCTAGATACCTTTTGTTCTTATCAAGGGAAGGGGGTTTTAGATTAATTCCTTCAATATTGGTGGGGGGATTATCAAGTGGCTAAGCCAATCCATTGAATTATGATGACTTAAAAATTTCAAACGTAATATTATTTATGCTAAGAGCACCAAAAGAATTCATGGATAACAATAAGTTTTCTAAGATTCAAGATAATAGGTTGGTCTAGGAAACTAGGGTTGTTAAGTCCAACCACCAAGGACTTGTTAAGAATTAAAGTTCATGCATACAATTGAGGAAGCATTGAATCAGATATGAGAAATTAAACTTAAACCCAAACTTATTAAATCTAACTTTAGTAATCAAAACAAACAAGCATGATAAGAGATGCACTATGCACAATGACATAATGATTTATTTATTAGGGAAACCCTTGATCAAAGGAAAAACCCTGGTGGGGATGGAACCTACAAGATGGTATACTAATATGTATGTTTCTTGTGAAAGGACATGACCCTATAAGGACCTTATTACAATGCATCCAATACAACAATCCCTATAAAAGGATAGATCCCTCTTAGGAAACCTTGAATACTTGTTAGAAGGTTCTCATGATATTAAAGACTAATAGGGAAATAATTAGACCCATTGTCTAAATTGTCCCAACAACTATGAAGATCAATGATTCATGATAACATATTCAAAATATTGAACTAACAAAACTACAACTTAATTTCCAATATAGTTCCTTTGAAGCTCATTACCATGTACTAACATTAATCTCTTCCCTCTTTCTTTATCTAGAAAAACTCCCATCCTTTCACCTCATCTATGATTCAAATTACATGTGATATATTTGATCGAAGGAAAACATCTTTTCTTTATACCCTTTCCAAATATCTAATTAGGCTGGCTTGTTAAATCTTCCTCGAAGTGAAATTAATTACATAGGACCTCATTAAGGTGTACACAACTTGTGAAGAATTATTAAAATTATTACATTAAGGTTCCCACATGTTAAATATAATCAACACATTCTAAAATGAAGGCCAACACATTACACCAACACAGTCAATTGCCACTAAAAAGATTGCACAATTCATTTCAACAACCTCTCCAAAACAATCTCTAAACTTTTATTTCACAAACATAGCATCAAAAAAAAATCTTCAACCATTATCCAAGGTTTCTATCCTTCATTCCATCTTGGTGATAAGATACAACTAATTTACCAAGAATTATCTCTGCTAATATTTCTTGTGCATTGTTTTGCTACTAGTCTTCACCAAATAAATTCCAACTCATCCAATACTCAACATAAAATCAAGTGAACATAGATAATATGATATCTACACTCATCTATGAATATAATCCTAATCTTCCATAGCATAAGCTTTTCTATTCCAACTTCGTTGCATCAATTATTCTCTGTTATATACAAAATCTATATCTATCATGATCACATAAGCATACAGTGTCATTAATGGCAAAACCAAACATCAATATATCACATAACCAATCTATCTAATTTCCAATCAAACCTATATTCTTAATAGGACTAAGACAAGTTGAAATTATATAAAGAAAAATAATTAAATTCCTATGAAGAGGGCCCTCATTTTTTGGCCTTACTAACCAACTAAAATGGAGACAAAATAATCTGGAAAGGAAAATCAAGTTTGATATTATGGGAAGAATTCAATTAAGAATAGGAAATAAATGGGAATATTTTTTTTTAAACATCTCATTGAGTATGGAATTCCTCTATTCTTTGGTCCTTATGTCTAGATCTCATTCCTCATCTCAACCTTGAATTCTTTAAACATATTCTCCAACTTCCTAGGGTTCATTATTCTAGGCAGTATACTGACATATAATAAGGTGCAACTTACTCAAACTTTGATGATTTGTCCACCAACAAGGATAAATAGGTATGTGATAGGATTCCAATAATTAAACAAGTCCTTTGTAATTACGAGCCAGAACTCCAATCTTCTATCTTACAACCATGGGTTCAAGTCTTCACAAGATCTCCAAGATTAACCAAGATCATCTCAACAACATTCAAATCCAAGTACCTTTGATAAGTTAATAATAAGATCAATCTTCAACTCAAACAACTAGAACACCAACCAACTCTGATACCATCTGATGTTTTGCAAAGTAGTTGTACCTCCAAAGGAAATGACCAAGCCCCAATCAAATACAACATAACAAAATATAACAAGTTACAACTGCATATAAAATACATATAAATGAGATATTTTAATATATAGCACCAAATACATATTGATAAGACAAATCTCATACAAAATTATCAGCAACATGTTGGGTTGTAAGGATTTCTCAATTAGGGATAATTACCTTCCAGATTATAGATCAAAATCATTATTCCAAGCATCCTTTAAGTATCTCCTTGATCAATAATTCCATACCAATGATTAAAAGGACTCAAGGACACTACATATATATTCATAAGGACATGTAGGTCAACTTAGAATTCTCAATCTCCAACAATAGGAAGTGTAAATTACAATATAGGACTAGCCATCAAATAATTAATGACTAGATACATAACATATGAGATAACTTTATCGATCCTAAGGTATAGGTCCACACATTAACCAACTACCTATATAAAAAATAACATAAGCTAACTCTAAAATATAGAGCCTCATAAAATTAAATACCAAGCATCATATGAAGAACAACATAGAAAATCAACACCTACAAAGATGAAGCATAAATTATCACATTAAATTATGCACGCTTAGGATAGTAATTGATGATATACATTCCATAATATGAAGCCAAGCTCATGGAATTTAGAGAAGACAAATAAGAGTTCACCAATGGTAAAAGCACAAACCTATGTCACCCTTTTACAAAGGAAATGGCTAACAAAAGTATAATTGTTCAACTTCAATGGCATAAAATTGGTATTATTATTTAGAATTTGAAAATGAAGTAAACTAATGAAATGTATAGAAATGGATGAAGTTTAGGATTATAATTTTTAATAATTATTTGGAATAAGAATTGATATATTTTCCTATTTTTAAAGATAACTTTTTAGTTGTTGAAAAACACTATAAATTAGGGGTCTAGTTCCCACCACAAAACTATATGGAAATAAAATTATTTCCCTTTGATCTCAGATTATTTATAGATAACATATGTAGCTAGAAAAATAAAAAATAATAATTATGTTTAGACCTATATTTTCTCTTTTATAACAATTCAAATTTCAACTCACTTGAAATCGATAGTTTTCATCTCCCAACACATTTTTCAAGATAAATCTATTCCAAGGGTATGTGAAGCATCATGGTCAACCAAACTATGCCCTTAAGTGGCAATAAAAAATTAGAAAATTAGGGTTATGTCAACTTGATGTGCAATTTTCTACTTGGTATTAACTTTATATAAAAAAGTTGAGAAAAAAGAATCTCTAGAAAATTGAATCTAGTTTCTAAACTATTAGGACTTATCTCAAAAAAATGAAAATTGATTGGTCAAAATTTTGAATTTTAATGCAATATTACAAAAATTTCACAACAAAAATAAGAAGTAGACGTATGTCTGACCACCTTAATCAAAATCAAATGATAATATTTTTTAATAATTTTCTAGATATAAGTAGTAGACTCATGCCTCAATGTGACACATATTTTTTGGTATTTTTATTGTAAATAAATAATAATTAATTAATTTTTGACTTTAGTTTTTTTGGAATAAATAAGCTCTCGTGTTTGACCACCTTAACTAATTCAAAACTCTGAAAAATTTAATTTTTCATTTTTTTTCCTTATAGCAGAAGAAACATAGAATGTGATGCATCTTTTGGATTTTAAAAATGTTGTACCATTTGAAAGTTATAGTTTTTTTTCAAGTAGTGTGTCAGTCAGCACTTTATACGTAACTCCATTAGAAAATAAGTAATAATTACTTACTAAACTCATAATTTGGCAAACCTTACATTTATGGAAATATAAGAACATTCTTAAGAAACCCTTTTCATTTCATCAAATTTTGGTTGAAAAAAAGTTGGCAGCTACATGTTTGAAGTAAAAATCACATAAAAATAGGCCAAAAGCACATTTTAAGGATGTTTTTAAAGTTGACCATATAGGTTTGTTATCAAAAAATATAGTAGACCTTATAAAGATATTAATTTTTTTCATTTAGTATCAAGGTGGGTGGGAAAAAAGTTGGAATAGATTTTGAAATGGTTTGAGATATTTTAGAACTTCTGATTTTTCAGATCACCACTTTTTGGCACACCATGATCCTACACATACCCCCAACTAAAAGAAAAACTATACATTCTAGAAGAGGATTCTCTCCTCTAGAACATCACACAATTATTAAATTTATTTGGTATTATTTAATATATTTTTCTTTCTCAGAATCTACATCTTTTCGAGTGTTAAAATACATACTTGTAGAAGTTTTTAATTAAAATTTATACTATATTTAATTAAAATACTATCAATTCTATATGAGAATACCCTAGACCTTGAGCTCTATAAAATGGTGTTTATATGTTATTACAAAAAAATCATAAAAAAGAGCAAGAGTGATTGAAACATTAGTTTTTTGAAATAATTTTTTTCTTTAGTAATTGGATGTAAAGTAGTACAAAACATGCATTTAATAGACATTTGCAATTGGAAAAGTGTGCGACCGTAAATGAATTATTTATAATAAATTTATCAAGATCATATGTTTGAACAAAATTGATTTTTAGATAGAATTACTCAAATTTAGTCATTTTGATAAGTCATCCTGAAAGATGAGACATCTTTGTACTTTTACCCCCAAATCAAACTTTTGGATAGGTAACTGTCAAATAGAAAATAAAAAATATCATTTTGGGTGTTGCAAGAATTCCAACAGTCCAAGGATGCTCCTACATCACCAAAATAAATTTCATCTATTGGGTTGTAGGTCAAATATATGCCAAGACCACTTATACAAGTCATCATTGGTGACTTTCCCAAAGTAATTTGGGATTAAAATTTTCAAGGATGTTAGGGATGGTGAAATGAACCAGGGGAAGAAAATGAAGGTTGTTGTGATCAAGCATAATGGACATTTGGACCTCAAAATCACTAAAATGGAGTTATAAATACATAATTTTCAATTAAGGGTTCTAACTTTTTCAGATGATACAACCAATTAGGGGAAAATTTTAACATTAAGGATCTCATCATGGCAATTACCAAATTAATTTCCGTCTTCAAGGTCATATAGATCTTCAAAAGAGTCCAACAATTACTTGAAAATAACCAAAGATGAAACTTTCATTTACATTAGGGTTGGCCAAAAATTGGAGAAAGGGATTCATCATCCGTAGGATTAATGGAATACCAAGAGAGAAAAGTTGGACAAAAAAATCACTTAGAGTAGTTCTTTAATGAAATAAAAGAATTATTTAAATCAAAGATAAATGAGCTAACTAGATTCTCAAAAATAAATTTTTCATAATAAATTAAGTATACAAACTAGTAAAAATATTGAAGTTATAAAAATAAAAGGAGTGTGTTTGTTAGATCAATGGGTAGGTTTTATGATCTCTTTATCCAAGACACCTATGTGATTCAATGATTGTAGTGTTGAAAAATGATGAAATGGGGCCTATGTATATCCTATATGGATAGGGTAAAAATAAAATCATAGTAGAAAGATTCATGATAACACAACTACTTAAGAGAAAATAAACTACACTAACAATAATAATTATAACTATATAGGATAACTAGGAACAATATGCTAACATGACTAGAAGAAATTGACAAAAGACTTACACCATCCTAGAAATGAAGATTCCCTATACAACCTTCAAATGTACATTTTGGAATTGAACACATGCTGACAAGGAAATCGGTTATGGCTTCTAATTTAGAGCTCTACCAATGTCAAATCCTCATTTTGGAATTTTCACCTCAACATTCTACCAAGATAGATATGATAGTTGCTAAGACAATAAAACAAACTAGATACAAAATAACTATTAGGATGCTATTTATATTTTTATTTGAAATGGAAATGAGTTAATGTAAAATAAGAGACAACACCCCTTTGAATCCAAGAAGTTGAATCTTTCTACAAGGAAGGTGACAATAAGCTAGTATGAAACATAGATGGTAGAGTAGAAATGTGAGATAATGCAAGAGTTACATAAATATTATGAAAATTATTTTAAATAGAAAGAAAGAAAAAATCAAGAAAAAGTAATTCAAATGACCAAGAGATAGAGAAAACAAGCCAACAACTATCTTAAACTATCCTAAAAGATTCCCAATATTAGTGTTTAGGTTATCAAGTTTACTACTCCAACAACCACCTTTAAACTAAATATACAAGGGAGTATTATACACTTCACAAATCTATGTGATGTGCTTGTGTCCTAAATCAAATCAATCCACACATGATTAGAAATTCAAATAAAAGTGATTACTAGACAAGAAAAATGAATCAAAGGCTTAGATGGAGATTTTGATCACACTAAATTGGTGGTTCTATGTGATGTGGACAAACTAAACATTCAATTAATAAAATGATAATAATATAAAGCACTAGTTGTTCTTGAAAAAATATGTATATTAGTCATTGAAGAAAAGTAGTTATGAAAATCCATAGTTTCACTATGAAGGACAAGATCACTCCATGTATGACATCATTTTCACAATCATATTTTTTAACCTTTGCATACATTGAACCAACCCATTAAAAATTCCACAACTATACTAAATTCAAGATAGAGAGTAAAATACAAGCCTATTTTTGGGCATTATTATTTATGAATTCTACACCTGTTCTACATCCTTATTCCATTATGAATCTAGGAGATAAGTACACCTATCTGCAACTTTTAATTTCCAATAATTAAATTTAAATTTATTTAATGAATTTAGGTTTATTTTTATTAGTTACACTATATATATGTCGGGAATCCTTTAGTTTAAAGGTCATAATCTAAGGGCATCTTCTTTTTGTAAATTTACTTAAGAATTATTATTTTCTTTATCCATTGGATAAACCACATTTAAATTGATCAATTTGATAAATGCATCTTTTTAAAAAAATAGATATTAACTTGAGACCTAAACATGTTGAGCCATAAAAAAATCCAATCAATAAAATAATTTAAACTCCTTGAATGTTAGATATATGTAGTCTATATATCGACCTATATTCATAAAAATGCTTTCTTCTCTTACAAAAATTAATGTTGTCATTATGTATAGCATAGTCATTGCTAGAGCTAGTGATTTTTCCCTTGAAGGTGGAAAATGGCATAAGTGAAAAAGGGTTTTAGATGAAGCCAACCTGAGAAAAATCTTCCACCTGGATGAAGAGTCAGTTCAAAAGCATGGTGGGTGTGAAAGATAAGCTCTTCCATCATCATGGGGTGGGGTATGTTATGCTATCATGTGTTACAATATACTGGAAGGTTAATTTCAAAATTTATATTACTACCATGTCCCCATTTTAAAACACTTTAGGAATAGGGAGTTTAGCTTTTTCCCCTACTTTTTGTTGCACTCTATGGAGGATAATAATTTGTAAGTTAGAAATAAAGGAAAGAGGGAAATTCCTATGCCATGCTTTTCGAACCCTTAATATTTCACCTCTATAATTTCCATAGTGCTCTTTTCCCCTCTCAACTCATCAATGATTATGTCCTCCCACTCAACCTATCACCATCAATTTCTACTCCCCATATTTTTGTAGAGGTTGGCTTAGCTATTTATAAAAAAATCCCAATCTAGCCCCATCCTACATTCTCCAACAAATTAAGATGGAGAATGATGTCAATGTTATTGATGATGATGTTAAGGTTTAAGTGGGTAGGAGAAGATCCCTAAGGCATAGGAATAATTTAAGCAGGGTAACCCTAAGGAGAAGCAAGAGTGCACCATTAGCTTGAATTCTTTGGGCAGTGGAAAGAATAAGAAGCCCATGAAGAGGTAGAAAATGAAGGCATATTGTAAAATGTATATAGATGATGATAAGGAAGATAATGCAAGTGAGGTTCCCCAGACGGGGGTTGAATGCAGCCCTATGGGTAACCACTTGAGATGTATGTCCTCCCATGTCTTTGACCCTCTCAAGGGTGAAACACATACTAGAGAGGCTAGGTAATACTTGGGGTGACCACATGGAGACTGATACAATTACATTCCTTTCCCATCAATGTGATAAAGGTTTCACAAGGTGGCCAACTTTACTGTCAAGGTGATGCACTCAATGGTCACTACACATCATCTCTTGCATGCTAAGAAGGATGGATTTTCTGTCACTGCTAAACTCGACACCATGAACTCCATGTATCAATTCTTGGTAGATGATTGGCTCCATGTTCTATTGGAAAATCCTTATAAGGAGAATAAAGAGAACTAGCTCTCTATATTTTTATTTCCATTTCAATGTTGTTAATTTCTTGTGCTCTGCCCAAATGGGCTTGTGTTATTTGCAGAGTTGGACTTAGTTAGATTATAGTTATGGACTTTATTATGGTTATGTATATTTTTAATTTCTAGTATGTCAGCTAACCTCCTGGCTATAGTAGGTATAGAAATCGGGACACGTTAATGTGGGTTTTTTTTATATTAAGAAAGGGGGTAGGATGAGAATTTGTTGTAAATGACTTTTTATTATTTTGTAGTTTGCTATTTTGGGCTAGCCCCCATTTTTAGTCAGTGCTTAATATCAAAAACATAGTAATATTTTGCAATGATTAAACACATTATTTTACTCACTTCATGAAATAAGGATTAAATAAATAGAAATAAGACAAAATTCATTTTTATTCAGATCTTGAACTATTGTTTATTATAGAATAAAATTCAATTAAAAAAGTATACTATTTGTTCAAATTATAGACAACATTGAGATATATTTTTTAATTGTTCCTAGAAAATCGTATTTAAAATTGGGATATGTATATTAAAATGTTAAATAAAAATAGGATTCAAGATTCATTTTTTCTTTTTTTAATGATCTTGAAACATTATTCAATACAAAGAGTTCTCATTGACCATATGATTAGATGGAAATTGACTAAAAAGTAGTTTGTTATCCAAATCCATCAAATTTCCTATGCTTAATAATTGTTTTCCCTCATTAGAACTACCAATTTGTTCCTCTTCTTGAATCCCATCCTCTTCATGAATCTCATCCTCTTCATGAATCTCATCTTCTTCATGAACTTCAGTAGGTTGGTTTTGATTATGTTTTGTATGACCTTCCACATTGTCATCTCTTATTCTATCATATTTCCTTAATCTTTCCTTTTTATTACCCATTGAATACTTTTATCTATAGAAAAATATTTTAATTTAGATTCCACTAAATACAATTCAATGCTTCAATATAGAGTATAAAAATAATTAGGTGAGAAAAACATACCTTATTGACAATCCTTTGTAGTTGTGAGCAAATTCCATGAAACAATTGATGAAAATGACTTCAAAAAATAGTTATTTCTCAAAAGCCTCCTTTATATTCACTATTTAATATATTTATTATATGAAACTGCGATATGACTGCTAGCGGTTGCATCAGACTGATAGGGGTTACAACTAAAAGTGTTTCGGTCATAACTATCTATGTGGCATCCTAAGTGGCAATCACACAAGTAAGAAAATGCAATTTATGCAAACTTCTCACTTTGAAGGCTGATTTATATATACAAAATGAAGTTTCTTCAAAAACCTAAAAAACTCTTTTGTAGATCTCAAAGTCAATATTGTGTTCATATAAATTTTATAGTATTTTGTGTATTTATAATATGTTATAATTTAACATATTACAAGTAGTTATTTTAAGATTCAAGAAGATGTAAGTCCAAAATAAGAAAAAAACATAGTAAATCATATTTTAAAAATACAACTTTTATATGTACCTCTCGAGGAGAGAGTCATCTTCAAGAGTTGTAAATTTTTTTAAAATGTGTAGATTTGATGGAAACGTTTAGTAGGAAAAAAAAACTGTCAATTTCTAGTAAGTTTGACTTTGACCACTTATAACTTGATAAATATAAATCCAAAATCATTTTTTGTTTTTTTGTCCACTAGGTATACATGTCAACTGTTACATATTACAAAATCAGATCAAAATATGATCATTTCCATCGAAACACTATATTTTGAGAATTTTAAAAAAATTAGAAAGTAGAGTTAAATTTTTTTTTTAAATGCTGAAATTTCCACTCAAATATTTTTTAAAAAATTACAAGCATAAACTTCATCAAATTTTACACATTTCATCAGTTTACATCATCTTCCAATTCTAAACACAAATGCCACTTGTATTTAATGTAAATGTTGAATTGTTTAAGTGCTGATGTCCCTTTCCTTTATAAAAGGTGACATAAGTTTGTGATTTTACCCATGATTTTTAATATAATGAAATAATAATAATAGATACAAGCTAAGTATTATGATGTTAAAGTTTTTATTTTCTATTTTAAATAGAAATGAGTTAGTAGAAGATAAGAGACAATGCCCCTTTGAATCTAAGAAGTTGAAACTTGCTAGAATGAAGATGATAATAAGTTAGTATGAAACATAGATGGTAGAGTCTCAATATGAGATAACCTAAAATTTGTAAACATTGCAAAGAATTCTTCTAAAAAAAAGAGTTTATTTTTGAAGAAGTGATTCAAATGACCAAGAGAGAAGGTGTAACAATAAGAAGCTTCAATTATCCTAAAAGAATCCCAACATTAGTGCGAAGGAAATAAAGTATAATTCTCCATAACCACCTTTAGACTATAAGTACATGGGAGGTCTGCATAATTCACAAACATCTTCATGATGTGCATATGTCCTAAATCAACCAATCCGCATTGTTCTAGGAATTTAGATATAAGTGATGACTAGGAAAGTAGGATGAATCAAAGGCTTGAATGGAGATTTTGATCATACTAAATGAAAGGTTCCATTTGATGTGAAATTGTAGAACATTGAATTAGTGAAATTATAGTAATATAACGAACTAATTAGTCTTGAACAAATACATGCATTAGTCGAAGAAAAGTAGTTATTAAAATCCATCATTTTCTAAATTCAACCTATGAATGACAAGATCACTCCACATATGAGGTTATTTTCATAATCATATTCTTTGGCCTTTGGATAAATTGTTCATCAATGAATTTAAAATTTTACAACCATATTGTACTCAAAATAAAGAGTAAAATAAAAGCCACAATTTTTAGACAAATTAGTATTCATAAATTCTATGCCTCTTCTATATCCTTATTCCATCATCAACCTAGGAGACAAGTACGTCTATGTTTTACTTTTATTTTCAAGAATTAAATTTCAATAGAAAATTAAGTTCGAAGTATTCTTATTAGTTAATATATTTATATGTAAAGAATTCTTTTGTTTAGATGCCATAATCTAGGAGCATCTCTTTTTTAGAATTTCCTTACTTGACAAACTCTTTGCTTCATCCATGAGGTAAATAAAATAATCAATTTAATAAATATATCTATGTTAAATGAGACCTAAACATGTCTCATAAAAAGATCCAACGAATTAACAAATTTAAACTCTTTGAATGTTAGTTATAGGCAATCTATATATTGACATATATCCATTAAAAATATTTTATTCCCATACAAAAGTTAATGTTGTCATTATGCCCAACACATTGATATTTTCTAATGATTAAACACATTTTTTTATCACTTAATGAAATAGGGATTAAATAAATAGAAATAAGAACAAATTCATATTTATTTGGGTCTTCAACTATTGTTTATTAAGAAGAAAGAAAATCAATTAAACAAGTCTACTATCAACTCAAATTGTAGTCAATATTGGGATAGCAAACTATATTTTAAATTGGGATATACATTTTAAAATGTTACATAAATGTAGCATTCAAGATTGATTTTTTCTTTTAAAATGATTTTGAAACATTATTCAAGACAAAGAACTCTTATTAAGATAGCAAGTTATTTTGCTAAAAAAATGTTTCTTGGGAACATTGGCATGTTTCTATTCTAATCATTGCTTAGATGATTTGTATATAAATTCTTGTGTGTGTTTTTTTAAGATAGGTTACTATAGAAAAAAATAATAATTAAATAGCTCTAATATGAAGTCAAATTGCATTCAAACTTGACATGTTTTCTTAAAATATTCATGTGCTTATTAAAATGTTCTAAATTAGATGCATTGAAGAATTTTATTTTATTTTATAAATATTCTCTATATATTATCTGAGTAAGCAATATTGGCAACATAAGATGTATCCAGTTCTTAGATATCATCGAAAAGTCAATCGAACAAATCTGCACTCAAATGAAATTACATTCACAATTAAAATATACACATTGTCTTTATAAAAGGCTCCCTGAAAATTACAATTTGGATAAATATGGATATAATGCTTATTAAAAATATTGTAGAAACATGAGCTCGCCTTAATATTGCAAGTTCTTTTATTAAGAATAAGTTAGTTGGAACATTAAAAAGATTCTTGGACAATAAATTCTAGATATCTTGGTGGATTACTTAGATGAGCTGGATACCATTCTTGAATATTGTGATACAATCTTGCAGTCCTCATTTTTAGTCGATCAAATGCGTCTTGTGGAGACATGCATCCATTCGAGAGGGCGATAAATTGGATTGGACAGTTATATAACTGTTCTCTACGTTCATGGCATGCCATTACAACTCATATCCCACAGAGATTTTTCGGATTGGGATACACACTACTTTTATACAATTGCAAAGAAGAAAATGAATGCTAGGCACCGAAAAAAGTTCATTTCCAAACACTTGGACACACTTGCAATTCATACATTTCGTTGGCCTGTACTGAAGCAGTAACTATCCAAGGACAAAACAGAAAAATGTATCCATCACTTGTGATTGTTCTGGATTGTTTGGTTCACTAAAGAGACAATTGGCAGATTGTGTATTTGGGATTTCAGGCAAAATTCAGTCAGGGACTTAGTAGTGCTGAGACTGTAAGTTGAGTTTTTGGAGGTTTCAAGAAACTTTGATATGGAATTGAAGAGTAGTATGGAAATTTTTGTAGATTTAATTAGTAGATGATGACTCAGTAGGCTTTGTGGGGAAGTTCAATTAATCTTTGAAATACATATCATCAAATAATCTTGAAAGTAGAGGAGATTGGTGTTGAGCATTCAATGATTGATATTGTCTATCATCATATAGAAGAATAGTGCTTACATTTACCCTTTTTGAAAAGTGGATATAAAATCATAAGGAAGTATTCAGTGAAAATGGTTATCTTATTTTGGGCTAATCAGAGTGGGATATAACCCACACAGAAACATGATAGTGATGAACTCTTGTGAAACTTTGACAGTGTTGGAATAGTTTTCATATACTTTATACCCTCTAGTACTCTCTGAAAGATTGAATACAAGGGGAAAATGACAATAAGTTGAATGGTATAGGCACATACCAATACCACCATGTGGAAGCATTCGATACAAATGACATTTTGTCTATTTTTCCTTGTTACTTTGGGCTTGATGGGCTCGGGCACACCTCAAGGATTTACAGTCAGACCTGATTTTGGAATACCCAGCATGGAAAGGAATTGCAGTGAGTCTTGTGGGGAGGCTAGTATCCCATACCCATTTTACACCAAGTCAAGATCTTGTGGTAGAGATGGGTTCAAACTTGAATGCATCAGCAATTCTACACTCAAGTTGAAAGTAGGCAAGCTTCTCTACAATGTGACTGGCATCCTGACCAATGGTGTAATTCTTGATATTGTAAACCCTAGTTGCTCCCCAAACCTAGAAAACTTCAGGATTGAAGGCAATCCGAACTTTGCCATTTCCAAAGATAATTTTATCCAGTTTTCCAGTTGCAATAATAGAACAAGTTGCCAGTTAAAAGATTGCAATCTTCCTTATGTGAATGTTGTGCAATGCAATGTTGTAAATCCCTGCTGCTTCTCTCTTGTGTATGATAGTACATGGGAGCCTGGAATTACCAACTTTGAAAGATTCTCTTCATGGCAATGCTCGAAATTCATCAGCTGGGGATTTCAAGGGGGAACAAATTACACTTCAATTGTAGGGCTAAAACTGGAGTGGGGAATTCCTGGGACCTGCAAAGATATTCAATGTGATAAAAATGCATTTTGTGAATCAGGCAGCGATGTGAAAAATAGCGTGAGGTGTATTTGTAAAGATGGTTTCCAAGGAGATGGGTATGTTGAAGGCGGTGGATGCACTGAAGGTATTTTTCTCTTCCTTCTGTTTTTTTTTTTTTTTTTTCCGTCTCTTTTTTGAACTTGAAGATATTATCATGTGCTGTGATTAATTGTTATTATTATTATTATTGAACTTCAGTAGACTTGAATTCAAAAGATCTCAGAGATAAGAAACTCACAATTTAAGAGTGTTGTAAGCTCTCGTCTAATTATGTTTCAGTTTTTTTAATAAGAAAGGTCATGCTGTTATATTAAGTGGTAGATAGACATTTTAAATAAAAGTATTTAATCTAAAATGTCATATATAAATAAAACTTATAATCTACTTTTTATTAAGAGAAAATATGATAATTTTATAATGAATTATGACTATCTAATATTAAATTGTGATTAATTAATTTTTTAAGTATTATGATGTTCTCAATTCATATAGGAGTTTATATAGTTTGTTTTCCAAATATCTCTGAAATATTACTTTGAAATTCACTCATTTGTAAATTTTGTGCTCCAAAACAATTAGTTTCATAGGGACCAGCTTGAGCATCACATACCAAGTCTTAATTTTTAAAATAAAAGTATTAAATAGTGAAAGTTGACTTACTTTTAACAAGCTTAATAATTTTCTTAGAATGTAATATTTAAGAATGACATTCTTACAAGGAGTTGGAGAATATAAAGACTATTTGTTAAAAAATATTTGAATATATTAAATTTTTTTCAATCATTTAACACATTATTTATCAACATTGGCATGATTTGAATTGCTTTTGGACTATGCAATGAGGCTTCCTTTCAAGCTTTTAAATAGGTTTTCAAACACCCAAGAAGTATTTTATTTTATGATAATTTTTTTGTTTTCTTATTTTTTTGATGTAGTATGCGAAAGGGGTGGTAAGGCACTATATGGAACGGACTGTGCGGATGCGGACGAGAAGAAAATCAGGAAATCAATGCTTATAGCTGGTATAACATTTAACCCAGGAACTATTATGATAGTAAAATTAATATAATTAATAACTGGAACTTGGAAGTCATGTAAGTAAAATTCCTTTCCTTTAGATACCGTTGCATGGGGATGTAGTCAAAATCATAATTTATTTGATTTGGCATTTTTGGAGCTTATTGCAGATCTAGTTGTATTTTGTTTGGTCTAAATAATTTTTTTTTATTATTATATGAAAAATTAGTAAACAATTTTTTTATTAAAATTGTTTTTTTTAATTTTTAAATTCAAATAAAATATCTGATAAATGATCTAAAATAATATCTTAAATTAAAAGAAAAAATTCTAGTAGTGCCCTTTTTTCCCTAATTACTAAAAAATAAGAGCTCCTATTTGAAAAATTTAGATTACAAATTATTTTATAATCTAACAATTATTTTTTTGAAATCACTCTATCCTAAAAAATCGAACTAAATACCAATTATGTAATTCCTGGCTAAGACTTCTTAAATAGACTTCCAACTTATCCTTAAAAATAGAACTAAATACCAATTATGAAACTCCTATCTAAGACTTCTTAAATAGACTCCCAATTTTCAGCCTTTATGCACAATATGCATGTAACTATACTAGTTGACATTTTGTAGCTAGTGCATCATATGTATGTTCTTTCTAAGTCAATTAATAAATTCTCTTTATTTTCTTATTCGTTTTTCCATCATTCATTCATAGAATTTTGGTATCAGGTGTAGACTGATCTTAGGTTGCCTTATTAGTTTTGTTTACAAGTAAGTTTTCTAATTCTATTGAATTTGCTCCTTTCAAATCTTTCCTATACATCTTTAATGGTTTAAGTGTTGTACTAGTGAGTATTTTGTTTAGAACATTCATTTAAATAACATTTCTAAATAATAATTAGTTGTTAGTTGTTAGAATAATGATGGCTTATGTGTACAAATCTTTCATGCAATCTCCTGCGCGTTCCCTAGATTGTCAAATATTTGCATATTCTAAATTAGCTTCTAATCTTTATTCTCATTCTCATTTGTGCAACTATAATTTACATCTGGACCAGTTTAAGCCTTCATAGTTTCCTAGCACATTTCAATGGTTTTGTATCACAGTGCGTATAAATATTCTTAGCACATTTCCAAAGGTTTGTTTCACAATGAACATAAATATAATGTTCTTCTACACATAGTTGATACTGTACTATTTTTCTTCATAAATATAGATTATCAATATAGTAGTGTGATAAAAACAATAAAATGAACACTATTATAAGTAGTAATAGGTGGACAACGGAACAGTCATCTTTCAAATTTTTGTTTAATACTCAACCAAACATTCAAATGGTTGAATCAATTTTCAAAAAGTCACATGAAATACAATAAACATATATTAAAATTAAAATATTGACCTCAAAAATCATACTACAATTTAATAACAAATAATACTCTTAACTGTAAAAAATTAAATGAACATTAATCAAAGAAACACAGATACTAAACCAGAAAATTGGTAATGAATAAACTGACAAAGGAACACTGGAATTCTATTCAGGCGTCGTAATCACTTCAACATTGATCGTTGGAGTAGCCGTATTCCAGATCCTGGTGGTCCGCAAGAGGAGGAGCAACTGGCGGGAAAGAAAGAACAAGTTAGCGAGACTCCTCCCGAGCCTTCAAAGGGAATTCACAACAGAACTATTCAGCTACCAGACGCTGCAAAAGGCCACCAAGGGTTTCGACGACGCCCAAAAGTGCGGCCACGGCGCATTTGGCACCGTCTACGCCGGCACACTCTCAGACGGTCGACGCGTGGCAGTGAAGCGCATTCACAACACCACCACTTTCTCTCACGAGGGCAGCCGGCAGCTGCTGAACGAGATCAGCCTGCTTTCCACCATTGAACATCCCAGCCTGGTTCGCCTCTTGGGTTGCTGCCTCGAGTTGGAAGACCCCATTCTGGTCTACGAGTTTGTTCCCAATGGAACCCTCGCTCACCACCTTCACCGGGACCAGACCAGGGATCGTCTCCTCCCTCTCGACTGGAGAAGTCGCTGTAACATCGCCGTGGATGCCAGCGAGGCACTTGCCTACCTGCATAGCTTGACCCCGCCGGTTTATCACCGGGACGTCAAGTCGTCCAACATTCTCTTGGACTACAACTACAATTGCAAGGTCGGGGACTTTGGGCTGTCCAGGTAGGCTCTCTCTAGTTCCATTATTGGCTTGCATAGATTGCTTAATGGCGTGACATCAATATGTATCAACTTCTAGATTCGATTTCTAATGTTTAAATCATTTCCAGTGTTCAATATTTGGAAAGATGTTTTATGATTTATTATCAGATTAAGATTGGATTAGAGAAAAGAAACATGTGAATGGTTTTTGGATTTGATTGTGTGATATAATCGAATTTACAAACTAAACGCATTATTAATGGATTGTGGAAATCTGATATTGTTAATAGAAAAGAAACATATTAACGCTTGAAGTCAAATATATGATCCAAGGATGAGATTGAATTCGAGAAAAGAAGAATGTCAGTGTTTCAAATCATATTTTCTACTCAATTGTGAGAATATATTAGATTGAGCTAGAGAAAATAATCATATCAAAGTTCCCGATCATAACTTCACATCCATCATTGCAGTGAGATTGTACTAAAGAAAAGAATCGCATAAATAATCTCTGATCTATCAACAGTGTGAAATTGGGCAAAAGAGAACAATCCTTTCAATCTTTAGGATCATACTTTATGATCTATCACCTGGGCCAAGATTGAGTGGATGGCTTAAGCATCACACACTCAGCCTTGACTCTTATATTAAAAGTGTTAAATATTCAAAGTTGACTTATTTTTCTCAGTTTAATTTTTCAATTAGTGTGTGACATTTAAGAATGATCCAAAATGAATTTTTAAAAAAGAATCATATTAGTATTTCATATCATGCTAAATAAGATCTATTATCAAAATGAAATTGAATTAGGAAAAAGAGTCATATCTTAATTACCTATCATCAGAATGAAATTCTTTTAGGAAAAAATTTTGTATCAATATTTTAGACCATGTTCTATGATCCATAGTTAGAATGAGATTAAAATGAAAAGTATAATATCTTAATGAAATTGAAGAAAGAAAAGAATCATAATATATGAAGAATTATCTGGAAAATCGATGCTAGATCACAAATTTTATCCAATGAAATTGTGAAATCAATAGACACACTGATATGCTCAGATTATCCAAGATTTGTTTCTTGGGTTTGGTGATGGAAGCTATTAAAATTCTTGATTTGTTGTTTCAATGTATGAATCTTATAAGAGTTATTCATAATAGCAATGTGTATTAATTGTATATTTGATTGTGTAATATTTTTTTAAGCTTTTAGCATTTTAGATCAGGTGTCATAATTCATCATTATTAACTTTTTTACATTATTATAAAAACATTATAGAACAGAAACTAGTCTGATTTCCAAAAAGAATTAATTGCAGTCAGATTGACAAATCTCAATATGAAAAGTCTTTGATTCAAAATATGAGTTTGCAGACTCATTAAACATCCAAAACAAATAGAGGAATGTACTTCAGGAAAAGAAGGGAAAATGAAATGCAGATTTTCCTGGGAGAATTCTGAAGCAAACAACATTCTGAAAGGTAAACATATAAAACCGAAGTACAAACTGAAGCTGGGAGGTTGCTGATGCATTCGGAGATGTCAGTTGCCAACAGATCTATTATCATGAGGAGATTGACGTAACGAAACATAATCATATCGATATTCGAATTACATTGAATAATCTATCATGAAAATAAGATCGACCAAGAGGAAATAATTATATAACATACGAGATTGTACTTCATGATCTCCACAAAAATGAGATTGAACTCGAAGAAATTCATCTAATATAAAATATGAATGAAATTGAGTTAAAAGAAAAATCATAAAATATGAAATATGATAAAAAAGTGTCTACGCTACTGAAGTTTTTTGCACAGTCAGAACCCTTATAATCTCTGGACACTAACATGCCCAGGTTAACCATATTTTCAGCATTGGTGGAATCTATTGTGCGATAGTTTTAAGTATTAACTATTGTAGATCATATTATATGATCTATTATAACATTTTCTATCATACTACAAAATCTATCATCAGAATAAGGACTCTCCTACATCTTAACAATAAATGATGCAGTATGATCTGAAACGTTGTTTTTCTTGGCATTGGTGGAATCTATTGTGTGATAGCTTTTAGCATTAAAAAGTTTGGATCATACTTATGATCAATTACAGCCTTCCGGATCATACTACATGATCTATCATCAGAATTAGTACTCTCCTGCATCTTGATAATAGATTATGTAGTACGAACTTAGGATCCAGAACATTGATACTAAAACTATCATACATTTTATCTTAGGAAAAAAAAAAATCATCTAATATAGGTAGAAATCCCATCAAGTTGATTTATGAAATCTGTGAAAGTTTGTGACATGTTATTCATTATTTTCTATTGACAGAGTGGGACCATTCGATGATGGGACACACATATCAACCGCACCACAGGGCACACCTGGATACCTTGATCCAGAGTACAACCAGACATATCAACTCACCGACAAGTCTGACGTGTACAGCTTTGGCGTGGTGCTGATCGAATTGATCACCGCCATGAAGCCCGTAGACTTCTCTAGAGAGAGAAAGGAGATCAATCTTGCCACGCTGGCAGTCTCGAAGATCCTGGCTCACACCTTGGATGATATAATCGATCCTTATTTGTATGTCATTGTTCGGCCACGTGTACGAGAAATGGTACAGAAGATTGCAGAGCTGGCATTCAGGTGCTTAGCTGCTGACAAGGATAACCGACCCACCATGAGAGAGGTAGCACAAGAGCTCCTGGCTGTTAAGAGAGAGAACGACATTGAGTTAGATCAAGATTTTTTGTTTCACACTGCTCCAGCTGAAATCCCAAACATGTCACCAAGTGCTTCTGATTGCCTGCTCTGGCCCAGTATCAGTACCATTCCTTCAAGCTGTACAATACCCTCGATCAGTACACATTTTGACAGTTCTAATAACTCTACACGATCAGATATTGGATAGCATGCATGCTTTAAGAGGCTTTTAATTTAGCCTATCTTGACCTAAAGTTTTGTCAGAAGATACGAATAGAACTGTCAGAATTTGTATATACTATTAAGACCCAAAATTTAACATAGGTTCTCTTTCATGCATTTTAATTTCTCCAAAATTTAAGATAGGCTCTCTTTCATACATTTTAATTTCTAACGTTAGATGCACATATATATAGTTCATAGATATAAAGATATAGGCAGTGTCCTTGCTAGAAGAGATATATGTTCTTGAGAGAAGGGATATCTATCAAAGATAGGGAATAGTCTTAAAGATAGATAGTGTCCTTGTGGGAGACTATTTATATATATATATCTCTGATTCACTTTCATTCTTACTCGTAGGATAGTTGTCACAAGTAAATATACAATTTTTAGTATTAGGGATTCCTTTGTTATGGTAGAATGTTTAAGGAATAGATCTATATTTTTATAAATGAAATGTTTAGAAATGATAATATGTACTTTGAGATTAGATTACAAATCTTGATATTGCTTGAATAATATATATTGTCGATGTATTTAGATATCAAAATGTAAGTATCAATATTGACATGTTGTACAATTCTTGTAATAGAGAGGGTTCTATTTGGACTTGCGAGTAAATTCTATAAATATATGTAAATTAATAATCTATTGTTTTTCATAATATGATTACAAATGTCAAAATTTGTATATATTATCAAGACCAAGATTTAAAATAGGTTTTATTTCATACATTTTAATTTTTATCATTACATACACATACATACATACATACATATATATAATACTTATAAAGATAGTTTTTCTCCTTAGAAATAGGGATATATGTTACTAGGAGAAAGGATATCTATTAAAGATACAAAAAAAAAAAAAAAAAAGATGTATATTTCTTTAAATGTAATTTTGAGAAATATTAATATGTACATTGAAATTGAAATATAAATCTTAATATTTCTTGAATATATATTGTTGATGTATTTTAGTTGATATGAATTATATTTAGATATCAAAATGTAAGTATTAAAATTGACATGTTGTAGAATTGTTGTAGTTGAGAGTGTTCTATTTAGACTTACAAGTAAATTCCATGAATATATGTATGATAATCTATCCTTTCTCATAATAGATGGATCCATAAGAAAGATCCAAATTCTAACAAGTAGTGTTTCAACTTGAGATTGACTATACATAAAAACACACTCTACCTACTTTTGGATAAAAATATGTTTTAAATTTCAATTATTAAAATTTCATAAGTGGACTGATTTATACTTTATATAATGTTTACCACTCTTTAGGCTTAGATGTTGGAATTACAAGTATGCGATGGTATAATCATAAAATCATTAGTTATAACTTATTTATTCATTTTTAGCTGTAATTAGATAAAGTGGTATAGGGCCTGAATGCATACGATAAAATAAAAAGTAAGATCATCAAATTAACATCAAGTACAAAATGATACATAGAAGGTTATTTACAAGAGGTGAATTCAAAAGGATTTTGAAATAAGCCACAACTAGCTAGACATAGGGTCCAACACTTACAATATTAAATTTTGAAAAATAAAGAGGCTCAAACGATAACCCTAAAACAAAAACTAGAGGATACCCCTTGCTTCTAAGAATGGAGAGATAAGGAAGAGGAAGGGAGAAGAACACCAATAGAAGAATTTAACTCTAATAGCTCCATAAGGAAACAAAAAACCTCCAACACTTAATGGAAAAGCTAGAGCCCAGCAAGAAGGAAACTTGTAAGACCTAAAAACTATAAAGAGGTGAAAACCTCTCCAAATATGAGAGATAGGGGACATACAACTAATAGAATGCCTCCAACCATAAATAAAAAAAACCACCATAAAGTGATTGAAAGACGAACAACACCCACAACCATTGAACTCTTCATACCAACAAAAAACCTCCTCCAAGGGATGCGCCTCTACCTTAATAGGAGACCCTACCTCAAAATAAAAATTTGAAGAATAGATAAATGGAAAGAATACTGCAACATTTGTATCCAATAAACTAGGTGGAGTATCACCCCCAAAAATAAAGACTCTACCTTTCTAAGAGTCTTGTGGGGAGATAACCAAACTAGGTAGACCAATATAAAGAAATAAGAAGAACAAAGGGAAATGGAAAGACCTTCAACCAAATCTAGCCTCCAAAGATAAAAGACACCAAAGAATAAGGAGGAGATCAGATCCACCTTATACCCACCAACTTGAAAAAGGAAGATAGGGAACAACTAAAGAGTAGAGGAGAAGAAACAAATCTAGGAAGGCACCACATGAAATACCATCACCAAAGACCTACATAAGGCATCCTCTCTCCCCAATGGGAAAACTTAGAAGTAACTAGAGGTAGGACATTATTTAAGACAAAAAAAAGAAAACCCTTACCAAAATGATAAGTACCTGGAAATAAGAAAGTAATTAGATCAAAACAAATCAATCCCCAATAGAAAGGGACTTATCGTAGAAGAGAATAAATACAAACCTAGAAAGAAGAAGGGTGGCAAAAAACTTCAATACCCCCAAAAAATCCAACCTGAAATAAATGCCCAAAGTATCCCTATTAAAGGCAAGCAAAAGCTCCTAGACAAGAGCACCAACAACATCCAAAAAGGGAAACCACGAGGCAATGGGGAAGAGAACACAAGCCCCCAAATTATAGCCATAAGGAACCCCTATACAAAAGAAGAAAAGTAGACTATGTCACCAAATGGGTGACATAAAAGAAACATGCCTGCACAATGACATAGACAACATAATTTGGAGCATCCTCCTTGCATGTCTATTTGCATTGCCATAATCCTCAAAAGATTCTTCATACTTGTCTTTATTTTATTTCTATTAAATATTTACTTAATGTGGCTATTTTAGGAGATAACAACTTCATTATTGTGAACTAAAATTGTAGTATTTTTATTGTGATGTTATAAGTTGATTTTTTTAGCTAATTCAATTTCAATTTGGTGACAAAGGTAATTTCTTAAGATCACTAAAGTACACAAACCTTCAATATTAGAATTATGAAATGAATAAAAAATAATCTATTGAGTTGCTACATAATTAGATTCTGTAAAGAAGAAAACCACATTCAATTAGATGTTGTTATTGAGATAAAGGTAAAGCCATTTACATTCATATTATATTGTATCCCTTGATATGTTAATTTTAATTTAGTGGATCATAATTAATTATAAATTGTGAGTGCAAATACCATGTTATTAGTAAATTAGATTATTATAAGATATTTGAATGCACCATAGGATAAATAAAATGATATAATAAAAAACATCATTATTAATATTATGGTGTGCAAATATTCATATGATTATCTAAAGAATATAATGTTCCTTATGTGTCTCCTCAATGATTCTAATATTCAACAAGCTTAAAGTTGAAAAGATTTTTATGTTTCTATGTTGATTCCTATCATGTTTATTCCAAGAGGAGAAGGACATAATAGAGTGGGATTTCACTTTTAAAAGATTATATAATTGATACAGGTGATAATAATTTTAATATTATTACTAAAGAGAAAATTATAAATATATAAATGAACAAATTATACATCAGTAAATATATAAGAAATTTTGAGAGATGTGCCACATTTTTTTTCTCCTATAAAATTTAATGTTTTATCTATTTAATTATTACATTAAAATCTATAATTTTTCCCTATATATTATTTAAAGGTATGCCAAAAGTTTAAATTAGTGAAAGAAACATTTAACGTTTTCCATTAATGAAAAGAAAAAAGAAATATCATTTAGTAGAATAAGATACTAAGTTAATCAACACCACATTTTATCCTCAAGAAAAAGTTATTAAACCTTGATAGGAGAGAAAAGTTATTTTCAAATCAATGAGAATCATTTAGAAACACAATAATATTTTGTCATCAAGACAAGAATAATTTAAAGGTATTTGGAATGAAAGAATTAATCCTTCAAAGATGCGACATTATATAATATAGACTTAAAAAGATTATCCATCAATAGTCCACATTAGGGACAATATGTTATTTCTAAAATTATAGAATAAATTTATTCGGCTTGTGGCTAACACAAGTTTAAATTATGTTATATATTATTGTACTTATAGTAGGCTAGTATTTTAAATTAAAAAGTTGTAGCAATTTTAGATTGGCTATCTTATGTTCATTATACAATTACGAAGTTAAATAAATTATATATAAATGATTGTTCATTTTATATGGTTTGCATTAAAGAAACTTAAAAGATATGTGTTAAAAAAGTGGTACAGAAATTGTATATGAATAGTTGAACATCATGCCTTATTGAAGTGTAACATTGGAAGCATTTATTAGATTGTTATCTATTTAATTAAATCTAGATATTTTATAAATATGCCAAAAATAACTAAATACTTATAGTATATCTATAACAAAAAAAATACTTAAGGAATATTACAAGATTAACTTAATAGAAACTAAGATAAAATGAAGTAAGATATTGATCCCCTTATTTTAAACTATGAATAATTACAAATACTATTTGAATAAATATCAACCCTATAATGTATACATAAAACTTATTACATTAATATTTAACATATTTTGAACCATTGCGAGGGTTGGATAATTTACAATGGAAGGAAAGAAATTGTGGAGGTAGGCTAAGGTTAATGAGGAAGCCAGTTTGTAAAAATAATTCAAACTCAAGAAGTAGCTGATGCGAATGTGCAGAGGATTTTCACAGGAAGCCCTCCCTAATCCTTGGGACACCATCTAATTTGCAATTATGCGGTGTATCACCCTGGAGGACCACTTTCATGTAATTTATTATTACCACTTCCCTATTTTGAATCACTTCAGGAATCTTGACCACATTTCCTTCCCGTTTCTATTATTTCATTCACTAGAAGATTGTATTTATAAGGCCAGGAGGGAACATGAGGAAGGTAAGACCTTCTACCTTATCCATCAGTGGCTTATGAACAAAATGTACATCCAACATCTAGCCCAAAACCTACCTCTTTTGGTTAACTCTCTGGCCTTTTTCACCCTCCAAGTCTCCTTGGACCCAAGCCCTAGCTCTAGCCACAAGAAATTCAATGAAACCCCTGGCCAAGAAGTCAAAATTGACCCTGAGGTTAAAATCAACCTCATAGAGTTAGATTCAAATACTAGGAAGGGTACACAGAGTACCAAGAGAACCACTAAACATCTCTAGTTAGAAAAAATTAAGACCCCCCCGCCCGCCCCCCCCCCCCCCCCCTCTCAAGCATGATTCCACCTTTGAGTCTTTCGATAGTGATGTCAAACCTATGTGAAAGAAGAGACTACCTTATGAAAACAAGCCTACCCCCAACCCTCTTAGCCCTTCCCATATCTCTAACACCTTGGAGGCTACCTTGGCTAGAACTAGTGGGGGGAGGATATCACTTCCCCTAGGAAAGAAACCAACAAACATACTAGGAAGAAAGGGAAGCACAACTACATTAAGGCTAGACTAGAAAGGATGGAGTAATCTATGAAGGACATGGTTGACAACCAAAATGGTATCTACCAGAGATTCAAAACTTTTGTGGAGTTCCCCACCAAGCTCATACACTTTGAGACCACAACCTCATACTTCTTGTAGGTCAATAAGGAGTAGAGGGGCCTAGGAAAAGCTACCACGACCACCCATTCCATCTATGGTTTTCTATTGTAGGACTAGGTAAAGACCATTCTAGAAAAAATGGTTAAGGTGGAGGGGGAGGATGTGGACAAGGATGATCCTAAGAAAAAGAAGGAGGACAAGCATGGGTAGGAAGAGGGTAGCTAGCCCTAGTTCTGGTGCTTTTTGTGTTTTTTTATGCTCAAAACTATGAACTTGGTACCCCATGGGGTTTTAGTTTTTATGTTTATGTTGGCTAATAGCAGTATTTTTTTTAGGCATTTTTGGTCTATTTTATAGTCTTTTTTGCATATTAGATTAAGGTCTGATAGTACTATCAATTATGCTAAGGAAAAATAATTGTTTTTTGAAGTTTAAGGATGGCATAGAGTAGATAACTGGGAGATTACCTCTAGGTGATTCTTCAGCCATTTTGTGTTTGGGGTTAGTCCCATGTCTTTATTGGCTACTATCTAATACTTCAAAAACATCATTTAATTTTTTTTACAAGGTTACCAGTTCTCATGCTATGTGGTAAAACATAGTAGTCTATTTGAAAGGTGGATAATAAACATGACCAAGTTTTGACTTGGAATATAATTAGATATCTTGATGTTTGTAATACAATCTTATTTTCTAATTTTAAATTCATTTAAATTAAATATTATTTTATTTAATATAGTCTTGTAGAGGTAGTTATGTTTCATTAGACTAATAATTATCACCATTTTTTGAATTCTCCTATTTGTTAAATATTATAATTAAATTTTTGTTAATTTCTTTAGCCTACAAAATAATTTTCACAATAGTAAACATCCAAAAATATTTCATTAGACCAATAATTATCATCATGTTTTGAATTCTCCTATTTTTTATATGTTATAATTAAGTTTTTGTTCCATTTTTTGGCCTTCAAAATAATTCTAACAACACTAAACATTAAAAAAAAATCATTAAACCAACAATTATCATCATTTTTTCAATTCTACTATTTGTTATATGTTATAATTAAGATTTTGTTAACTTATTTAGTCTACAAAATAATTCTTACAACTCTAAACATCCAAAGATTATTGTTCTTTCAACTTTTTGAATTTAAGCCAAGTTGACTTTATGGGATTTTTTTAGATTTCAATCTTGATTTACTTCTATGAATAGATTATGTAGCTTTTATAAGTGTCACTAGTTAATTTGGACCTATTTTTTGATGCGTTGGTGGTCAAAATTTTGACACTTAAACATTGAAAGTCAACATATCTAGAATTGTGTCAAAAGTTTGACACACTCTACAATCCTTGATTTATTGATGGGCTACTCTTTCAAAAATTATCTCCATCTATGTCACCTGCTAGTTCTAGACAACTAATTTGAAATGTCAAACTATTAGTGCTAGCTAGATATGATTCAACATGTTTTTTATACCATCAACGAAAAACCCCATTGAACTATCAACACCAACTAGAGATGATTTGATGTGTTTTTCATACCATTGATGGCAAGCCGTGTTGAAATTTTGATGACAACTTGAGTCTTCAAAAGAATAATGAAATAGTCTTATTGTATATCAGGCTAATAATAGGCTAACTAGCACGTTCCTCAAGAACAATTACAAGGTATAGCCGATACTAGTTAATAATTATAGAAATGTGACAGAATATGCATCAAAATTGATGTATGAGACATCTACAGTAATTATGGTACAGAATTTGTGAATTGATGAAAATTACACTATTGTTTCTATCTCCTATTTCTACTAAAATTCTTGTCTATCATGCCCTCTTTTCCCACACCTAGTACAAATTCAAGCTTATGCTTAGGTGGTTGGATTCCTTGATTGGCACCATACCCTTGTCATATATCAAAAGCTCTCAAAGACATTAATTTCATTCTTGTTTGTTTTCTCTATTGTGTTCATGTTTTCATTGCTTGATAGGGAAAGAGTATTTGACTTACTGGATTATATCTATGCAGAGGAGAAGACCAAGATTAGTTTGGTTATGATAGCGATGATGAGAGGAAATGATGGTAACATTGGATGGGAAACCCCATTACTAGTTTTGATGTATTCCATGATAGCTTTAGGTTATATTTTGATGACCTTGGATTGAGTATTCTTCATATAGTTTGACAAAGTCATTTTTGGTACCACTTAATTTTCCTACATTATCCAAAAAGGTGAAGATCATGACTATGCAAAAGAAATAACCGATGCATGCTTGTTTGCATATTGTTTCATTGATTGGGTTTATGTTTTCATAAGCATTCCCTAGCTTGATCGTAGCTTGGTGTGGCTTGATTTTAGCACTTTGTATTTGATTGAACAAGATTGTGTGCAATCTCCATAGCATCACATTTTGCATACATAGTTAAGAGAGTACTTTCTAAAATAATATTTGATTCGTAATCCATTTTAATGATGTAAGAGTGGACTTGCTTTTCTTATCAGATTCAACCCCTTGTAATTGTATTTATGAGAAGAGATTTTGAGCTTCAGTCCCATCTCCATTCTGACCATAACTTACAATCAATGTTGACCACAAAATTTAATCTAATTCTTCCTAGTGTCTCTACCTATATTTTCACAACAAAAATAGCTACCTCTCTTTCCACACAACGCCTCCACTCCCTTACACGCTCTCAGACCTTTCAAAAAATCCACACCCCAAATATTTCCAAGGGATAAACTACCCCCCAAAAATGTGATTTAAAAAATTTATAAGGTCCCATGCACCTCAGTGGGCTCCAAATACCAACCTAACAAACTGACCTAAGAAGGCTCTTCCTTGTTGCCCTATCTTGGGGATCAAAGAAAGAAATCAAAATCTTTCAAAACAACCACTGAAACCAAAGAAAGATTCAAATACCATCTACTGATCTCTACTAAAATTCCAACTCTTAGGGGTTCAACTATTCATTAAGGCATTCAAACTACAGGCCCTAGTTGAGGCTAATAGGTCTAAAACACACACTCAAACTAAAAACTCACAAAACCCTCAAAGAACTTGGAAAAATTGACTTAACTACACATTTATCTTATCAAGAGCTTTCAAACTTCCAACTTTTGGGCACCTAGCCATTGAGGAGATAACTAATCAATTAAACCATTGCCTCAATTAGGGTTTCATTGTTGTTTAAATTAATTTTACTCCAATCTCCTTATCTCACCTTCCCAACACTTCTAATGGGTTCTTCAGCACCCTGTGAATGAATGCAACCCTCCACACAACATATAAATTATACACAAGCATCTGTCATGTTTCTTGAATGCTGATCCCTTATATTCATCATGCAACAGCAGGTGTCTTATAGATTCTCGGCCAACTCCATTATAAGGAGCAAGGGTATGGTAAAACAACAAATAAAATCTTTAAATCCTCCCTAAATCTATACAATGATAACATACAACCACTATGATACTTCACCTTGAAAATATATATAGTTTACTATCCAACTCATGGGTAAAGAGAACTTAAACAAATAGCCAATGAAGTTGATAAACATGTAGCATTAGCATTGATTCTAGACTTCATTCAAGTTGGTATAAAGATTTTGAACTATTACATCCATGAGGTAAGGGAGAAAGTACCAAGACAACATTCAAATACCAAATGCACTAGCAAATTTGATAAAAGAAATTGATTATATTACCACACCATACTCTTACTCTCTCCTCTCTACATTACATCCCAGTCCACATGAGATTTCCTTCTTTATGTAGTAGAATGATCTTTTAACTCCCCAAAGAGTTCATACAAGATGGTTGACCTTTCATCTTCAAAAAACTATCATTTTGCACAAAATTTTGACAACAACATTTATTGACAACTTTACAAATTTTTACACATTTTTGACAATTTTCCTCTTTTACTAACTCATGCCTATTTGACACCATATATAGGTCCAAAAGGCTTACAAATTACACATTTAGTTAATTTGTGACCTTGCATGACATTTTAATACCCCTCAAGGCCTTTGACTAGCATTGACCAACTTTGACTAATCCTTGACCTTGGTCTACATGACCTTGATTGAACACCTAATTACATGAAATGAAATAACTATTTTTCTAACCTATCATGAATCAAAACATAAATAAAATACTTTCACCATTCAACATACCAATTGCCAAGAATGATGGCTTCATCCAATTCAACAACTTTAAGCTTGTTGCTTTCACTTCATTTTTCTATACTTCAATTGTGTTTATTGTCCATGGATAACTCGTTTATTTTGCATTAAGAGGCTCCAATTATATACTATCTATGGTCTTTCATTGACCCATCACCGTCTTCTTTTCATCTTGAACCTCTTCTTGCATGGGGGTTAGCTCTGCAACTTCATTCCTCTGATTTCATTTTGTCTAATTCCAACATTGCTTGCCAATAATATAAAAATATTTAGCATTACATTTTGTGTACATAGTTATGAGAGTACTTTGTAAAAGAATATTTGATTCATAGTCCATTTTAATGATGTAAGAGTGGACTTTCTTTTCTTATCACATTCAACACCTTCAAATTGCATTTGTGAGAAGAGATTTTGGGCTTCAGTTCCATGTCCATTTTGAGCATACCTTGCAATAAATGTTGACCATAAAAATTTATCTAATTTAGACATTTTGTCAAACAACTTTAGGCCATTCTCCATATCTATACATTTTGAATACATGGTGACAAGTGCATACCACATTGTGAACATATAAAACCAAGATTAATAGCATTGGTATGGACCTTCTTCCCATGTTCTGTCGATGCCAAATTTTCACAAACATCCTATAAAGATCAAGGGTTTCCTCCCCATGCCAATTCTGAGCATATCCTAAAATCATTGTTGTCCACAAGACAACATTCCATTCATATATCAGTCAAACACCTAACACATGTAATAAACAAACCAACATTTGACATACATGTTTTTTGTGTGTGTTTTCCATACATAATCCATTGGAAAACTAGTTTTGGAGCTGCGGAAGTGTGTCTAGAAAGCATCTTTATAATGCTTTATTAAAGCATAGTTCATTTTTTGTCAATAGATTGAATTAGTCTACCAAGTGATGCTTCCTTTATATAATTACTCTATCAAGTGATGCATCTTTCTATAGAATTTTATCACCTTGGAAAACTATATTTGATCTTACTAGCTAGGAACAATTGATTGTTCATTTTATTGTAATCAAATTCTACCTGAATTTGTAATCAACCCAACTCATCAACAACTAGACCAATTTAACTAGGTTATGGCTCAAGCATTTTCTATTCCCATTTATCATATGGTTGCAATGTTGAAGGTAGCATTTTTTTTATCTATGTAGGATATGGAGGAAGAGTAGTAGGGTTGGAAAACATGAAAATTTAATAATTTAAAGTCACTTTAAAGAAATTGTGTATGCTCTTGGAAAACATATCATCGAAAATGTTCATCATGACCTTTTTTTTCTTCTACATGGTTTTGCAT